>JAJEJO010001323.1:129081-190078 GCA_020662805.1 Glaucomys volans | reverse complement strand
AAAAAAAAAAAAAAAAAAAAAAAAAAAAAAAAATTGATGCTGTGTGTTTCTTAAAATATATGTCTTTTAGGAGTCTTAATTACTGAGATGATCTTTTATCCAAAAATTTGAGTGAGTTGTCTACCTCCAAATTGAAACTCTAAGTGTGGAATGCATATTGTTAATATAGAGAAAAGAGCAACTAGCTATATGTCCCCAAGCAAGTCACTTGACCTGAGTTTTAATTTCCCCATGATGGAGAGAATAGAACTAGATGAGTTCTAATTTGCTTTCTAGCTCTGAAATGTCATAATTTTATCTCTAGAACAAACTATTCAATGTCACTCAGAGAAAGCCTTGTGTTGCTCACAGAGATGGCAGCAAAAGGTCCCTGATGGAACCCAACCTCTAATGCATTCCTGGGGAGAAAAAAAGTGTCTGTCTGAGGAACAAGAAGACTGGCCCCTGTTCCTGAACCAGCCACTAATTCATTGTTTAACCTTGAGCTTCTCCTCTGCTAAATGAGGAATTGAACTCAGTGAGAAAAAAATGTCACATCGAGTGCCACTGGCACCAATAGACAGTAGCTGCCTGGAGTTGAAACTGCATATGAATAAGAGGAAAGAGTGCTGGGATTGATTAGTGATGTCTGTAACAGGTGAAGGAGGCAGGCAGCTGGGTGGGAATTGGCTATCCCTTGAGTAGACGCTGTCTGAGCTCCTCCTCTAACTTGGCATTAGTCTAGGGTGAGTAGCACACAGAAAACCCAGGGACTCAGAGTCACCAATGCACATAAAGCAGAATTTGGTTGTTCAACTGTTTTTATATTATCCATGGCTTGGGTTTGAATAATCTGTCCCCTGATACCACTGTATTTCAGAAATTGCTACCTAAGGCAAATTTTCTACTTTTAAACTCATTTCCTGAGTCAGTCTTTTTAAGCCCCACATTAAATATTGATCTGCCCTGGAGAGATCTAACTTATTTAGTTGAGACATGTTTGACTCCTCCAGAACTGTCAAGCTCAGAAATGGGGCCATACCCCTCCTGAAGCAATAACCATTTAGGAGAGTGACGGACAAGCCAAGGACACTGGAACCAGTGTCTCTTGCTCTGAGTCTCAGGGACAAAATCTGCTTTCCTGGTTGCACCGAGAGATCTTACCCCAGATTATCAGAGTGTCTTGGAGAACCTTTCCCACAAATTTTAATATCTGGAGGTCAAGGTCACTATGTGCAGGCCAGACTCTCCATTCTGCCAACCCACAAAGGTGGGCCACAGAAACTGTTGTGCTTGCTCCCAATGTGTTATTTTTAGGGGTTTTCTCTACCAAACTGTGACCTTCAGACTCTGTAATCCGTCCTTTGTTTACTAATTCTGGCTCAGGAACATAGTCCTTGGCTTTAATCCTCAGTCCCAATGAGCTCTGGCTTGGTGGCCTTTCTGATTGACAACAGGATGGCTGTCTCTTAAAGAAATTCTCCTGGTGTGCTTATTGGTGTGACTTCAAAGAGGAAAGAAAGAGAGACAGAGACAGTGCCTCGACCTAGCCTGAGATAAAAAGCCTGCCTACTTGATTCCACACAGCCAGGCCAGCACACAGGGTGCACTGGAAGATTTGGGGCCTGATCTGGCCTCTCCCTCGGACCATGCCTCTTTCACCTCCTGCACACAGAATCACCTCCTTCCCTTACCTTGCGCTCTAGGTCCATCCAGCATGATTCTTCATGATGATCTAGGCTTCCAAGTACAATTGCCAAGTTTCCTTCTAGGTTTCTGGCAACATCTGTTTGGGGCCCATCAAATAAGGGTCCCTGAGGCAGGAAACAGCCTCTCTTCTTGAATTAGGATACCAAAAAGTATATTAATAATCTCAGGAATGAGGCAGACATCGTTACCCTATGCACATGTATGATTACACAAATGGTGTGAATCTACATCATGCACAACCATAGAAACAAAACGATGTACCCCATTTGTGTACAATGAATCAAAATGCAGTCTGTAAAAATTAAAAAATAATTTTAAAAAATAATAATCTCAGTCCTACTGTCCCTGCATTCGGTTTCCCAGATGGACGTAGGGAGTGTCATTAACCTCATGAGGGATAAAGGGAAATCGAGACTCTGAGGTTGTAGCCACTGGCCACATATGGCTAATTAAAATTAAATAAAAATTTAAAATCCCCTTCCTAAATCCTACTAGCCATGTTTCAAATGCTCAACAGGCCCCCATGGCTAATGGAAACCATATTGACAGCACAGAATTATAGAGCATTTCCATCAGGGCAGAGAGGGCTCTCGGACCGTAACATCCCTGTGCCAGGCAGAAACAGAATAATAGCAGAGCTGGTGTCTCAGCACCACCAGTCTGTCTGTCCACTCCCCTCTCCTGCTGTGGAGGGGAACTCAGAAAGGTTGAGGTAGGCAAGAAGTCAACAAAGACATCTCATGCTTACAGTGACATCTCACACTTTTGAGGACACCCTGGAGACCACAAGCCTAGAAAGCTTGAGGCCTTTTTACTACCTCCTGGTCAGGTGACAGCTGTCACCAGCACTGTGGGCCACCTGCTGGTGATGCTTCTGTTTTTTCCCACCAGAGATCTCTTGCAGGCCAGGAGGGAGGCTTGGGGCTCATCTCCCTCCTGCGATTCCATCTCCTGTGTCCCCAGAGAATCAGAGTCAAGCACACAGAAGGACAGAAGAGCGTCTGATACACACTGTCATGCTCCTGGGACTGCGTGGAGATGGCAGAGGTCAGTCAGGGCCTTTGATCTGTGGTTTTGATTCAGTTATCACTTATGACACACCAGTCTTGGGCCAGTCTCTGAATCAGGCACTTTTGCCTGTATAACTTAATTTCTATAATCTCCGTGGTTCCGGAATGTCCACAAACTAAAAACCATCTAAAACAATCCCAGTCTTCACTTGAATCTCTCACTATTAAAATGGAACTCATATAATAAATCATAGCTTCTTTTCTTTTTTCCACTGTGCATTTTAGCTTAGATCTTTTTTTTTGAACCAGGGATTGAACTCAGGGGCACTCCACCACTGAGTCACATCCCCAGCCCTATTTTGTATTTTATTTAGAGACAGGGTCTCACTGAGTTGCTTAGTGCCTCGCTAAGTTGCTGAGGCTGGCTTTGAACTCGCGATCCTCCTGACTCAGCCTCCCAAGTCGCTTGGATTACAGGCGTGCACCACCTCACCCGGCTCTTAGACCTTATTTTTGAACAGCTTCATTGAAACGTTAATTTATATGTTGTATGATTCGCCTATGTGAAGTGCTCAATAATTTTAGAATATGTTTGCCTCTCTCAGAGAAACCTCATGCCCTTAGAAGTCCCTTTTCCTCTGCCATCACACAGCCCCAAGCCAGCCCTCCTCTCCTCTGTGGCTATAGATCTACCTATTTTGGACATCATACATATGGGATCATAATAAATATGTGATCTTTTTTATGTTGCTTTTATTTAGCATAATGTTCTCAAGGTTCATCCTTGATATAACGTGTGCCAAATGTATTTATTGCCAAATAATATTTATTTATTGCCAAATAATACTTATTGTATGAATACATCACATTTTACTTATCACATCAGGTGATGGACATATGAGTTGTTTCCACTTTTGGGCTGTTATGAATGAAGCCACCAGGAATCTTCCTTTTCAAGTTTTTATGTGGACAGATGTTTTCACTTATCTCTGAGTGGAATTGTTGGGTCATCTGGTAACATGCTGTTAACATGTTGAGAAATTGCCAAACTGTTTTCCAAAGTGCTTGCCTACCATATTTTATATTACTATTAACCATGTGTGAAGGTTCAAGTTTCCCCACCTCTTCCCCCACACTTGTTAATGTCTGTATCTTATGATAGCAATATCAGTGGATGCAAAATGGTAACCCACCGGAGTTTAACTTGCATTGCCCCAGTGACTAAGGTTGCTGAGCATTTGTATTTGTGTGTGTGTTTGTGCCTATTGGTCATTTGCCTATTTTCTTGGGAGAAATGTCTCTTCAGATCCTTTGCCAGCTTTTTAATTGAATTGTCTTTTTTATTACTAAGTTGTAAAAGTTCTTTGTATATTTTGGATACAAATTCCTTATCAGACATTTGACTTAAAAATAAATCCTTCCATTTTGTGGGTTGTCTTTTCATTTTCTTGATGGTATCATTTGCATAACAGAAGTTTTAAATCTTTTTTCTTCTGTCTTTTCATCTATTTCTTGGTGTACTATAATTATACATAATAGTTGGACTCCTTATGCCATGTTTGTTCATGCACATTACATAATTTGATCAATCTCATTCCTCTCTACTTCCTCTTTCCCTCTTCCTCCCCAGATCTGCTTGCTCTACTCTACTGACCTTTCCTCTAATATCGTTATTATTTTAATTAGTGCATTATAATTTATATATAAAAGTGAGATTCATTGTGGTACATGGACTCAACATAATCTGGTAGATCTTGTTCCCCAGTACATCCCCTCTTCCCCTTGCCCTCTCCTCCTCCCTTCCTTAATCCCCTTCCTCTACTTTATTGGTCTCCCTTCTATTTTTGCTCCTTCTTTCCTCCCTCCCTTTTCTTCTCCTCCTCCTCCTCCTTTTTCCTCTCTCTCTCCCTCTCTCTCTTTCTCTCTCTTCCACATGTGAGAGAAAACACTTGACCCTTGATTTTCTGAGTCTGGTTTATTTCACTTAGCTTGATGTTCTCCAGTTCCATCCATTTACCAGCAAATGACATAATTTCATTCTTCTTTATGGCTGAGTAAAACCCCTTTGTGTATATATAGATCACATTTTCTTTATCCATTTGTCTGTTGATAGACACCTAGGCTGGTTCCATAACTTGGCTGTTGTGAACAGCCAACTGCTGTAAACATCAGTATGCATGTGTCACTGAGTACGGCAATTTTAGTTTGACAAAAGATTTGTTAAAATTTGTCTAATTAGTTATACATGACAGAAGAATGCATTTTGATTCATTGTACACGAATGGAGCACAACTTTTCATTTCTCTGGTTGTATATGATACAGAGTCATACCAATTGTGTGATCATACATGTACCTAGGGTAATGATGTCTATCTCATTCCACCATCTTTCCCACTCCCATGCCCCCAGCCCCTTCCTCTTCCCCGCCCCTTCCTCCCCTTGTCCCCATCCAAAGTTCCTCCATTCTTCCTTGCTTCCCACCCATTATGGAAAAATATGGAACACTTCGCAAATTTGTGTGTCATTCTTGTGCAGGGGGCCATGCTAATCTTCTCGGTATTGGTCCAATTTTGGTATATGTACTGCCGAAGCAAGCACTGTACACTAGCTTTTAATCTTGAAGTCAAATCTATCTACTTTTTTCTTTTGTTGCTTGTTCCTTTAGTGTCTAAGGTTTACTCAATATTTTCCTCTGAGAGTTTTATCATTTAACTCTCATGCCCATCACTTCCTAAAATCTTTCTCCAAGATGTTTCTTCCTAACATCTTTCTCCACTGGCTCACCCCATTGTCCCAGGTCATCCCTGCATAGTTTCATTCTCAGGGCTCATTCTCCACTGCCCACTGAAGACTTCTTTCTGAAAACCTGTGCCTGCCAGGTCTCTCTTCTCTTCTCCCTGTTTCTTTCCACTCATGTCTATTTTTTTGTTCCCACTAATAAGTCTCAGCCTTTTCTGAAGCAAGGTCCTCAACCTCCCTTCTTTAGTTCTGTATCCAAAAAGCCAAGAAATTGGGCTGGCCCTCCCAGATGATGGGGCATGGAAGATTGAAACATCTTCTAATTTAATGCCTTTTCTTTTGTCACTAGCATCTGTACCTCATCTCAATGAACTCTGAAACAAGCCCGGGAAGCCAATTCCCCCAACCCCAATTTGCAAATGAAAAATCAGAAGTCTCTGGATGACAGAAGTAAGATGAAGGACCATGTCTTAAATGGGAATCTTAGAAGCTTCAGAGTCAGAATTTGAACTCAGGCCCTCTGACTGGAAGTTCTGTGCTCTGCCACAAAATGCTGCCTTAGAGACTTTGACTCCAGTTAAATGACCCTAAGTCACTCCCAAAGGTGGCATTTATAAATACCACTGGTACCAAAAGGCAAGGAAGATGCAACCACTTTCTATTCCATTCAACAAATGTTGCCTGACCAACTACTTCTTGCTGAGCACCATCTTGAACCACACTCACTTTTGAAGTAGACGAGAAGCAAATAGGAGGGGAAATGGCCAAACCCTCCTGTGTCTCTTTTACCTTCTTCCCTCTGACTCTGGAGGAGTTGCTGAGTCTCCTACATAAGTCACACCCAATAAATCTGAATCCTGGGAAAGCCACCTAGATTGACACCAGGTGAGTGTCAGGAAAGATGCCCAGGCTCACTGTGCTTAGCACTCTGTGGATACCTAAAGGGATTGGATCCAATCAGGAAGCAGAGTTCCGGTGTGGAATGAAGCCAGCTCCAGATCCTGACTTTGCTTCCTATCCACGCTGCACAACGCCACCCATCCACACTTCTCCCCCAGAGCTTTCATCCTCCTGGACCTGGGTATCAATTAAGTAGAAAAGATAAGACCCATGCTGTGACAGCTGGGGTCCGTTACCTCCCAGCCAAGCATTGTGTGTGTCTTCCCTGCATCCCAGACATCATTGTGCTCACCCAAGCATCCCAGCCTGCAGCAGATACAGGGCCTGGGTCCCAGGGAGGGTTCCCTTAGTTGCCAAGGATTTTGGAAGATGGAACCACGTGTCCGAAGTCTCAGCATCCCTCATACTGCTGGGAATGCTCAGGAGGGGCATCGCAGCTTGGAGGAAACCTTGGAGAACTGTGGCTATCAGCAGGGAGAAAACCATCTGTTATTTTGTCTCCTATTTGTCTTAGAATTTCAGAGCAAGTGAGCAGTTGGGCTGCTCAACCTCATTGTTCACAGTGGGGAGGAGAAGAGTGGGAGCGAGGAGCTACGTCTTCCAAAGCTGCAAAAAACTTGCTCTTCTTGGCTTTTTCGGTTCCTGTGGATTTCCTCTGTCCTCCAGGACTAGGTCTTAGCTGTGAGGTGTGACCTAATCAGTAACCTCAGTGGTTCCCAGAAGGATCTCAAAAGTTGGTCAGAAAAGCCTTTCCCTCAGCCAGGCACAGAGGTGCACACATGTAGTCCCAGCTACTAGGGAGGCTGAGGTAGGAGGATCGCTTGAGCCCAAGATTTTGAGACCAGCCTGAACACCATAGCAAGACTCCATCTAAAATAAAAACAGGGTTGAATTACATCTTTCAGAGTGACTGCCTACTTTAAGGACTGGGGGTTTCAAATTTTCCCTGGCATCCTTTGGGTCATCTCAAAGGAGATGGTGGTAGCTCAGTGGTACAGCACTTCCTATCATGTGCAAGGCTCCCCAGCACCACAGCAAAAACTAAATTAAAATAAAATAAAAACAGTACCGCCAGGGCACGGTGGTACAAGTCCATAATCCCAACTATTTAGGGAATTAAGGCAGAAGGATCACAAATTCACTGTCAGCGTGAGCAACACAGGGAGACCCTATGTTGTTGTGGGGTCTTCCGTTTGTTTGTTTTTTAAATGCCTTGCTCTCAGATCTCCTTGCCAGCCTGAGTTTGCAGACAAGGACCTGAGAGTGGGGTGAAGACAGACAAGTGTTTCCTGTCACAGTGTGAGCGGCCTAATAGCCTTTGCTTAAAAATATGCAAAACTCCATCATCCAGGGCTGGGGAGTGTTCATGCACAAGGCCCAGGGTTGGTCCCCAGCATTGCCAAAGCGAGAAAAAAAATGCACCCTCCTGCATTTTTGACAGGAGGCCACCTGTCAAAATGACAAAGATGGCCACCGCCATCTTAGTTTCCTGCCCTGACTTCCTATGACGCGCCCCACGCACAGCCTCATCTGGATCATTCCAAGGTGTCCTTTATCTAATGCAAGATGACCAACCATTCCAATCTGTCCAAGACTGAGAAGGTTTCTGGCAAGTTGGACTTTCAGTTATGGGTTTTTTGTTTGTTTTATGGGGTTTTTTGTTTTTGGTTTTTGGTACCAGGAATTGAAACCACAGGCGCTAAACCACTGAGCCACAACCCCGGTCCTTTTTATTTTTTGTTTTGAGACAGGGTCTCACTAGGTTACTTATAGCCTTGTTAAGTTGCTGAGGCTGACTTTGAACCTGTGATCCTCCTGCCTCAGCCTCCCGAGCTGCTGGGATTATAGGAATGCACCACTGCACCCAGTGAGACTTTCCCTTTTAAAACCAGGACAGTCCCAGTGAAACCAGGACAAGTTGGTCACTCTGATTGGTGATGACAGACACATGTGAATTGCATCTTTCAGAGCGGCTGCCTATTCTAAGGACTGAAGGGTTTCAAAATTTCCCTGGCATCCTTTGGGTCATCTCAAGCCTCTACCTTCAAGGACAAAGCCTGAGTATCAGGCAGAAGGGTGGAGCAAGGGAAGGCCCTGAGGTCTCTCTGCACCAACACCCAGTCCACCACGCTGTGCAGCTCAGTCCAGCATGCAGGGCTCTCCTCTTCTGGGTCCTCAGTATCAACAAAGTGGGGAAGGTAGGACTGAGGTGATGGCAGCAGGTTTGGTCACCACCTAACAGCCAGCTTCACTAATGGAACTTGATTTTGTTCGGATTGTGGTAACTGGAGTGTCTAGGCCCAGGAGCTGAGTTGTAGCAATTGCTTCCCTTGTTGCTCATAATTGGTTTAGTGTGGGTGAGCTACCCAGGTCTGGCCAAAGAAGTGTCAGAGAAAAACTGCTGGAAAAATTCTGGAAAAGAGTTTCCTCTCTGATAAAAAGGAGGCTTTCTAAAAAAGGACTGCCACTTCGGTCCTTCTCGGGCAGTGGTGGAGCAACAACACAATTTTGAAGCTCCTGAGGGAAGGAGACAGGGGACAGGAAAGAGACTCAGAAATGCAAACCCAGAGTGCTGTCATTGTTGTATTACTGAACCAGACATCCACTCTGGGGGAGAAGGCCTTATTATGTGGGGAGAGAAAAAAAAAACTCTTCTTTAAAGTTAGTGTAATGGGTATCCTGTGGCTTAGAGCAGAAGCTCTTGATACATTGTAAGGTTTTCAACCCTATAGCAGAGAATGTCACTAGAGGACATGTAGACTTTCACCTGGTCTCTAGGTAGGACACTGAACCCAACCTGGACAGATGTGCACCTGAGCCCTATAAAGACAGGAAATCCCTGAGCCTCCAGGCTTTTCCTCTAGCACTACATTGTCAGGACTCACCTGGAGTTGGAGGGCCTCGGGACCACCCCTTTAAAGGACCTTCCAGCAAAAGGGGATCAGCCCAGCACTCCAACTTCCTTCCTTTGGAGTAGGGAGGGGGTCAAGAGAGCATTCTGGAATCTCACTAGGGACTCCTAAGCAAGTTGCTTAACCTATCTGTGCCCCAATTTTGTCTTCTGTCCTGGGGATAACAGTGCCTAACTCACATGGCAATTGTGAGGATAATATCTCAGCCCAGGGTCAAATGCATCTGACTCTGTTGTGGGTCCCAAGAGCAACTGCAAGTTCTGTGACTCACTAGAACTTGCAGAGCTAAGAAAAGCTGTTGTGCTGTGGTTACGGTCTGCGACAGCTGGAGGACACAGATTAAGGTCAGAAAAGGTAAGGACAGTCAAGGAGAGACAAGACAAGCTTCTGGTTGTCCTCTCCCACTCTGTTTGTATGGATGACAATTAATTTCCCCAGCAACAGTGGGTGAGATATGTTAAGTATTGTCAACCAGGGCAGCATCTCTGAGTCGTGGCATCCAGGGTTTTTATAGGTGTTTTATCACATAGGCATGGAGTGCCTGCGTGGCTGACCTTAGTTATTCAATCTGCAGCTCCTCTGGAGGTCAAACTGATACAGCATGACCCAGGGACCTCACCATAAATCACATTGTTAGCATTAAGTATCTGGTGTAGACAAAGGCCCCAGGGAAACAAAGATACTCCCATTGGGCAGTATAAGGCAGGGGTTCAGAGGGTATCTCCCAGGAGTCTTTGAAATGTGTAAGGTTTTCAAAGATGTTCTCATCCCAGACCCACTAAGGCAACCCATCCAGGCCCTGACACATAATAGGCATCCAGTGTCATTTTTCTTACATGGGGCTGAAGTCTGCCTCCTGCAAGCACCTGTCCTTTGTCGCTAGTCCTGCCCTGTAGAATCAGCTCATTTAACTCTTTTTCTCATTGCTGAGGGCGAGCCCTTATTTCCCCTTCCTCTTTTGGGATGGAGGGACCTGCATTCAATAGCTGCCCAGCCTCTCCTTCCCCTCACCTACTCCTCCTGACCTTCTGATTGGTGGGTTTGGAGACAGATCTGCACTCGCCTGGCATACTCCTTCCTCTCTCCCAAGCTGTCCCTCTGCAGACAGGGTGACTCTACGCTGCCACAGAAGCCTGCAGCTGTCCACCTCTGCCTGCTCTGTGCCTGAAGACAGTCAGATTCAAGGACAAGGTCTCTGTCCATGTGGCTAACAGACCCTAAACCCCAATCTCAAGCAGCTCTTTCAGGTGATATTTTGTCTCCATTTGTTTGGCTCTTGTGTTTATCCTTCAGCTGGTTCCTTACACAAGCAGAAAGAAGAGGGATGACATTATCCCCCCTCACACCCCAAGAGATAGTCCTTCCAGTGTTCAGAAGGATCTCCCCTCAAAGTGTCTCCTGCCCAGCTCCCCAGGTCCTCCAGCAGTGGCCCCCCAACCCTCAGATTCCCTGGTCTCTTCCCAGCCTCTGCACACACTCCACGCTGTCTAGGACCCTCTTTAAATGTTGGAGCAGAACTAATCACAGGTGCCTCCAAATGTAGTTTGACTGACAAGAATCTCTTGACCTCTTCTTAGAGTTCCCAAGAACACCTTCACTCCTGGGCAGTTGCATTGAGGGCTGAATCTGAGGTTGCCTCAAGTCTATTTGCATATGAATTAGCATTAGATCCTTTACTTCTGCACGGGACAGTGGAAATGTGTTAAATTTAGTAGAAAGCAAAATTCTCCTCTGATACCTTAAAACACACACACACACACACACACACACGCACACACACACACACACACCCTATAAGGTTTAGGAGTGTAGGAATCTTCTCCATCAAACAATCCTTCCTCTGAGAGCTCTCTCTCAACAATTTGTCCTCTATTTTATCCACTCCAAACATATTTATGAGACAACTTCCAAAAATACTACATAGTAGTTAAGAGCACAGGCTGTAAAGGTAATGTTACTAGGTTCAAATTCCAACCCTACCAACTTGTAACCTTGGACAAGTTACTTAGCTTCTCTGAACCTTAGTTTCCTCAGAATCTTAAAAATTTTTTAATAGTAGGTACCAACAAAGGATCATGCATGGTGCCTGGAATACATCATATGCTTGATGACTCTAAGCCATTATATTAATTGTCAGATGAATATTTCTGGTGTTACTGAAGCTAAGCCCTCTATGGTAGAAATAACCTAAAGTGAGTGAGGCAGCCCTTTTGGGTAGCTGATTGATGGATGGATATTGAAATTAACCATGGGTCACAGGGTCCTTTTGTAAAGTTGAACCCAAGTTCCAGATGTTTAAATTTTATTTGGAGAGTCTGTGAAAGGAAGAGGAGGAGGGCTGAGGCTATGATAGAAGGACAGAGGACACAGACAGGCTGTAAGTCCTGGGCTGGAGAGACAGAGGCCTGTATTTGCTGAGGCTCTGGCCTCCAGGCCCCTCACTTCTGCAGCCTAGAGGACAGTACCTGCTGCGTCTCTGGGGGTCCAGAGAAAGGGCAAAAAGGAAACAAGGCTCATTGGAAATAAAAGGGGCAGGGACAGATGGTGAATTCCCAGTCACCCACATGACAACCTCGTTCCTCCAGGAAAGGCCCATGAACAGACTGATGTGGTACCCAAGTCAGGGAGGGGGTTGAGAAGCAGCAGGATGGTGAGTGAGCACAGGTCACCTGCACTTGAAACCCACTCCTGCCACTTATCAGCATGGAGACCCCGGATACAGAACGTGACTTCCTGTGGTTGGTATTACACTGTGCCCTGCACTCACCTCCAAGGGCCAGTGGAGGCAGGTGGTGTGGAGGGTGTGTGCATTGGTTGATAAACTTCTGGGCACCATTACCATTCCTGTTCCGTGAATCAGACGCAGAAATGGGCATCACTATTGTATAGTGCCATCTTATGGATGTCACCTCATCAGTGCCATAGAGCCCAGAGAGGTCTACCCATCAGAGTCCTAAGCAGCTCCATCAATCTGATGGTCCAGTCTCCAGCCTACATGGAGGGAAGCAGAGGTGGGCAAAGGCAGAGAAAAGTGAAAGAAGACAGGAAACTCCACAGGCAAGGACAAGAATTACAAAAGCAGAGCAAGCTGGGGACATTCGGGGGCCTGAGCAAACGACCTGACCTCTCTTGGTAGACCAAGCATTAAGTAACAAAGTATGAGAGCATTGAGTCATTCAATGAAAGGTAAATCTGTTCAACACAATCAGTTTAAGAATATACAAGAAAAATGCTGTACATCCGAGTGATATCACCATTACAAACAGGAAATCGTTCAAGGTGAAAGTCACAGGGGTCTGACTTAGTATTGGGGTATCTCCTTTCTTGACGAGGCTGGATAAATGGAACTTTACCAAAAAAGAGGTCATTTTGCCTCTTGGCAAGGTGTTATTTCGGTAGAAGGAAAGCGATGGAGGTGGGGAAAAAGAAGAAAGTGGGTGGGGACTTAAGGTTTGTCCTTCCATTTAAAAAAAATCTTCACTTGGCACAGCCACTGTGGCCCAGGTGGCTCAGTCCACCTGGCTCTTCCTGACAGCGCCCAGTGTGTCTCGGCCCCTGCCCAGCAGCATGTACTCCAGCCACTTGCAGTGCTCCCGGAGCTGCTTCTCGCGTGGCAGTAGGAAGGTGAGGACCTTGTTGCGCACGATGCCCCGGTCCTCCTCTTCCCTCAGCCGCTGCTTCACGCGGGCCGCCTGCTCCTCTTGCTGCGCCAGGATGCTATTCATCTCGCAGAAGGAGTCTTCCAGATAATGGATGGCCTTCAGTGCCTCCTTCTTAAAGTCCTCCAGCTCCCGTTGCATCCCGGCCACCTTCTGCTGCAAGATCTCCAAGTCAGCTGGCAGTGGGAGGCAGGAAGGCCACGACTGGGAGAGGGAAAAGTCTCCAGACTGGAGGCCACTCTCTACCATCTTCTTCCCTTGTAAGGTATTCACCTTCATTAGGACGGACCCAACCTGGTAGAGGGGATCCATCGCCTCCCTAGTTCACAGAGGGAGCCCAAAGACCAGGCAGATCAGTGAGTTATTTTGCCTTGAGGCACAATCATTTGGAGTGGAGAGACCCTACGCATTGTGACATCAAGACCCATTTGGCCAACCAGGACGAAAACCACGATCTGCTCATTTGCATATTGTCACTTCATGTTTGGTTACCTGGAGTTCCATCTACTTATCTTTCCAAATTGCCCCCCTGAGATGTGGATGCTTATCCAATTATCATCCTTCTAGAATCAGAGCTCAAACTCTTCTTTAACCCCAGGGGCCAGCTATGTCACAGAGTAAAGGACAAAACTGGCAAGACATGGCAGGGTAGGCCAGGCTCGTTGACTGATAAGACTGGGTGGTCTCCATCCCTGAAGGGGTCTGGATGGTCTCAGCATGATATCTGGTCTCCAGTGGCTCACCAGTAAAACAAGGACATTGTCAGACAGGATGCCTAGTCCCACATCTAATGCTAAAATGCTATTAGAGTGATATGATTCCTAATCCTTACGCCTTCCAGAATTCTACATAATCTTTGAGTTATAAGAAATGCACTTCTGTGTGTGTGTGTACCAGAGATTGAACCTGGGCTGCTTACCAATGGAGCCACAACCCCAGAGCCCCACCCCCTTTTTTGTATTTTATTTAGAGTCAGGATCTCACTGAGTTGCTTAGGACCGCATTAAGTTGCTGAGGCTGGCTTTGAACTTGCCGTTCTCCTGCCTCAACCTCCTGAGCTGCTGGGATTACAGGCATGTACCACCATGCCCAGCAAATGTATTTCATTTTGATGTATGGTTCCGAGCAGCAGCTGATTCAGTATTTGCAGGTGAAAATGGGTCACTCACATTTATTCAGCCCATACTTCCTGAGCACTCACTGTGTTCTGGGAGCAGGGAACAAATGTAAGCAAGAGTGCATTGTTCCTCAACATACCTCAATGTCGACACCTATGAGAAAAACATATACAGAAAGGTGGATGTTGCACTTTTTCCATGTTCAGAAAATGTTTCTAACTAATCTACATTGGGTTCCATCTTGTAGACTGCAAACTCCTGCCTGCACCTCTCTCTCTCTCTCTCTCTCTCTCTCTCTCTCTCTCTCTGTCTCTCGGGCTCCAAATCTAACATCTCTCCAACAACAAGTTTCAAATCCAGTCCATCCAAAACTGAATTGATTCTCTCTTCACCCAGACTGGCTCCTGTTCTGGTGTTGCCATCTGATTAATGACACCAACCTGGGGCAACACCTACTCCGGTACCCACCTGAGAAACCAGTGCCAAGGTTCAAATGCTTCTTTCACCCCAAACGTGTGCTGAAATTTAATTGCTATTGTGAGAGTATGAAAAGGTGAGAGACTTAAGGGGCAGAGCCCTCTCGACTGGTTCAATGACAGTTATCTCAGGAGTGGGCTCCTTATTAAAAGGGTGAGTCTGCCCCCCCATCCCTTTCTTTATCTTCTCTTTGTGCTTCGGCCCTCACTTGATGCCAACACCTTCATCTTGGACTTTCCAGCTTCTAAAATTGTAAGGAAATAAATTTTTTTATGAATTTGCTTAGCCTCAAGTATTTTATTTTTAATTTTAGCAGAACACAACAGATGACACCTGGGGTCAACCTAAGTGTCTCTAAGTTCTTTTAAATCTATCACCCCTGCACCCTAGCAATCAAACTCCCCGCCCTGGAGTCCCAGCTCCACCCCCTATAAGCTATGTCTCTTTGGCAAGTTACCTTATATACCCGAGCCTCAGTTTCTTTATTGTAATGTAGTGATACTAATTTAGTGGTGTGTTGCTCTCAGGGAGAAAAAAAGTTAGGTGCTGATTTATAGCTATTGCCAATTTTCATGGAATAAATACTCCCAGTGCAGTCCATTGCAAGCTACCAACACGCCTTTGCTGAGAAGAGATGCATGGAATCAGTTCGCCTGAGTCTGTACCGTAGCACAGGGCCCATGATGAGGGCTGCTGCCTTCTCTCTGAGATACAGACACACCATCTAGGGAGTCTCATGTAGGCATTTCGAGGCATTTTGCAGGGAGGTTCATGGCTAAAGTAAGGTGCCATTGTGAATTACAAGACAGAAAAAGCAACTCCATTACTGAGACAAGATATTTGGTGGAAAGAGCACTCCCTGGTCTAGGAGTCAGGAGATCTGGGGTCCGATTGCTGTGTAATTCACCCCGTTTCCAAGCCTATTCCCTTGCTGTAATGTGGGGAGGTGGGAGATGGCCCCTCTGAAGGCTTCCATGTTCAAAGAACCCTTGAGGTCCACTTCCTACCTTCTCCCTCTTTTTGTTCCTTGGGACCTGTTAGGCACAGTGAACTTCAGGAGGTTGGAGGCCACATACGTCTCACTCTATGTACCCTCAAGTGTTCTGCCTGGTGTCTGCAAATAATGGCACTCTGATAACTAGATAAAATCAAATTTCTTTCTGGAGGTGGCTATCAAATCACAGGCACCCTTAGCTTTCCCGCTGACATGATGACACCTACTGGTCTTGGTGGAAATAGCAACTTCCCAATTCTGCCTAAAAAAGCCAGAAGGGATTTGGGAGATGATGTAAATAGCATGTGCTTTTATGATGTGTTTCATTTGGGGAATGAGGGAGGGGGTGGGGTTGTTGTGTGTGTCAGGCACATAATAGGTTCTCAATAAATATTTCCTGAATTAGTTAAAGGAAGGATGTGTCTCTGTCTTCTGGTTTCTATATTCTGTTTTTCTGTTTCTGCCTCTCATTCTCTCACCCAACCTCCCCCCAATTCTTTCTCTAATTCTTTGCCTCTGTGTCCCACAGGGAATGATGGAAGTCACAACCACAACTGTGAAAGAAAAGTAGCTAAATTCAAAATGGAATAACAACTTCTCAATTTCTCTGCCGCCTTTTAGTGAGGTTTTAATATGATTCTGTGAACCAGAGGGGAGCACAGTATAGTCCCTGCCTTACCTGCAGTTTTGATTTCTGTGATTTCAGTTAACTACCATCGACTGAGGTTTGAAAATATCAAATGGAAAATTTCAGATATAAGCAATTTATGTGCTGTAACTTGTGAGCCATTCTGAGTAGTGTGATAAAATCTTGTGCCATTCAGCTCTCTCATACCAAGGATGTGAAGCACCTCTTTGTCCAGCATATCCACGCTGTATATGCTACCCACCCGTTAATCGCTTAGTAACCATATCAGTCATCAGATTAACTGCTGTGGTATTGTGGTGCTTATGTCCAGGTAACCTTTATTTTACTCAGTGGTGGCCCCAAAGCACAAGAGTAGTGATGTTGGCTGTGTGACTATGTTAAAGAGATGTTAAGTGCTTCCTCTAGGTGAAGAGGCCAAAGGTCTTGACTTAATGAGGAAAGGAGGAAAATCACATACTGAGGTCAGTAAAATCTATGGTAAGTTATTATTGTTAACCTGTAAATTTAGGAAAAGCATAGTATATATAGGGTTCAGTGGTACTCAGAGTTTCAGGCACCCACTGGGATCTTAGATGCTTCCCCTGTGGGGAGAGCGGCACTACTGCATTTCCACATAAACCACTCCATATATCCAGAGCCGGTGAGCAATGTCACCAGAAAGTTCCTGGCTTGGTGGTCTCCCCAGTCTTTAGGGCAGTGACCCCAGCTGGGCAGCTCAATGTGAATGTTCTCTACCCGGAAGTTTCATAGTTGGGGTCTGCACCTTCCTCGCAGTTTCCTCCCACATATTCCGGTAAAGAAGAAAGGTGAGACATTGGTTCTCTTCAAGGTGTCAGGAGAAAAGAATTCGGACATCTCTGGGCTTTGAATTCCACTGTCAGAGGACCCTGCCCTGGTCTATTTCAGCAGGACACAGCCTCCCTGAGTCTCAGGATGATGGGGTATGTGAGGGATGGGACATGCTTTAAGAGGTCACAGGGTTGGACACAGCCCATGCTGGGTCTGAGCACCACTGCTGCTGGACCCAGCCCACGACTTGAGAATGGAAACCCTCTCTCCCCCCATGAGCTTTCACCTCTACCAGTGAAATAAACCTTGATCCTTTTTAGGATCGGAAGGGACGTGACACATGCACTCCTCCAACACATACCTTTGTGAAAAGGAGGAAACACTTGGAAGCTAGAAGAGCCCCAGGTCCCATTAGTGGAAGTGGCATTTCTGGCCTTTCTAGCCCATGCCTGGCAAGGGGGCAGGAAGTGCTCAGAGTTGGCTCATGGGATCACAGTTCTCTTCCTGAGGCCAGGGCTGAGGCTGGTGCAGAACCAAATGGGGGAAGGTATTCAAGCAAGAAATGGGGGGGATTGTCCCCTGCTCCTGCTGCTGCCCCAGAGCCTGATGTGGAAACAGCTGTAGAGGAGAGCATGGGAACAAGAGACCCACCCCAGGCTCAGCCCTCGCCCTCGCCCATCCCTGGGCTACCCGCTCTCTTGCCTGGGCTACCCCCTCTTGCCTGTGTCCTCAACCAATTCATTTGTTTTTTCCAAAACAAAGCCTCAGCTGGCCCTGCCAACTGAACGAAAAAGAAAAGAAAAAAAAAAAAAAAAAAAGAAAAGGAAGGGGGGGATGGGCAACCAACCATGTCTTCCACAAAGAATAGGTGTATTTTAAAGAAGCTTCAGTGAAAGGACCATGCTTAATCCCCAAAGACAGCTTCCTTGTGTCAGCTTTCAGAAAGAGTAGGGAAACAGTCTTCTAGGGGTTCCTTAAAATTGATCTCTCTTTCCCCATCTCCAAGGGAAAAAAAAAAATAATAATAAAAGAATGGCCAGAATTCAGAGCAATCTGTCATAAACCCCCCAAAGAATGTGATTGAACATTTCTAAAGCAGAGGGAAGAGCTTCTGGCCTGAGTCAACCATTGTTTTCCCGGAGTGCCCGGGTCCTATGCCTCCCTTGGTGGGCGAGCACACCCCTGTATGACCAGGGTCTTCCCCAGTGTCACATAAAGGGTTTCCATCCAGCCTTCCACCCATCCACCTCCCCTAGCCAGCCAGCCAGGGTTCCATCCACCTGTCCATCCATTCACTTACTCAGGGACAGTCATTGAGGACCCACCCTGTGTCCCCTGAGCTAGGGCAAGAGAGACAACAAGAAGAGAAGACCCTGCTCTCAGGCAGCTGGCATTTCAGTTGAAGGGGACAAACAGTAAAGTAAGCATTCAGCTCAAGGTGACTGAGGCTGGTCCCTGGGGGAAACAGCAGCTGGAGGTGGTAGAAAGGCCCTTAGGGAGGGTCTTTGTGAGGCGGGGGCACTTGGGGTAAGACAGGAAGGCGCCGAGAGCTGGGGATAATGTTCAAGAAGGGACAGGAAGTGAAAGGGCCTAGAACAGGCTGGAGGAACCCAGAAGATAATGGTGGGCTGGAGGCAGCATCAAGCGAGAATGGAGGGGAGAGCTGACAGGGGCCAGGGGGGGTGGCAGCCCCAGTGCTGTTGGGGCCACGCCAGGCTGCTCCAGCTGGGTGCAATCCTGGCCTCTGCAACTGGCTTTCCAGTCTGGGGAATGGGGACAGGACTGGGGTTAGGGATGGGACCAGGATCCAAAACAAAACTTGGTACTGTTCACCATGATTAATTAACCCAGTGCCAGAGCCCCAAGGCACTGTGCTAAAAATACCTGCTTCCCTCTGAGATGCGGCAGCTGCCACCTAGCAACTTTTAGTCATGCCATTTGTCATAATTTGACACTGCTAAGGAGTGTCCACAGGGCTGCGCGTCAGCAAGAACTGGACCCACCCACAGCCCACCAGCCAGCTGGTCCTCAGAACCCTTCTGTGGAGCCCTCCTGCCTTAACTCTGCTCCCGTCCCCCAGCTCTGCCTTCCCCACCCCTGGATGTGCTTGCCACCTGCCCACCCCTGCTGCCCGACGCCTGCTGGGTTTGCCTGTCCTCCTGGAACCCAGTGGACCCAGCCTCCAGAGGTGGGAGCCAAAGCCTTCTCTAGAGCGGGAGCACATCTCGGAAGCTGTCTCACGCTGCTGCAACCCGTGACTCGGATCGCAGCCATCTATCAGAGGCCCTGCCAGCCCAGGGCGTCACTTTAATTAAAATATGTAAAACATCCTGGGGGGAGTTGGATCCAAAGACACAGGAGCCCGCCTTGGACAGGAGCAGGGTAGGCCTGCCCAGTCTTGGGACTGGCCCTTCTCCAGCTTGGGGGGCCCTCCCAAAGCCTGGGGTCTGTGATGTCTGAGATGCACCATCCACAGACCCCGGGGGCACAGAACTTAGCTGGGGCAGGAACATGTGTCTGAGAGAGCCACACTAAACCCACGGCCAGCACAGTGACCCCTTGCACATGCTGGGAAGGACAGACATCACCCCAGTTACCAACCACACTGATTTTCTGAAAGGAGCCACTGGGATGTGGATATAACTCTTTGAGTGAAGCTGTTTCTGTTTCCCAGACTAAGAGGCTCCTAAGTACATTCTTTATTCAGACTTTGCTTTCCACACTGAGAGGAAGAGTGGTAGAGACACATTGACTAAAGCAGGGACAAGCAAATTCTTTTGCACAAAGTTTGTGCAAAATCGGGGGGGGGGGGGGCGGGAATGCTTCTAGGCCAAATTTTTCCATCCAACTAAAAAAAAAAAAAAAACAGGAAATGCAATATTTGCAAATTGTTTTAAGCATCCTTGAATTTGTTTCCCGCATCACGGGAGGAATTTGTGATTCTTACTGAAATGTCGGGATCTGCACAAATATCACATGCTGTGATCTGATTCTTGGGTTCAGGCTTGCAGCTACACATTTTCCATATAGTGATGTAAACTTCGGGGAGCACTGAAGAATCTGGAACAAGGAAGGCAAATTGGACCCTGAGCCCAGCCAGAGACCAGGAACCACCTCCCCCCCCGCCCCCAAAAAAAGCCCCATTAGGAGTTCCAAGTCTAGAAGAGCAAGGGGTAGGGATGGTTGAAATTAGGTCTCTGGGGGAGAATAAACCAAGCGGCAGGAGGAGAAAAGGGACACCAAGTGCCATGAGATTGACAGCTTCTCCTTCCTACCCCTCCCAGGAGAACAAGGTAGAGACGGGCGCCCATCCGCTCCAAAATAACCTCTGATGAAGATGAGCTGCTGCTCCTGCTAGCCCACACCCCTCCACCCAGGCACAGCTTCCCCAGGGCAGAGCCAGAGCTACTGTCTGCATGTCAGGGTGTCAGGCTGAATTATTTGAGCTTAAAAACCAAATCCCCTCCTTCCTGGGTTACTTAACTGTCTGCCTGGTGAGGCAGGAGATTACCGGTGACACACACCAGGGCCTGCTTGGCCGCTCCAGACAGAGAAGCTTTGATCACCTGCGAAACCCCAGACACCAGGACTCCTAATGATGAGTAATGAGCTCAAACGTCGGAAAGTTACCCAGCACTGTGCGGCAGACACACCCGCTCCCACGGAAGTCTGGGGAGCCCATGCCAGGAAGACAGTACAGCCATCTAGTGTCCTGGGGAAGAATTTGACCCCAACTCCTACGCCCACCCAGCCCCACCCAGAGTCCTACCCACTCACCAATGAGGCAGAAAGATTTGTAGGCTTCAGCACTTGGCTCTTACAAGGGTTGGTTTGGGTTCTAGTGGCCTGAATTTTTCTTTCTATCATTCAAAAGTATAGGTTGCTTGTTTCATTCATTCACTCATGCATTCAACACACATTGACTGAATGACTAAAGATAAACCAGGCATGGTGCTGGATGCTCAGGATAGAAGACGACTCAAACAGGACCTCCACCTTAAGTAGTTTGCAACGTACCCCAGGGACAGCTTCCCAAGTCCAGCTTCAAAAGGCTGCATGGTAAATTGCTTGGCCAAGCTGGCTGCATGGGCATCAAGATGGTCCTAAGAAGGAACCCTGGATTACACTGCCCCTTCTGACCCCAAGGACAAGAAGTGAGCTGGGGATGGAATTCAAAGATCCTGGGGTTCGATTTGACTTTGCGAGTATTCCCAGACTCAAGCAGTACCTGTATCACTTCATCTGAGATTTCCTCCTACCCTGATGCTAGTTGTGAAGAGGTCAAGCTTGAGCCTTCTTTTGGGGAAACTCAAAACCAGAGATTTTCAAACTTCGCCATGCATTAGAATCACCTTGAGTGAGTATTAAAAACATCTTTTTTTTTTTTTTTTTGCAGCACTAGGAATTGAAACCAGGGCCTCGCGTGTGCTAGGCAAGTGCTCTACCACTACAATAATTCATTTTTAAGGTTTAGGTATCACTCCCAAGAAATTCTAACTCAGAAGGTCTTGAGAAACAGAAGTTAGGGTGATCAACCATCTTGATTGGCCCAGAATTGAAGGGGTTTCCAGGATGTGAGAATTTCACTTTTAAAACTGGGACAGTACCAGAAGAATCAGGATAGGTTGGCCCAGCTAGAGCAGACACTCTTAGTCACTGCCCAATGACACTCCTTCCTTCCAAGTCATAGATCCCAATTTTTTTTTTTTTTTTTGAACCAGGGATTGAACTCAGGGACACTTGGCCACTGAGCCACATCCCCAGCCCTATTTTGTATTTTATTTAGAGACAGGGTCTCACTGAGTTGCTTAGCACCTCACCATTGCTGAGGCTGCTTTGAACTCACAATCCTCCTGCCTCAGCCTCCTGAGATACTGTGATTACAGGCATGTGCCACCATGCCCAGCTGTTGCTGTTTTTTTAACATGATTCCCCTGAATAATTCTGATGCCCTCCTCTAAGCTACTAATCCAGTGATTCTCAAACTGTGGTCCTCAAACCAGTATCATCAGCATCACTAGGGAACTTGTTAGAAATGCAGATTCTCAGACTTCACCCAAACCTTCTGAATCAGAAACTCAGCTGTGGGACTCAGTAGCCTTGTGTTTTAGCAAGCCCTCCAGATGATTCTGACCATTGCTAAACTGTAAGAATCACTGAGCTAATCCACACCTGAGATTCTCTGGGTCATACCAGATGCCCAAAACTTTTGAACAGGACATATAAACTTAACCCATATCACAGCTTCTTCTTTTTATTGCCTGAAAAATAAAGCAGAAGCTCGCCTTCTTTGATTTTCCTTCTTCCTACCTTGGGTTTGATCCCCATCACCATAAGAAAACAAAAAGAATTTAAGCCAGGGGCAGTTGGTGCACTTCTGCAAGCCAGTGATTCAGGGAGCTGAGGCAGGAGGATCGCAAGTTCAAGGCCAGGCCTCAGCAACTTACAAGACCCTGTCTCAAAATAAAAAATAAAAAGGGCCAGGGGGGTAGCTCAGTGGTAAAGTGCCCCTGGGTTCAATCTCAGTACCACACACACAAACAATTTAAGAATCATTTCCTTCTTCCTCCCTAGATCTTCCCTGGGTATCTTTGCATGAACTGGATGGTCTGGCCAGAGTTGCTGGGCTGGGATTTAGTGTTTTCCATGTTCCAGGCACAGGGCATCCTGGTTATTCAAGGACCGTGTGCTGAAGCAGGGGAAGGAGGGGGTTCTCTGAAGTTGGGCCAGGCACAGGTGAACTTGGCCAACCCAATGGCTAAGGAGGGAGAGAGAACACCAGTGCCCTTGGCCCAGTGACCCTGGGTGAGCGTTTACGTTCTCCCCGAAGGCCCACTCATCAGATGCAGGGCAGCCAGCCTGGGAGGAGGAGAGGAGAGGAGGACCAGGCAAGGTCACCTTCCCACCTTCCCTGGGGAAGCTCTGCCTTCACTGGCCTTGACATTCCATGTGGCCCCTACTTCTCAACACAGAATTACTCAAAGCCGGGATAAGAATCCAAAGAGGGAAACTGAACAAGCCACTTCATGTTTAAGGGTCATCTTTTCTCGCTGTCCCTCCTCTCTGGAATACTTCCTTCTGCAATGATTTTCAGCATTTCACATGTGACCTTGACCTTGGTTGTCCTTCTTCCCAACTGAGCACACTACAGAATGACCATCCAGTGAGCAGCACGTGGTGAAAAATAGTTAATTAAAAATAAAAAGTAGCAATAACAACTCCTAGTACTGATTTAGTGTCTTCCATGTTCCAGGTACAGAGGCATCATCCCTTCTCATCTCATGAGATGCTAGCCTGGGCATAGACATGAGCCCAGATTGCTCTTTGTCCCAGCTGAACTAGGCTGGTGTGTCTTAAAGAGCTGCTTCACATTGTATTCCATTAATATTTATCAAATAAGGCTCAAAGGCCATAAAATACTTCAACGCTTGTGCCACTTGTGCTGCGAGGTCCACACTGGCAATACTGCTGACAGTGGCCAGCTGGCCAGCAGCCCCTGGGATGGCTTAGAATGATGCTCATCCCCTGCGGTTTGGCCATGTGCAAAGGCATCCAGTGGTTTTGAGATGCGCTATCAGAAATCAGGGTCATGAAGAAGTCTTGTCAGGAGTTTGTGTGTCGCTGGCTCCTGCTTCTGTTGGTCCTGGGTTGGGCTCACCTCTCAGGCTGCCAACCCCAGTGACCTCTGTTTTTAGGCTCCCTGCAATTAAAGCTGCTTCCAGGAACAGTGGAGTTGACTGGTTTTCAGGCCCAGCTCTCACCTGCAGGCCGACATTTCCAGCCCTCACTGGGCCATCACCCTGGACACTTGGTTGATCTAATTCGTGACTGACACTTTTCTTGGCTATTATCGTTTGGGCATTATTGCTGAGGCCTAGACTCAAATGTCCCTCACATGGGGGAATTGCATAGGGCTGCTGCTGAGGGTGTAATAGGGTGAGCAGAAAAGCCAGAAAGGCCGTTAGGCAGAAAGGAAGATTTTGGGCTAGCCTATGGCTGTCCTATGAAGAGGAGACAACTTGAAATCAGCTGGAGACCTGAGCGAAGAAGGGCCAGTCACTGCCAAGGCTGAGGTTGTCTTTGCTGCTACGCCATTAGGGCCAAGTGGGAGCGTCCTCCCCACTGAACGTTACCTGATAGCAGGTAGATTCCACCTCAGGCAGCCCCCTTTCCCTCTGGTTTCTCTGCTGGGGCATCTCCTCTGCCAGCCACAGAAACACTCTTGCTAAAAGGCCACTGTCTCCCACCATCAGCTCCCACCCTGTAAACCCAGAGGATGGGTGGATGGCCACAAGAGGACTCCTAGGACTGACTTTGAAAGCCACCTTCATTGGATCCCTGGCACTGGGGTTAAGGGGGAGTCAAAATGATCCCAGGAACTGGGGACAACAGGTCAGCCAGGGTTGGCTGAGGCTCCAGAGGGAGCTGCTTTTGAGACCCACTTTCTGGGGGCTGTGAGAAGGCTGGTCTCTAGAAGAGGTGCAAACTGCAAAGCCCTGCTAGGCCACAGCCTGTGAGCAGGCCACTAGGGCGCCAGGGCCGCTCCCCAACACACAACCCGAGTAACAAAGGCTTCAGGAATCAATCAACCTGTGCGGGATTCAGCACCGTTCTGTCTGAGCCGCTTCCTTTTCTTCCTCTGTTCTCTCTGGGAGGAGGCCAGAGTTCACATCAAATGTCATTAATCATCTTCCTGGGGGCTGGGGGCTTATTGGACAGTCCTATTAATCAGAGGCCTATCACACCCACAGCCTGGCTGGGTCGCCATTGTCCTGTTCCTCACCTATCATAGAAAGATTAGATTATCAGTGACAACTGAGACACCCTTTGAGTCACAGGAAAGCCTGAGAATGGGCTTGCTTTTATTTTTTTATTTATCCCCCTGATTCGAGGATGAGCTGCTTCTTGTCTTGTCACACTGCACCCTTTTCTTCAAAGAATCAGCTTTAAGAATCCAATTTGTCAAACTGAACAATCATTGGCAAATCCATAAAAAATAAAAAAAAGCCCTCAGTGACTTTATCAAAAAAGGGTAAAATAAAGCAGAAGGCTTTAAATGGGGCCTGAAAGGATTGGAAAATAAGTTGCATTTGACAACAATTAATCTCCGAAAAGCAGGAGCTCTATAAAAGGAACAGGCAGAGATGTGTCCAGAAGGGATGCTGGGGATCCACACAACTGGGGACTGTCCGTCACCTGTGCATCCATCCCCCTTCCAGAATGGAGTTGAACACAGACCTGGGGCCCAAAGAGAACAGGATGTCTTCCAAGCTTTCTCTTAACTTTCCACCAAGCAGCACACAACAATAAAGCACATCAAGAGGGCAGAGCAGACGCAGAGCCCAGCTCCCTACTCTTCCCAATTCTGTGACAGACTTGTCACTCAGCTGCCACTGAGCCTGCCCAGGTGCCCTGAGGGACCAGAAAGAAAAGTGAACCAGGGAAGCAGGCTGTGTAAACCCTTGCACAGAGGTGGGGACAAGAGAGCATGCAGGGACAGCAGTGACCCATCCCCTACTCATTATTATTTAAGTGTTGGCAACTTATTCAAATTGTTTTTTACCAAACAAACAAACAAAACAAAACAATTGCTGGACATGCTAAACAAAACCTATCAGTGGGTTGCCTTTGGCCCCAGGCCTGGGGTTTGTGACATTGATCTAATCCATATTCCTCAGGGCACATAAGGACCAAAAGGACCAGAGAAGCTGGTGAGTGCTATGGTCACACAACTGGTTAGTGGAAGGGCCAAGTTCAAGAGCCTGTCAGGTTTCCCACAGGGGCTTTTTGCTGCAGTTCTGAACATAGGAACACATCTGTGAACAATCAGCACGTGCATTTGCTCTTAGGCAAGAGAAACAGTAAGAATTTAGAGACCATAGCTTTCACACCTGTGCAATGAAATCAGAAAAGGGACTAAATCAGACAGGACCCAGGTGACTGTTGCTGTACCACTGATACGCTTACCAGTTCTACCTGACAGCCTTGCTCTGAGGGATTCTGTGTGCTATAGAGGGCTGGGGCACGGGGACAGCCAGGCTGCTTTGTGGTCCTTCAGTGATGGCTATGGGCTGTGATCTCCTGGACAGGTGCTTCACCCCCTGGGCCACAAGCAAGAACCTAGGTTGGAGAGCCAAATTACCTTCACAAACCCCGGGGAGCCAATTGCCACTTACTAGCCGTGTGACCTCAGGTAAGTTGGTCAACTTCTGGGCCTGTTTCATTTTTTGAAATGGGATGATAAGGGTGCAGTGGAGCACATCCCAGCTACTCAGAAGGCTGAGGCAGGAGGATCGCAAGTTTGAGGCCAGGCTCAGCAACTTAGCAAGACCCTGACTCAAAATAAAAAGAACTGGGGTTGTACTCAGTGGCGAAGCGCCCCTTAGTTCCATCCCCAGTAAAACAAAACAAAACATTTAAAAAACTTTTTTTTTTTGTAAATAGAATGATAACATCTATCTCCAGAGATTGTGGCAAAAATTAAAAGTGGCTTGGCACAGAGCATGGCAAATACAGGGTGAGTTCTTGCGTTATGTGACCAGGTTCTCCCTTGCATCTGCAAAGGTACCTTCATGGTCCCTGGGATGGAGACACGACATTATAGACAGTGAGTCTGAAAGGAACTTTAGAAATATTCTAGTTCAACTGTCTAATTTTAGAGAGGGAAAAAATAACCCTGAAGTCCAGAGATGGAGAAGGAATTTATCTTCTGCGGCAGGCACATGTGAAAAATCTATGTATGTGCCAACCATCTTGTTTTCCTGCTATGATTTTGTTGGAATTAAGGAAAGTTTCCATGACAAATGTATTTAAAAGCAGAACCACACAAGCCTTCAGGCTCCCAAGTATTGTCCACAACGTGGGTATAGACGATGCCGATGTGACACGCGTCCGCCCCATGCTCGTTAGGAAAGATTTGTGAGACAGCTAGGGCTGTATTTGTCCACTGCAAGTTTGAGACCAGCTTCATTTTTTAAAAAAGATTGCTCCCCAAGGCAGCTTATGATCATTAGTGAGAGGCTGATCCTCAAAGCAATTTTGGTGTTTTGGGAGAAAGACGTTGTGTGTAGCGTTCTGGTCAAGCTGGTTGATGGCTTGTGAAAACTGAACACTTGAACGTGTTAACCGTTGGCGAAACTTTGACAGATATCATGTCTGCCTTTATTAGGTGATTAATTAAAGGCTGCTGGAGGTGCTGGCTTGGAGTGAAAGGCCCAGATTTGGTGCTTTGATAGATTTGGGAACAGATCCTGACTTCTCACTCAGCTCCGAGCCCTTAGGCTAATTTCTTAAACTCTCTGAGTCTCCATTTATTCTTGTGTGAAATGAGAGTAATAAAACCTAGTTCACAGGACTTTGCGAGAATTAAACAGAAAATGTATGTGCAGAGGAACTGTGAGCTCCCTTTCACCCTGCCGCGAGGCCTCTGCAAAGACCAGGCGGGTGTTCATCCGTGGACAGGCAGTCACCAAGTGACTCTCATATGGAGTCCCTTGTCAAGTGCCGGGATGAATCAGCTCAAAGCCAAATTCAGGTTAATGCCAGATGAGAGGAGAGAACAATGAACACACTCAGGCTTTGTGCTTCCGTTCAGGCTTCCGATCTAGAGGCCAATTGTTGGGTGATTTAAATAAGAATCTGCACCCTCCTCGGAGCTGATCTGTAATCTGAAGTTAAAAGCCTGGTTGAGCTCCAGTTGAGGATGCTTTTTTGGTTTACAGATCTTTCTGCACACTTCTGCCATGTAGAAGCAACTAAGAGGGGTACAGGGTGAGGCACCTCCCTAACAGTGGCCTACAGAGCTGGCCCTTAGAGGGGACCCAGAGGGCATGTTCCATGCAGCCCCATGGAACCCTCTAGCCCATTCTTCCTGCTTCAGAGAAGAGTTCAGCAAGAGTGACTGTTCACTTTGGGGGTATAAAAATGGATGACATCACTACAAAGTAAGAATCAAGAGAAGGAGGCCTGGAGCCTGAGGCCTGAGTGAGAGTTGTTGACAGCCAGCATTTATTGAGCATTTACTTTGAGTTGAACGTGATGCTTAAAATTTCACATCCAGCATCTTATTCAATCTTCACATCAGCCCTTTAAAGAAGATATAATCATTGTCATAGCTGAGACCATTTTGCCCAACACGACATGACTCCCACAGAACTGACGCCTGCACTGAACTGCTGGCCCCACAGCTTCCCCAGAAGCATCTGATTCCTACAATGCTCTGGCAGGAGAAGCCTAGCAACTGTGCCTGCAGCCTGTCCCATCTTAGGGCAAAACACACCTTGTGCCTGGCAAACCCTAGTAAGCAGAGGCTCTGCAACCCGCTTTGAGGCCTTGTCTTTACACATCAGGATTCTAGAAGATTCCTGGGCCTGGGTGCTAACTCCACAAAACAACACACACGCACGCATGTACATGCATCCTAAACTTCAAATAGAATTCCTGATACTTGGCACAGACTGCGGGAGGGGCCCCTCCACCATCCCTGCAGGCATCAGCGGGCTGTCCCCTGTGGGGTTGCTGCTCAGGAGAACCAAGCGGATCCCCCTGCCTGCTTCTGTGTTCTTGGCTTGGATGACCTTACAAAGGTTCTTGCCTTTAGAGTTGTTTAGGTTTGGGGCTGATCATTTAAGAGGCAAAAAAAAAGGCAAAGAGGAAAAACTGAAGCTTAAAATAAGTATATTGGCAGCCAGGAGAGAAACTCAGGGCTCGTAGAACCAAATGGAGAATTTGTAAGCTTTCAGCCACCTGAAATTGTGGTGCTTTCCCCGTGTGCTTAATAAAAGCTGACAGCCGCATTGTTCTGCCACGGCAAGGTACGCAGCGTCCCAGGGATAGGGTGAGGGGAGCCAGGGGACAAAGGCACCAGCGCTGAGGAGGGGGTAAGGGGGGGTAAAAAATAAAGAGAAGGATTGGTGGGGGGGCAGCTCTTAATCGGGGGCCTGGCAGGAGACCCTGGGAACGGCAGCCACTGACAGCGGAGACCAGGGGCTCCAGATGGCTTTTTGTCTCGATGCAATAAAAAATGTAATCTGACAGGCCCTGGGATGGGACTCGGGAAACAAAAGTCTGCAGGGCGGGGAGTGGGAGCAGGAGTGGGCCGGGTTAAAGGTATCAGAGTCGGAGAAAGACAAAAAGAAGGGGCTGTATCTTCAAGCAGTTGCAGGCTTTGCAAATGACATTTAATTCCAGAGGTGCGGGCCAGGGACAAAGCCAGTTGTTCTCTGGTCTTGGCAGGAGAGAGGAATTGAAAATGCACTGGACGTTTGGCCCCTGAAGGAAAGGTGAGACTTTGCCAGTTATCCACAGATGTGGGCTCTTTGCATCCGCATCCCCCACCCCTGCCGCCCCCCCCCCCCCAAGTCATTAGAGGATGATATAGAGATACAGGGCTTCCCAGTGCAATTTAATTGCTCATAGACCGAAAAGTGATGAGCTCCGTCGAATTCACAGACGTCCTGTAGGAGACCAGCTGCTGTCTTAATGTGGCTTCTCAGAGGGGGACACACCCCCACCTGCTTCACCAGGAGCTCACAGACGTCCAGGGAAACAGCGGCACCCCTGCGGCCTCTGATGGGGCTGTCGTTTTTTATTAAGTAATCTCTGCCTTTCAAATCACTGCATGTTTTCTTCCCAAAGGTCTTGGTGGCTCTGTGGGCCCAGCACACAACAGGCTCCTGATAAATATTAAACAGTGGATACTGATGATGCCTCCAGACCTCACTGTAGCGAAGAGCTTGTCACCAGGGAGTGGACGCCCCTCCAGAGCTAGGGTGTGGTCACTGTGGCTAGAGAGCAGGGAGTTTAAGGTGTAATGGGCTAGGGGGCCTCAGACAGGGAATTAGGCCAGGAAGGTTAGTGGACAGTAGCTAGTACCTCCTACAGAGACAAAAATCACGACCCCAGAAGACGCATAGTTCCAGGGAAAATGTGGAACCAGACACACAGCAGTACAGGGAAAGGGAGTAAAGGCTTTTTCAAAAAGAATGTGCCCATGTTGATCAAAACATCAATGCTTACCCCTTTGCCCCAGCAATCCCAGGAATCCACCCTACAGCAATAGTGCAGATCCGTTTGAGGTTGTAGACATAAGGGTGTCCATGGCAACAAGGTTCATAACAAAAAAGGAGAAACAACCTTAAATATTCATCATTAGGGATATGGACACTACCTCCGTACAATGGAATACTCTGCAATTATTAAAAAATAAGAGCTAGGATATAGCTCAGGGGTAGAGCACATCCTTAGCACGAGTGAAATAAAAATAATGAAGTAAACCCACATCTACTGATGTGGAAAGACCTTTAAGATAGGTCGTTAAGTGGAAAAAAAAACTAGCTAAAAATATACATACAACGTGATACCATGTGTGTAATGTTAAAAAAAAAACCTAAATATCTAAATACGATATGTGGGCAAAGCCATATTCACAAATGCATAGGCAGCAGCTACCCTGGGAGGGTTTGGACAAACGGGATGCTGGAAAGAAGACAGAAAGGAGCTCTTTAACATTTTGCTTTATAATTTTTATAAGGAAAATGTCTGTGCATTACTCACATCATTTACAATTTAAATTATACAGTCGCCAAACATCAATGCATTTTAAGCTGGAATGCACTGGAGTCTGATCAGGCTTCAAGCCCCAGCTCCGCCTCTCCCTTGGTTTCAAGTTCAGGCAAAGTGTTGCGATTCTCTGAGCTCCTGTTTCCTTCACTGTAGGCTAAGGATGTTCATAGTCCTACCCACCAGGTTGTTGAGAGACTTAGATGAGATATGCACAGAAGAGGTCAATGACTGACTCAGCACTCAGAGAACAGCAGCAGTTAAGGTGATGCCTCCAGACTTCACTGTAGCGAAGAGCTTGTCACTCCCCTCCAGAGCTAGGGTGTGGTCACTCTGGCTAAAGAGCAGGAAGTTTATGGTGTAATGGGTTAGGGGTCCTCGACAGGGAAATCGGGCAGGAAGGCATTACGGGCCAAGTGCCTCTAAATGTCTCCCATGAGTGGGGAAGGGAGGGTCTTTAAAAGCCTGGCAGAGGAGCCCAAATTACCCAATGAGCCAAAGTCTCCCAGGTGCTGGGAAAATCTCCAAGTCTGGGTGGATCCTCATTACCCACCTCTTTGGGTTTCAGGCGACAGAGATAGGAGTTGAACTCTGGCCCCTTAGGCCAGTGTTAGATGAGGGGTCCCATTGACCTTGGCAGTGGTGAAGTCGGTGACAACACAGGGTGCCTCCTTTCCAGAGAGGTCTATGGGGCAGGGCTTCTGGGGGAAAGCGGTCCTTGGCTGTCATGAGGCTTTGTTCTCTTGGGCACAACCACCTGTCCCCAAAGAATAGCAGGCTTGAAGAGGCATCACCAGACCTGTCAACTGAGCAAACAGAAGGTTGACTCAGATGGTCTGGGCATGTTGAATATATGTTAAAAGTGGAAAATAGAAAAAAATGAGATTCACACCAGGAAAGACAGGATTGTCCCTCACCAGGAGTCTCTCAGAGTAAACTGGGAGGGGTGTGCCCAACAAACCCACAGTGCCTATTTTATCCAGAAAGGCAATAGTTCTTCTAGAACTGCCCAGCAAGTGAGAAACCCAAGTGGAATCGGATTCTGAGTTTCTAGACCAGCACTGACCAAGAGAAGCTCAAGGCGAATTCTAAATGTAACTTAAAATCAGCTAGTAGTCAACCTAAAATGGAAAGAAAGACAGATGAAATGAATTTTAATAGTATATTTTATTTAATCCAATATATCTAAAATATCATTAAACACATAATCTATATAAAAATTATTGAGACATTTTACATTCTTCTTTTTCATACTAAGCCTTCCAGTATGCTATGGATCTCACCCCTACAGTACCTCTCAGTGAGGAGCAAGCACGTCTCAAGTGCTCCATAGCTAACAGCTAGGACTCTGTGTTAGATGGTGCTGCTCTAGATTTCTGGTTACTTGAGTTTCCTTTCAGGAATGCAATCCCAGGGAGTGCATTGTGCTCAGGCTGGGTGGGTGCAGACTGGGAGGCCCAGGAAAGAAATCCAGGATTTGGAAGATGGGGGCACATGGGGCAGAGACTGATGGAAATGAGTGGAGGAAATGCTGCAGCCACCTGGAGAAACAGAATCCAGGGAAGGGGCAGGAGAAACAAGGTCATGGGGAATGAGGCTGAGTGAGGACTAAAAAAGACTCAGCGAGCTCACTGGCAAGGGCAGCCTCCAAACTCCAGCAAGGAGCCTCTTCCCTTGTGTCAGAGCACCCAACTCTGAGTCCAGCAAGCTCTGCCAGGAAAGGACCTGGCTGTTCTTGGGTAGCATAAGGCACTGTCCACTTCAAGCCAAAGTGAACAACATAAGCTTGAGGGCAAAGTAGAGGGTGACATTGAGGAGACAACTACCCCATCATGGTTTGGCACTGGCAAGCCTGGGTACAAATTTCTGTCCCCAATACTGGTGCATAATTGAGGAAAATTTACTTTCTCAGCCTCAGTTTCCCCAGCTACAAAATGGGCAGGCTAATTGTGCCAACTCTAGTGCTGACCTCACAGGGCAGTGGAGAACACTGCAGGGAATCATGCCTGTTGACCCTCCACAAAGAGGCTGGTGCACCGAAGCCTGCCCTGGACAGCTGCTTCTTGTGGACAGTGTGCTTCGCATGATGCTCAAGCAAGAGGCAGGCTTCTCAGTCACGTGGCTGAGAACAGAAAGAAGGCCACCCCATGCCTGGCCCAAGGCCCCACAGTTAAACCTGGCTGCATGCTGCCTCTGGAGTGCTCCTTCCAGGACTCCTTTGAAGACATTTCTGATGAGCTTATAAACTGAGGTTCTTTTTCCTTTCTATTTTGTTTCTGTGTTTGGTTTTGCTTTTCACCAAGAGGTGGGGAAGAGCTCTAAGAAGCTAACATCATCACTTCTTTTGGCCAAGGGACTCAAGGTGCTAGCTAGGCAGTGCAAAACCAGCACTATTCAAAAGGTACAGTGGCAGGTGTGGGTGTGTAGAGAGGAGCTTGGTGACTATGAGGGCAGGGGAGAGGGTGCTGGGCTGGGCTGACCTACTGCAGCTCCAGGAGGCCTGGAGGGCAGCGACTTCTTTCAGGGGCTCTGTGTGAGGATCTTCTCCCGGTGCAGAAGAGGGCAGGGTTCTCATTTCCAGGGCAGGAAACAGGTCAGCCAAAGGCAATCAGACCTCTACAGCCGCCCTTTGTGGAACTGGGACAAAATTGTCATTTTATCTCTTAACCTGTGCCCTGGAAGCAGCATGGGAAGTCATCTTGTCCACCTTGTTTTGCAATAGACAAAACCAAGGTAGAAAGAGACTGAGAAATATGTTTGAAGCCACTCAGCTGGAGAGAGGTGAGCTGGGTTTTATGCAGCTGGTTGGAGAAGGTGGTGACTGGAGGAGCAGGTGGAGAGGGCACAAGGGGGAGAGGAGGGGCCTGCCAGAGCAGGCTTCTGCAAGGGCAGGGACAGAGGCGCCTCTCTCCCATCGGCACAGGGAGAGACCCAGGCCCTTTTCACTCAGAAAAGCAGGAAGTGGCATCCAGACTGACTGGAGAGGATTGTGGAGACAATTCTACAGTGGGAGGCCCTTCCGCAGTCTGAGAGACCTGCTCACTTGGACCAGACTCCAAAGGTCCATCTTCTTTACAAGTTTCCTATGATTGCTAATTACACAGCAGTTAACTCTGGGGAAGTAACCAAAGTGAGTCAGTCTAAGTGTTCACACAAGTCCTTTCCTGGAGGGGAGGGTCCACAGCCAGCTGGGAAGACGGACAAAGTACAATGGCACTGTAGTCAGTGGATTTACATCAGAAGACAGGAAGGCAGTTCCAGATGTCACCACCCAGATGCCCAGGGGACCCTGTTTCTCTAGGGCTTGAAGGGCAGGGTGGGCAATGGTCACTGGAAGAGGTTTGAAGGCTGCAGACCTTGAGGTGGATCAAACAGGCTCTTAGGGTTTCTCCTCCCCTGAAGTATAGGTTGAATGACTGATGGTTCCATAACTTAAAGAAGGGTGCATAGAGATGCTTCTTTTTCAAGCATCACAGAACTATGTGAGAGACAACCAAGGCCATGACCTGCCAGCCCAGAGCTGGCTTCCAGCTTGGGGTGTGCTTGGGCACGGGGGCAGGATGCACTTAGGGAGTTGAATTCCCCAGCCTCTTCCCACCTCCCAGCTCTGAGATCCTTCTCTCACCTCAGGTGAGAGCGGGTAATGGCTCTGAGCAACCGTGGTGGACCAGCAGCAAGAGGATTAATGAACGGGGCTCAGATGCTCAGAGATCCCTGAATGAGGGCGTTAGCCAAGGGCCAACCTTATTAGAGTGATGATGGCGATTAGGATTACGCTATTGTTATTACGTTTGCTCTCCCAACCCTTAAATCACACTCCATCTCGTGTTTCTGTAATTATAGCCTATATAGGTAACAAATGAGTATTTCTGCAAGCCTGGGAGAGAGCCTTCTGCATACATTAATTTGCTTGATTAGTTCTTGATTTGGTATGCTTTATTCCTCCAACCCCCGCCTTTCCTGCCCAGCTTCAACAGAAAATTAATGAGTTTTAACACCTTGCAAAAGTGGGTTATGGCATGGGAATACCTCAAGTGTACTCTGGGTTTTAAATCCACATGTTCAGAGGCTTCCTAAAGGTTAGACAAAGGTTAACAAACAATTAATATGTTGAATCAGTGTGCTAAATCTGTTTACCCAGACTTTGCAATCTAAAGGCCACTAGCCATCAGCCTCCAGCTTCACATTGATCTCTCTCTTTCCTAACCCATCCCCACTCAGTTCCCTGAATAAGTTCAGGTGAAAAGAAATTTCTAGCTGAGAGAGGTAAATATCTATGGAAAGTTTGAGATTTGCTGCTACTTAAGGGCCAAAGTTTTGGGATTCCTAATAGATTTGATCAAGCAAGTTGAAAGTTTTGAGAAGACATTTTTGCAAGATGGGAGGCATCTCTGCCTTTTTAACCATGAGTAAAATGTGAGTTAGGCTTACACGGATTTTTGTTCAGTTCAGGCCTCTTGTGTCAGTTTGTTCCCTTGTTTACAGGAAGAAGAGGATGGAGAAGATGCTTGAGGTAACCCCCACCTGCAGGAAGGAGACTTCCTGCCCTCTGTTCTCTAAAAGAGAAAACATTGCAGCATTCAGGCCCAGAATGTTCCTTTCCTTAGGAGGAAAAGGTAAAGGGCAAGGAAGAGCCCTTGTAACCCAGGTGGTGTGAGTCCCCCACTGAGGGTCTCCAAATGCACAAGATTCTCACTGTTCTCCCATTTCCGGATCCTGTTGATGACAATAATGATGGTCAATGACAATAATGAAGACTGAGACCTTGATGAGATTATCAAGATTTAGCATTAGAATCCAGGTTTGTGAGAAAAGAAAGATGCTTGTCCTTTCCAGCCTGGCCCCTTTAAAAAGAACTGTACTGTCCGGTGTGGTAGCCCATACCTGAAATCCCAGCAACCTGGGAGCCCAGGAGCCTGAGGCAGGAGGAGTGCAAGCTCAAAGTCAGCCAGGGCAACTTAACAAAACCCTGTGTCAAATTGATTGATTGATTGATTGATTGTACTGGGGATTGAACCCAGGAGTACTCCACCACTGAGCCACATCCCCAGCCCTATTTTGTACTTTATTTAGAGACAGGGTCTCACTGAGTTGCTTAAGGCCTCGCTCAGTTGCTGAGGCTGGCTTTGAACTTGAGATCCTCCTGCCTCAGCCTCCCAAGTGCTGGGATTACAGGCGTGCACAACCGCGCCTGGCGCCCCTGTGTCAAATTTAAAAATAATTTTTTCTATTTTATTTTAAATAAAATAAAAATAAATAAATAAATAAAATTTAAAATAAATTTATTTTATAAATTTTATATGTTTAAATAAAAAGGACTGGGAATGTAACTCAGAGCACCCCCTGGATTCAACCCCTAGTACTGCAAAGTGATGATGATGATGATGATGATGATGATGATGATGATGAAGAAAAGAGCTGTCCTGCCCACACAATGGGCCTCCAGTTTGGGTTCAGCAAAACCTTTCTCCCCTAGTGCTCAGAGCCCCTCTCCTTTGCCAAGGCCCAGCTTCTCCGACTTGCTGGTCACCTTGTTTTCCTACCTAAGCCTCCTCTTTTGATGACCATTTTTGCACACGGACTGCCAGCTCTGGCCCTGGAGGAGCTTCCTTAGACAAGCCTTGACATTTGCTCTGGGACTCTCAGCCCATATGCCTGGCTGAGGTCTTCCCGTCACTGTCAAAAGCAACTTCGAAGAACTCCAAATGCGGTGTCATTTTCCTCCCCAAAGTAAAGATTACCAAGGACTGAGCTTGCTCACTCTCTGGTTTTAGTTGGTGTTGCTCAAAAATTGTACCAAACAGAAAAGCACAGTTACTGACGAGTCCGAATGGACCAATCCCACCAGGGCCTGTGCGTACTGGTCAAGTGTTCGCCTTGGTTGTCTGCGGGTCTTTAGGAGAGAGTCATTTTGAATGGTCTCAGAATGCTCTGCTCGTGAACTTTCTGTAATACATTTGGCTTTTTCATGGTTGGTAAATTAAGTTTTGTATAATTTCATTCCCACTTGTGACACATCTGTGTGTTCTTTCTAAAAGGTCCTGGATGTGGATTAAATGGTGCTCATGAAGACACGTGCCAGGCACCATCCTGGGAATTGGACAGGAATTATCCCATTGTGATCCATCCAGCAACACTCTAGGGTTCATATAATCACCACCCCCATTTCACGATGAGGTAAAGGAGGATTAGCAAGGCTGTGGATTTGACCAGAATGTACAGCTGAAAAGTGATGGAACTAGCTGTCTTTGATGCCAAGTTACCAGCCTTTCACTACCAGGTTAGACCTCCCACAAGAGAAAAGAATATTTTATTTAACAAGAATTATACACTGTCTCTTATCCCAGAGCAAACCAGATGAGTCATTTAAGCCCTCTGGCCTTTTTTCATTACCTGGAAATGAGGGTGTTTGATGTGCAGTTTAGAATAATAGGGGGAAAAGTAGAAAAATCAGAGATACCCGACAGTCAGAAAATGGAAAAATAAATGACAGTATATCCCCTTAGTATATTATCAATCATTAAAAATAAACTTTACAGTGTTTCATAACATTCAAATGGGTTCATTTATCAATGTAATTGAATAAAACAGGGAACAAAATAACATACAAGGTGTTGTGTTATTATGGCAGTTTAAACCAGAGCATAGGATGCCTGAGTGTTGAAGGGTGGGGGGTACTGGTGTTTGTAGCTTTGAAATGCAACAAAAAATGAGAAGGATTGGTGGATAGATGGGCAGTAGATTGTCAGATCTGAGTGGTGGAAATGGGTTGTCCACTTTTTAATGTATCTTTGAAAGTTTCTGGAGTAAAATGTTGGAAAAATGAGATAGACGTTAAGAATGGGCACCTTTGGGTGACGGCATTTCGTGTGATTATTTTCCCTCTTTCTAATAAATACTCTGCTGTTTCAGTTACCTATTGCATGTAGCAAGACACCTCAACACAGAGACTTAAAACTACATCCATTTATTATTTCTCGTATTCTGTTTGTGAGTTGGTGGCTTAAAGCAATCACAGTTTATTAGTTCTTGATTCTCTTTGATGGTGGGGGTTCCTTGGGTCCTTTGTCTGGGCCCATCCCAGCAGCTGCTCTCAGTGGAGGGTCGACTGGGTGGGTGAAAGACTCATGAGGGCCTTACTCACAGGGTACTGGAGCATGGTGGTGGACCTTCCTCTCCTAGTGGCCTCTTGTCCCAGGCTTCTCTGTGGAGGCAGTCTCAGGACAATGGTCCAAAAGAGGAGAGCAAACACAGAAGCTATAAGGACCCCTGAGGCCTACTCCAGAAGTTTTGTACCCTTTCTGCCCCATTCTATGTGGACAAAGCATGTCCCAAAGCCAGCCCAACTGCAAGGGATGGAAAAACAGACTCCACCCTGGATGGAAGGTGTAGTGAAGTGTATCATGAAGACACATGATCTTCAATAGGAATGAATCTGGACCCATAAAAAACGGACTACATCTACTGCAGCTAGATGTTAAGATGGAATTCTTGTCTTAGTATTTCTACCAAAGCCCCACAGTGGAGAATCATAGGTGTATTCATCTGTTCTGTGTTACTATAATCAAAGAATCGAGGTTGGAAAACTTTATAAAGAAAAGAGGTTTGTTTTGGCACATGGTTCTGGAGATCCAGAGTTGAGGGGCTGCATCTGGTGATGACCTCCTTGCTGGCAGAGTCTAGAGGCAGCACAGAGCCTCACATAGTAAGAGACAGGAACATATGTGTGCATACATGCAAGCTTGTGTGTGTGTGTCTTCTAATGTCTCTTAAAAAGCCACCAGTATTCAATTATGGACATTCCACCACCCTGATGACCCTTTCTAATTCTAATTACCTTCAAAGGCCCCTCTTTAAAGGCCATGTTCATGTTGTCTCCATTTTCTTTTTTTTTTGGAACCAGAGATTGAACTCAGGGACACTCGGCCACTGAGCCACATCCCCAGCCCTATTTTGTAATTTATTTAGAGACAGGGTCTCACTGAGTTGCTTAGGGCCTCGCTAAGTTGCTGAGGCTGGCTTTGAACTCGCGATCCTCCTGACTCAGCCTCCCAAGTTGCTTGGATTACAGGCGTGCACCACCACGCCCGGCTTCCATTTTCTTAATACCTCATGATAAGGATTAAATTTCAACACATGAACCCTCTGAGGGACACCCTCAAACCATATTCAAACCACAGCAGAAGGTGGGGAGTAATGCAGAATGATGCCAAGGCAGAACTTCCAGTTCAGTGGGCATTTGAGCACCACTGACTTCCAATCTTCCATCTGTTTGCTTGTTTGTTTTTGCAGTTGGAGCTTGACCCCGGGGGCCCTCTGCACTGAGCTGCATCCCCAGGTATTGGTGTTTACTTGTTTGTTTGTTTGTTTGTTTGTTTTTGTTTTGGGGGCAGAGTCTCTCTAAGTTGCCCCAACTGGCCTCAAATTTGTGATCCTCCTGCCTCAGCCTCCCCAGTCACCGGGATGACAGGCGTGCACCTCTGCACCCAGCTGACTTGCATTCTATTTCAGAGAAGTCACTGAAATCGCGAGTCAGGATGAAGGATGGAGAGTAAGGACTTCTTTAAAGAGTGTTGTTGGGTGCCAGGGTGAAGGGAACTTAGAACTACTCAGGGCACTTGATCTACATCCCTGAGATGTGAAGGCTGCAGGCATGCAACTGATTTATGCCTAAAAATCAAAGATTAAAAATCAGGGCTGGGGATGTAGCTCAGTTGGTAGAGTGCTTGCCTTGCATGCACAAGGCCCTGGGTTCAATCCCCAGCACCGCAAAAAAAAAAAAAAAAAATCAAAGGGCTTGTGGGGGTGCCTGCATGGAGGGGCGCTCGGGAGGTGGGCAGTGGTAGAAGAGCCATCCTCCCTCAGTTGGGCCGTGTGCAGACAGGGTGCCTTCCCCATGCCCCAGAGGCAGACTCCCTGAGAAGAGGGGTACTCCCTGCTGGAGGCATGAGGTGACCACAACAGAGGGGCACACAGCTGCAGATGAGCCATCCCATGGAGCCAGCTGGCAAAAGCGCTGTCCAGGTGAGTAACAACATCCCCTGCCAGGGGGAGAAGCTTGCTGTTTCAAAGACCCCCAAAGAACGTCCACGAGAGAAACACACCCAGAGGACACCAGGTGACAGCCATTCCGGTCACCAAGACCTTGCTAGCCACTTACGCCCTTCTCCATTCTTCCCGCACATGACAAGGCCGGCCAGTCTACCAGGAGGCGGAGGTTAGAAACTGTTGGATGAGCGCCTGGGACCTGGCATTTTCCCACCTGAAGAAACAAGGCTCTTAATTAATACCTGGGTGTATCCAAAAGCAAGAGAAGGGACAATGAATGCACAGAGCCACACACAAGGACGTGAGTGGGGATGTCGGTGGTTTTCTGCTGAGCCCAGCTCCATCACCTAGTAGCTCTCTGTTTCCCATGTTTTATATTGAATTGGCATGACTTACATGGAGAGTGAAAAATAAACCCTATTTTTTAAAAAGAAAGAAAAGAGCTCTGTGCTCTAAATTTCAAAGTTGTAAGATTGATGAGAAAGTGTCCTGACAGGAGCCTGGATCGACCAGGAAAGGAAGGAAACGAGGTGCACTCTGGGGATTCGGGAAGCAGGTTTCTTCAAGGTTTTGTGTCTAAATGAGACTACAGAGTTCAGCAAAAGCAAGGTAAGTGGCAGGCTCTGAAGTCCCTTAGCTACCCTGAAGAGTGGAGTCCAGGCACCTTGCCCCCAAAGACACAGCCTGGCAATTTTAGACTAGCATAACTGCAATTTTAGAATCCTAAAGAATCCCTCCAGCATAAACACATTCATTCTTGCAAGTTCCTGAGAGATGAGCACTCAGCCGGTTTCCAGGTCACACAGGGGAGAGACCTCAGGGAGAGAACTGCTTGCAGCCGTTCTTTCTGGAGACCCCAAGAGAGTCCAGATCTCCTGACTTCAAGTCAAGGTCTTGGAGGCCGTGTTTCATGTCTAAAGAAAGAAAACAGTTTCATTGTTTTAAAGAAATGCCAAGCTGATGATGTGAGGGAGGGAAAAAATAGATAAGCAGCACCGTGCCCTCGGAATCATTCGGGTGTTTTATGCATAGATTTTTATCCTTAAACACAGAGGGGGGCTGAAACCGTCAGATCTGGCTTGCCCAGCGGCCAGCCACTGACAATGTGTGCGTATTGATTGTGGAGGTGACAGCCCCGGGGAAAGGATACTGTGAAGACTGATCTGAAGTTTCTAGCTCTGGAAAGGTTGCCAGCGCCTGACAACGACCACATCTATAAACTAGGCCCTTCTGAGGAAGAGCAGGCTGGGTCCAAGCTGACCAGGGCCTGGTGGAAGGAAACACTCCAACCTTGTCTCCCCCCATGGAAGAGACCCCAACAGCAGCTGAAGGCTTAGTGGAGTCTCCTTCCATCTTCAATTTTCCTCTCAAATTGGGAGGATCAGGAGGGAGACTTTGTACAGGATGATGTCCCCATTCACCACACGTAGAAACAAATGCTCTGGCCCCTCACAGCCCAGGCTGGTGTCAGAACAGGGGTGGGGGCTGAGCACTTGCAAGGAGCTGGGGAGGGTCATTACCACGCTTTCACCAAGTGCACCCACCAGCCCCTGCTGGTCCTGACAGAAGGAGTCAGTTAGTTTGGTTGCTGTGGGCTTCTGTCCAGTCCAGGCCCCAAAGTGATGGATCCAGATGCCCACCAATCCCTCAGCCACTCACTCCAACTGGAACATGGTTGAATCTCCATCACTCTCCCTTCTTCCTGAGCATGTGATGAAACTACAGTTCCCAGCCTTCCTTGCATGTAGCTAAGAGGTCCTCCAAAGAATGGGGTTCCATGTCCAAGTCTGAGCTTGGGGCATGTGCTTTTTCTAGGCTCTATCCCCACCACTGTGACTGGAGCCATTGCAACCCTGTCTCAGCCCCACAGACAACAGCAAGGCCTGGTGGAGGGACGTGGATCCCTCAATGGCTGGGTGGTAAGCTCACCTCCAAGTCTTAAATAACAGGGAAGTAAATGCCTATATTATATAAACTACTCAATTATGAATAGATCTCTTAGTTACAGCAGCCAAGCCAACTGGTCCTTCTGACCAATACCTCTGTGCCTACAGACCAAGGATGCTTCAGCTCCCACCTTACCCCCAGGCCCCCAAGGGAGAGGACAAGAGAAAGGTTTCTTGGAGACAGAAATCACAACATAGAAAGACATTCTCCCTCAGACAAACCTCATGAGACCAGAGGCCAAGGAGACAAGCCCCAAACCCTTCTCATTTCCCCTCCTTTCTTAATTATATTCCCATTTGTAAGCCAAACCCTGTCATTCTGTCTCCTTTAATGGCTAGTTTCTATTCTGGTCCTTTCTCCACCCTATTATCTTTTGCAATATTCAAGAGCTCAGGCAATGAAGGGGTAAGCGGCTCCCTTAGACTGCCCATCCCTTCTCTATCTTTTTAAATATTTCAGTTGCTCCCAAACCTTATTTTTGCATTTCGATTTCCTGTGGTACAGTAAATTTATCTTGGTCACTCAATCAAGTTCTCCCGGCTTCTCCCCCCTTATCTTTCCGGCTCCAGGCTGACTGAAAATACCTACATTATCTCTGCAGCCAATATGCCGACTGGAAGGAAATCTACAGATTGTCTTGATAGGGAGTCGTCGGAGGGAAAATTTGGAAATGCTTACTTGTCAGGACAAGGGTAAAGTGTGAAGCCTCCATCCATGACCTTCTTTCAAGGTTAACCACATGGTACCAGGCTCTTCCAAAGGCATTTCTTTGTAAGGATTCTCTACGTCTTTGTTTTAGCTAGAATCCAGACCTTCACCTTCTCCTGTATCTTTGTCCTCTCGCAGAATGGGTTTCCTACTAACCTCAATCCTCTCACCTGGCCTCCAACAGCCTCCACCATGAACAACTGAGCCTCAGACTTCCTACTGGTGATGTCAATGCACCCTTTGTAGATTACTGGGAGAAATGCATGGAGCTCCCAATGGAATCCCAAGACGGAAGTTCCAGAGGAAAGTCTTATCCTTGCTGCCTGGAATCCTGAGACTCTTGGAGACTCTCTCCTTTGACCATGTTGCTCCCCCTCATGGAGATCAGAGCATGGAGATGATGGCAAATGAAAATCTGTTCTTTCTAAAGATGGCAGCTAGATCCTGAAACACATCTCAGAATGGTGGGCCCCACTGAATTACCCTGGGTCCCCTCAGCCTTGGCGACAGGTGGGCTTGGTGTGATGGTCACTTGCAGGGAAAGTGCATGGCTATTCCTGCACTGGGCCTCTAGCTGGCTTTATTTCCACCAAACTGTAATGAAACTAGTAGTCACCCCACAGTTAGTATGCTAGCCGGTGGGAAGGAGGGTGATTGTAGGTAAATATTAAGTGGCCTGCACCTTAGGACTGGGGTCAACCCGTGTGGATCCGGACCATCATCAACAGTCTTCTGTATCAGGCTTATATTGTATTGTCTAATCTGTTCAGAATTCACAGATAACTTGGGGTCCTGTACCTCAAAGAGCATAGACCTTCAACCTCAGCTCTTAGCTTTGGCCGGCCTCTCCTCTCAAATGTTGGTAGAAAATATCCTTCCTTCTTCCCCTGTTGACTCATTTCTTCCCCTCCCCTTGGGCTCCACTCCTATTAAATCCCTGGCACATATTTCAATCATTTACTTCCACTGCATTTGATGACTCTGGAATTAGGAGATGGGGAAAGAGATGTGCATTTGGATTCTGCCAGATGTACTCCTCTTAGCAAATCTCTTGTGCGTAATAAGAGCAGCTCTGGTTTCTTCTCTGAGGCTTTAACACTTAGGAATCACATTTATCTTTCTGTAAGAGAGAACTGATCGATGTAGTCTAAACAAGGTAGAGATTTATTTCTCTCTCATTGTATAAAAAAAGAAAAGGAAGGAGTCCAGAATAAGGTAGTCCATAGCTGATCTGCTATCAGCCCTCAAGATCATCCTATGCTTCCATTCTTCCATCCTCAGCACATGGCTTCCATCTATAAGATGGTTCATCATGGCTGCTGGAGCTCCAGTCATCATGTTTACATTCCAAGTAGCAGGAAAAAGGCAAAGTTAAAGCACTTCTATTTGCATCTCATGACTAAGCCTAACTGCAAGGGAGATTAGAGACTGTAGTTTGTCATGTGGGCATGTTGTCCATTCTAAGAAGAGTAGAATGGATTTGGGACAGGCAATGAGAGTGTGTGCCACCAAGGCAGTCAGAGTCTGGTAGGCGTGGAGGGACTGGAGTCACACATCAGCAGTTCAGATCTTTTGCCCCCCTAATCACCAGCAGTGAATCCTTGGGCAAGGTGCTCCACCTCTTTGTTCTTCATGTCCTCATCTGTGTTAGCTTCCTGTTATAACAAAACACTTCAGAGGATTAACTTACAGAAGGTTTGTGCAGCACATGGTTTTGGAGGTTCCTGTCTGCGACTGAGTGGCTGCACTGTTTTGGGCCTCTGTGGGAGTGCTGGACAGAAACAGTGGGGAGCATGTGGCAGAGCAAAGCCACTTACTTCCATCATCAGCCAGGAAACAGAGAGGAGGAAGAGACCAGGGTCCCACAGTCCCAGCTGAGGGCAAGCCCTAGTGACCTCAGGAGCTCCCCACAGGCCCCACTTTAAGAGTTGCACCACCTCCTAATAGTGCCACCTGAGCACTAAGCCTGAACACGTGGACCTTGGAAGGACAGTCAGCACCCAAACTACAGATCGTCTATGCGCTCATTGTTGGCAATGCTGGTCGATTTTCAGGTGGATTGCGTAGGAGTCTGCAGTGCCCTGGTGCATGGTAAGTGCTCAGTGAAGGCTGGTTATTGTTTTTCCTTCGTCTGTGGAGCATTATTTTTGCCCCTGGCTGTTACCCTGCCTGGGATGCACCTTGTTCAGACAAAGAATTGTGCTTGGGCTCAGCTGAGGGCGGGGAGCAAAGATTGCAGTGTAGTCTTTAGTGTCCCACTGCCAGGGCCAAAAAGGCTCAGGTCATTTTGGAATGTCCCTTCACCTTCCTCTCCCTCTTCCCACTAGAAGGGCAGAGTTGTAGGAATACAGAGGGGCTAAGGCAGAACAATGGCTCCATATCCTTCCTACCCACCTCCAGTCCTCATGCTCAGCATTGAATATGTCAGCCCTCCCACCTGGTTGTTGTCAAGGGTAATTGTGCAGAACCCCACTCCAGGAATCCACCTGGCCCTTAACCCAGGGCATTCACAGTCGAGAACAGAGATCAGCAAACCACAGCCTGCAGACCAAATCTAGCCTGATGGCTATTTTTGTGAATAAAGTTTTATTGGAACATGGCCACGCTCATTGTTGGTAGGCTGCTTTGGCTCTCCATAACATCAGGGTTCATGAGCCACAGCAGAGATGGCTCACAAAGCCTGACATTCTTACCACCTGCTCTTTACAGAAAAAGTCTGCCAACCTCTGTTTAGGAGGAGAAAAAGAATACATATTTTAAAATATCAGCAGGTGCATGTCATCACACTGGAGTGATGTGCACGAAGGTAAAGAAGAAGGCCCAGAAAAAAACAAAAACCAGCGGCAGAGCAATGGCCCCTGTGGGAGAGGAGGAGGAGCAAGGACAAGGTCAGAGTCCACTCTAACCTGATCCGCAATGGTTTGTTTTACAAGGAGAGAGATTGGGCATTAAAACTAATTTTGAAAGAGTGTATTGATTGCTGGACAGAGCATGACATGTTTAATACTTTTATAGATACCTAATAAAATATAAATTAATATAATCCTTTTGGAAGGCAATTTGGAACAATATATTCAGAGTCTTAAACATGTTCCTGCTCTTGGCCTCATAATTCCACTTCTGGGAATCCATCCTAAGGTTATAAACTACAATGTCGCAAATCCTTACGTACAAATATGTCCATTGTGATGTGACTTATGGTAGCAAGAAGCTAGAACTACTTTGACAATCAATCATATGGGGGTGAAGTAAATGAATGCCACCTCCACATGATGTAATATTACACCGTAGTTAAAATCATATCATTCACAAAGAGTTTATAAATAATTGGGGGAAAGGCTAAATGAATAGGATACAAAATTACTTATAGTTTCATCACATTTTCATTTAAAAAATTAACATTACAACCAAAGCACTCCCAAATGTCACAGGAGTTGCTTTGAGGGGTGAAGGATTCATATTTCTCTTTTTTATTCCTTATACCCTCTCTGTGCATTTGTTTCCAGAACATGGCTTGGCTTTCACATTGGAGAACTTGGGTATCACCTTGAACTCTAAAGGCTCTTGAAAGGTGCTGTCGTAAACTGTGTCCCCACCAAATACATATGTTGAAATCCTCACCCTCACCAGCTGAGGTGGTTCATGCCTGTAATCCTAGCAGTTTGGGAGGCTGAGGCAGGAGGATCACAAGTTCAAAGTCAGCCTTGGCAATTTAGTGAGGCCCTAAGCAATTTAAGTGAGACCTTGTTTCAAAATTTAAGAAAATTAAAAAGGGCTGGGAATGGTTCAGGGGTTGAGCACCCCTAGGTTGAATCCCTGGTACCTTTTTAAAAAAAAAAAAAAAGAAAGAAAGAAAGAAAGAAATCCTCACCCTCAATGTGATGGTTTTAAAAGGTGGAACCTCTGGAGGGTGAGTACGTCCTAAGGGTAGAGCCTTCATGAATAGGATTAGTGTCTTTATGAAAGAGACCCCCAAGAAGCTCCCTCTTCCTTCCACCATGAGAGGAGCCTGGGAGAAGACAGCTGTCTGCAGACCAGGAAGCCAGCCTATGAGACACTGAATCTGCCAGTTCCTTAATCTCAGACTTCCCAGCCTCTGGGACTGCGAGAGATAAAATTCTATGGTTTGAAAACTGCCAAGTCTATGGTGTGCTATTCTCGCTGCCAGAACAGACCAAGCCAGGTACCAAGTGAATCAGAGATCCCAGGAGAACAGAACAGAAGGTGGGAGTGAATCGCCTCATTTCCATAAAGTCAGGAAAGCAAAGCAGACAGAAGGGAGACAGTTATACTCCACTCCACCAAACTGGCAGGTCAGAGGTGTGCTGTGTGCTCCGCTCAACCCCAAGCCAGTTCTCCCTGCCCAGCCCTCCAGTGCTGAGGACCTGGGACTTGGGGCTGTAAGTCTGGCCTCTCCCCCGTGCCACAGACTGAGGTTTCAGCATCCTCCAGGAGTGCGGATTTTGCCCCTCAGCAGCACCTTGGTGGGCATCTGTAGAGGGTGTACGGGTGGAGAGGAGGCCTGCAGGAGGGTGGAGTCCATTCATGTTCTCAAGATTCACTGGGATCCCTGCCTTCTGAATGGTTTCCTCCAGCTCAGACCTTCCACTCTATTCAGAAATCTGCAAACCCACTCCACTTTAGGGTTTTGTTCTCTTAGCAGCACTTGTTTGGGTTTCTCTTCTCCTATCCAAAAAAAGAAAAAAGAAAATCAGGAAAGTAGTATCAAAGCTGGAACCTCAATTCCTGAAGTATTTCAGGAGGATTCCAAGAGAGCAAATCTGCTCAAAACTAGGAAATTCAGTATTCATACCAGAAAGTCCTTGAAAACAGCTACAGACTAGGCTCCTTCGGCAAATCTTAGTCCTTCAGCTTTGGGGTCAGGCCCCAAAGCTTGGCTTCCCCCCTGACTTAACCACTTGACCTCAGGCAATATATCTATGCTTCATTTGAAGATTAGGGTAGGAGATAATCTTCTAATGGGTGTTGCTGAAACACCAGAAATAATTTTTTTTAAGTGCCCCATGCAACATTGGCATATAGTAGGTGCTCACAAGGGATCATTTTTATTTATAAAATTATATTTTTTGGACACCCTGAGGGGCAATAACCTGGAATCAGGCACTAATTCAGAAGAGAGAGTTTATTCTTTATGTTTTCCAAACAAAACTGGATTCCTAGTTCTTTTTCTAGAATCTGATGCAGTCAGCCTTGAAGAAGCCCCTCAAATGCAAGCCTCGTTCCTACCCCCACCTTGTCCCAGCGCAGCCCTTCCTGACCAGGCAGGCCTGAAGCACTCCCCCCTCTCCCTCAACCCGGAGAGCAATCACTGTCAGAACCATGCATCTGATAATTCATCACAAAGGGACCTGCGACATCTCTTCTACTGTCACTGAAACGGTTACTTGCACGATTCCCTGATACTGAACTTCCCATGTATTTGGGTCTCATCTCTTCAACTAGATGACAAGCCCCTGGAGGACTGTTTCTTGTATTCGGTAGGTGATTGACACTTGTGGTACATGTGATCTTTGTTTAGGTCTAGCCCACAGAAAGTGCAACTTGGGGAGCTATAGCTCTAAACACGTCAGAACCATTAGAATGGCTTTCAGAATGGTGCTTCCAAAGGCAAAGGGGGAAATGCAAAGAATCTGTAGCAGGAGGTGGCTGGCAGTACCCCTCAGTGGGTGTCTCCCCCGCTTATGAACACATCAGTGGGCTGAGCAGGGGTGCCCAGAGCAGAGCCAGTGCTCCCAAATCAAGGACTAGATTTGTGTTTGGGGAAATGCCAGGACACTGGTTGCTTCCTGCCACCCACAACTGCCTCCAGGAGTCCCAGGTTAATGACCACCCTGAGGAAGTCTGAATCAATCAGGAACTATGGGGGCTGCTAGCAGGGGAGCCATGACTGCAGCCAAGTCAAATCCGGATTCATTTACAAAGCGGGGAGCCTCCAGCTCCTCCTCCTCCTTCACATCTTTGCTTCCTGGTCGGGGCTTATAGATCCAGAAACTACAGATTGCCACGCTCCCAGCGGGAGCAGCTGTGTTCCCGCTCTCCCTCTGTGGCCTGGGGAGCCTCTGGTCAGGCTGGGAGCAGTCACATGCAGCTGACAGCTGGGGTGGCGCCAGGGCTCAGGCGCCCACCACATGGCTTCCTTTTGATTCTGACCCTCCCAGGGGAGGACTGCTCCTCCCCCGGCACCAGAGCAGCAAATGGCCAGTGGTGTCCCTGGAGAAGGGGCAGAGGAGGGTGGGGAAGGGTTAACAACACCTGCTTCCCTCTTCACCCAGCCTCATGTGACATTTGCTTCAAAACCACAGGACAGAGCTTTTCTTTGTTGCATCCCTGCAGATCCAGGAATCTGATTTTCCAACTATAAATTCATATTTCAGTGGTTCTAGTGGACTAACCTAAACAAAGATCACATGTACCCCACGTGTCAATCACCTAGTGGTCTGGGCTAGCTCCTTAGAAAGGAGCCAGCTCAGATGGGAATTTAGGAAAGAAAGCCCATGTGTGCTTCGTGCCTGCGCAGCGTCAAATCCACACAGCATCCCCGACGGCTCTAAGCAGACTCCAGGACGAGGGGAGGGTCTTAGCCTGCTGCCCATCCCTTTTGAGCCCCTCTCCCCTATTTTAACATCAGCCTCCCAAGCCAAGGGCCTGCACCTCCCACCACCACCCCGCCCCTACTCCAGGGCCCTTTCACAAGAGCAGAGGTTGTTTTTAGGAATCTCTGTAAAGGTTCTTCCTGATTCTGTGAAGTAGTTTTGCTAACAGCAGCCCCCGCCGTAAGCTCCACGCAGCGCGGAGCGCGAAAGTCCGGCCAGAGGCGGGCGTGGGTAGGGAATCGTCCCTGCAGTGTGGATCTGGGGCGCGTCTGGATGGCCTCTTATGACAGGAGAGCGCCCCCTGCTGCCCGAGTCCCGCTGACGTTGCACTGTCTGGACGCTCAGAGCGCTTCAAGCGCAAAGGGACAGTTGGTCATCTAAGAAAGCTCAGCCTGGCAGAAAGAAGACGCCATCTCTCTGTACCTACATCTGCCCTCAGCGACCACGACCTGGACCAGCCCGTCTTGTTGGGGACCGAGGGCAGGGGACAGCAGTTCTGGAGAGCATCTCCCTTAGGAAGGTGGGTCTGGTTTGGAGCCTGGCTCCACCACCCGCTGCCTGCTAAACCCCAGGCATATGGTTTAACCTTTGAAACTTCTGTTTCTTCGTTACACTGAGGTAGTCAATAGCACCTCCATCACAGTGATATTTCACAGAGATAATTCATGTAAAGCACATACTAAGCTTTCAATAATAGTAACTTGTTATTATTGATTGAACTCACACCTCTACAACTAAGTGATAAGAGAATAACAAGCAAGGTCTCGTGCACAAAAAGTCAGGGGATTTGATTTTTCAAAGCATATTCATCATTAAATGGATCTGCTCTAGTTTCATGGGCATATTTGAGGGAAACAACTTTGCCTAAAGGGGAAATAAATGCCAGAGACATTCATAGAAACATCAACCACAAACAATTACTAAACATTGATCAATGCTCCAAGCTGTACGATTAAAAAAAAGGAGAAACTTACATTTAGGGAATGTCTGTCCTCCACTATCAATTTTTTTCCATTTGCTAGATTATATCTATTAACTACAAACATGCAGAAGTATCTCCCATATGAAAAAAAAGCAACCAAACAAAACAATTACCCCCCTCCAGCTAGCTCCCCACCCCAAATTTCTTTCTTTCCCTCAATATGGCCAGATTTCTTGAGACCTGCCCAGTGACTCCACTTCTTCCATTTCTGTTAGCTCTTGAACCTGCTCAGTCAGGTCTTTATACCCAATCCACTTCACCTGCCCTTGTCAAGGTCACCATGACCTCTGTGCAGTGGATGGTCCACTGTCATCCAGCATTAGCAGCATTTCCATAGTTGGTGGAGCACTTCCTCCCCCAGGGGGCCCTGTCTTCCTTCTACCCATCCCTGGGTCTCCTCTCTTTCTGGCCGGTCTTTCCCAGTCACCTTTGGCTAGATGGTCATCTTTTCAACCTCTAAATGTCAGGATGCCTGGGGCCTCGTGTCCAGGCCACTTCTCTAGTTACCCTTACTCTCCCATGCCTTAATACTGTACAGTGACACTGCCCACATTTATGTCTCCAGCTCCCTCACCTCCAGACTGGCACATCCAGGGGCCTCTTCACCATGTCCACTTGGATGCCCCACAGTCCTCTAACTCGATATGTCCAAACAGAGCTCTTTATCCATCTTAATAATGGCAACCTCAGTGCAGGAGTTGTGGCCTGGTGTTAGAGCACTTGCCTGGCATGTGTGAGGCCCTGGGTTTGATCCTCAGCACTGCACATAAATAAGTAAAATAAAAGATCCATTGAAAACTAAAAAAATATTTTTTAAAAATGGCAACCTCATATTTCCAGTTGCTCAGGACAAATAATGTGGGCATCCTTTTTGATTCTGTTCCACATCCTCCATCAATACATAAGCAAATCCAGTCAGTTTTACCTTCCAGATGTGTCTAGAATCTGCTGGCTTCATGGTATCTCCACTACAACTCCCAGTCTAAGCCTAGAATCATCTCCTGGGTGGTCTCCTAGCTCCTACCTGTGGTCCCTGCTTGATATGTCCACATAGCAGCAGATGGAGTCTTACAACAAAATTCAAATCATGTCTGTCCTTTGCTTAACCTCTCTAAAGTTTCTCGCCTCATGAGAGTAGGATGCAAAGACCTCTCATATTTACAGGGCCACCCATGATCTTGCTTGTGGCTTCTTCTCTGACTTTATTTCCTCCCACTTGCTCATGACCAAGTCACACCTTGCTGTTGCTGGGGTGTGCTGAGCATGACTCTATCTCCAGGCCTTTACCCTTACTGTCCTCTGTACCTGGATTGCTGTGACCCCAGGCAACCTGGGGCTCCTTCCCTCACTTCATTCAGTCTCTGTCCATCTCAGCAACAATTCTTCTCTGACCATTCTATGTAAGATACAAACTGCTCCCCTTCCCCCTTACTGTGATATGTTTTTCCTCCTAGCATTTATCACCATGTAACATCTTACAAATTTAATAGGTTTTTTTTTTAGAATGACAGGTAGATGGATAGAGTGAGAGATACACGAGAAAGAATTTATTAGAGCATTTTCTGATTTGAATTTTTTAAATATTTTTTTTAGTGGCAGATGGACACAATATCTTTATTTTGTTTATTTTTATGTGGTGCTGAGAATCACACACAAGGCAAGCACTCTACTGCTGAACTACAACCCAAGCCCTAATAGTTATTTTTGTCTCCTCCAACTAAATCAAGAATGGGGTCTTTATTTTGTTCATTACTGTATCCACAGTTCCTAGGAGAGTGCCTGGCAAATAGTAGCTTCTCAGTAAGTAGGTGGGGGCTGCAGGAAAGAATTAGTCCATGCTCCACACCAGCACCCTGCCTGGAAGACAAAAGACCTGAGGCCAGTCTCAGCACTGACTTTCCAGATGTCTCATGATTCTGCCTTGCCTGTCACTAATGACCTGTGAGACAGCCCTGCAACTAGAACAGGACTAGTTTGGGGCGGGGCGGGTACCTGGGATTGAACTCAGGGGCACTTGACCACCGAGCCACATCCCCAGCCCTATTTTGCATTTTGCATTTTATTTAGAGACAGAGTCTCACTGAGTTGCTTAGCATCTCACTTTTACTGAGGCTGGCTTTGAACTCACGGTCCTCCTGCCTCAGCCTCTCCAGCTGCTGGGATCACGGTGCAGGGTGCACCTCAGCCTTTTTAGTCTCAAAAATAATAAAACTTGAAGTTTCGAATATAATACAATTTCTTCCACTTCTGGGTGACCAATTAGATTTCATTTTTTCCCATCGTAGGAGCAGAGACGAATTTGCAAAAGAATCCATCCCAGATTTTCTCTCTGCTGTATCATGTCATCAGTCTCTATCACTCACTGTTTCAGTTATATGTTCAAAGAAATGAACATTCAAGGTAATGCCAGCTGCGTCTGGGAGGGTCTGGTGTTTCTAATAACACTCTTAAATAAAACAAGAGATGCACCTGACCTTGTAGAATCTTGGAGAGAAAGAGGAACAATGATTCTAAATCTAAATCTCCTTTCTTGTTTCACCTAAAGATCAACTGTATTGTGTGCACTGCAAAAAAAAGTCCAAGAAAATACTAAAAAATTGACAGGAGAGTGGCTTAGAAATCTCCTTTTCCACAAATTTCTCTCTCATTGGAGTCTATCAACTTCCCAACCATGTCACTCTCCGTTAGGTGGGTGAGACATCTCCAAATAATAAAAGATGTTTCAGTCAACTCCCCACCTCTAGTTTGTTTGTTTGTTTGTGTGTTTTTATGGTCCTGGAGATCAAACTCAGGGTTGCTCTACGCTGAGCTACATCCCCAGGACTTTTTATTTTGTTTTTTGAGACAGGGCCTTGCTAAGTTGCTGAGGCTGGCCTGAAACTTGAGATTCTCCTGCCTCAGCCTCTTGAGTGATTGGAATTCCAGGTGTGCACCACTGCACCAGGTACCTGCCTCTCGTTATTTTGGAGCAGGTGAAGGATCCTACTTCTGATATTCACAGTACTTTTAATTTACCAGATTAGTGTTTTGTATCTTCAACTCATGGGCGCACTGACATCTTCCAGCAACACCTGATTCTAGTTCTGACCCCAGCCTCTCCTGCTGGTTTGCCCTTTTTAAATTAGGGACTTGTTTGTCCCTAATTTAAAATTGTTTCTCCTTGGTGCTCTTGGACCCTGGGAATGCAAAGTCCCTTTCTACAGAAGCTGAAGGTTTATCCCTGTGACTTCTTATGCAAATTCTTCATTGATTGTGACCTCACTCTTTCATTCAACAAACCTTCAACTAGATAGACAACCATGTAAATGCACAATTACCATTGATGTGCTAAATACCACATATGGGTATTTAGAAGATGCCAAGGAAGGGGGAAGAGTACTCAGTGGGTGGTGGTATAGAAGATGGGTGGGGTGCTGGTGGGAATTATGAAATAGTCCAGGCAACATGCTAGTGGAACAATGGCAACAGGGTTTAGTACTGTGGACCAAAGGGAGAGGAACAAATTCAAGTCGACTCCCAGATTTGGAGTTCAGATAACTAGACACTGAGGTCTTCAAAAAAAATCATTTGCAAGCTTGGCAAATTACACCTGTAATCCTAGCAGCTGGGGAGGCTGAGGCAGGAGGATTGCAAGTTCAAAGCCAGCCTCAGCAACTTAGCAAGGTCCTAAGCAACTTGGTGAAACCCTGTCTCTAAATAAAATGTAAAAAGGGCTCGGGATGTGGCTCAGTGGTTAAGAGCCCCTGAGTTCAATTTCTGGTGCCAAAAAAGAAGAAGAATGAATCATTTGCCATCCCTTCCTCCTTTATCTTCCTTACCTTTTGACTCCAGTCCATCTAATTGTCCCCTGTATATCCACAGCCCCAAACTACCAGTCTCAGCACATATCATCGCTGTGACTCAGTCTCCTCATCATGAATGGAGGCAATCATAGTTATTTCCACCTTTGTTTATAGTGAGGACCGAACAGTTAATCCACGTACAGTGTTTTGGACAGCAGCAGGGGCATAGTACGCAAGTGTGACTGTGGTTGTCATCATAGCCATCATTGCCATTGCCATCATCCTTGTCCTAGTTACTGTCATTTATTTCCCAGTCTCCGACCCCCAATCACTGTGCTCCTTTCCCATCTCCAAGAGTGATCACTATGTTCTTGGTTCCTCTCTTCTAGACCTATGTACAGTCTAACATCATTTCAAGCTTCATTTTTCTGGCATTTTCCAGACCACCCTGCCACCCCAAATGCCTGCTTCAGTGCCACAAGACTTCAACGCACCCTCAACTTTCAATGTGAGTTGAACTAGACTTGGAGGTCCTCCCTCAGTGCTGCCCCGCTCCCTCCTGATCCCAAGTTCAAGCTGCTCTCTGTTCCCAGTGAGCCAATGAAACAATACAATCAGGACAGAAACTTCCTCTCCGGTGGAGGAAGGGGCACTGCCCACCTCCTGATGGGCCCCTGGTGAAGCCTGCTTGTTTCTTTTTCCGCTGTCTAAGTGCTCACAGATGTCTGTCTATTTTCCTCTGTTACATGCCTCCCAAAAGAAAGAGGCTGATCAGATACTTGTAAATATTTTAATCTCTCCTTTTCTTTCTCTCTTAGTATCCAAAGAAGCAGGGGGCGAGTGAGGGGATGTTTTTCCTCCTTCCAGGTGGAGTTTAAGTTGGCAAAACCTTCAAGCATTTTCATTTCATATCCTCGGGGAACAGGAATAGTGAATTCGTTGACCAGAGATCTAGGCTGAGCTCTTAACCCCTTAATGGTAATCCCTCCAGTTCCACCAAGACTTGGAGAAGCATCAGAAGGAACCAGAGCCAGGGAGTTGCCAACAGACTGGAGGGGCAACCAGGCAGGGTCCAGCTCACGCAGTTGGTTTCTAAATTGCTGCACAATCTTCAAATTAGGGAATAGTCCCCAGGAGAGCAGGCCTGAGATGAGAATAGCAGAAGAATGAGCCAAAACCACAGTCTAGGACTGCTCAACAGCATTCTTCAGGAAAGGAAGAGAAGGAGTCAGTTACCTGAGCAAGCCTGTGATCCCAGTGATTCAGGAGGCTGAGGCAGGAGGATCCCAAGTTCAAGGCCATCCTGGACAACTTAGCAAGACCTTGTCTCAAAATTTAAAAACATAAAGGGCTGGGGATGTAGCTCAGTGATAGAGCAAACCTGGGTTTAATCCCCAGTACAAGAAGAAGGAGAAGGAGAAGGGGAAAGAGAAGAGGGGGAGGAAAAAAGGAAGAAGAAAGGAAAGACCTGAGGTGTTAGATAGGGGGATATGGTCTCAGGTTTTGAAAGTTCTGAAGTCTACATCTGCTCAGGAAAATATTTACTATGGAAAGTGTGGCACATGAGAGGATGTTGCTCCAAATATAAAGACTCAACTCAGAGGTCCTGTGGGAGTGTAAATTCATGCAAAATCTGTGAAAAGCAAATTGGCCAAATGAGTCAGGAGTCATAAAAATATCCAAAATCCTTGACTCAGAAATTCTGCTTCTGGGACTGAATCCTAAAGAAATCACTCCAAATACAGAAAAAGATGTTCGCTGTGGTGTATAATAACAAAAATGGAAACATCCCATGTACCCATTTGTAGGGGAAGGGTGAGAAAAACCAGGAGGATCTTCCAGAGGAGCCATCTGCCAACATGCCTCTTAGGAACAGCATATGGAGGCATTTTATAACCAGGCTGGAGAATACAATGACATTAGGAACTGTTCACATTGTGAATATTGTGACTGTAATATTGTAATGTAAAGATTTTTTAAAAATTTTTTGTGTGTGCATTCTAGACTCTAAACCACTAGTACAAGATGATGGAGACTGCATTTGGAAAAAAAAATAGTCAAATAAAATAGATGAAAATGTACTTATGCTTGTATTTCCATGATGGACATGTCCCATGTCTAGGTCTTTTTCTGTTTATTTGGGGTATATTTTCCCCTTCTTTTTTGTGTTTTTTAAGAGTTCTTTAATGGAGTGTTTCACTTTTAAAGTGGAAAATAATTATGGGCCTTCAAATTAGAAAACCCATCAAGAGTTTTTGTTTTCACATCTAAAGAAAAAATTTTACATGGGAGTCTTTTTCCAGAACTTTTTTTATTCCATTCCAAAGTCTATTGGTGCTCAAATTCTGCCACTCCAAGCATCTGAACACACCTTAGCTCCCTTGAAATGTCCACATTCCCTTCCCTTTCATCTCCAAGCAGGGAGGATATCCGGTGGAGCAGAAGCAATTGTGGTGTGCATGGCTAAATATAGACCACTGTTTATTCAGGAAGACCCAGAGGAAGTTAGGATGGAACCTCCCACTGGATGACCTGATTTACCTAAAATACTGCCGTGCAGTCCTGGGCAGGTCTTACAGAACTTCCTGCCATCGTGTTCTAGGGCAGGGGTTTGCAGAATGCAAATGTGGGAGAACCACAGAAAAGGACGAGAAGGAGGAGTTTGAGATACATTCCCCTCAGGCCTGCAAACAGTCCAAAACCTGTGTACTGATGACAGCAGGGGAGCCCTCCATGACAGCTACTCAGAAGACCCCTCCCAGGAGCCCCTGCAAAAAGAGGAAACCTCCGTCAGAACAGTCTGTTCTGAATCCTGAAGACACAGAGCTACTGTCAGGGAATGACTCTGTGGATAGGAGGCAGGAAGCCCTGGCGTCTGCTGAGCCCCTGCTCAGACCTCCTGTCCCACAGGCTGACACTCCCTGAAAAAGCAGAATCAGCAATTCTCCTGGGAGACCCAGGGTGAGGGAGCTCCCATCCAGGGCTATTGTAGCTTCAAGGGCCCATTTTGCACAGTTTGAGAAAGCCTGTGAGGCTCACCTTTTAATCAGGACGTTCCATTTGTGAAACTGAAAAGGACGAGTTGATAAATGCATATGGAAACAAACAAGGAAAGGGAGGCCCAGCTCAGGAGGCCCTCATTTTCTCAGAGCCAGCTCTGGTTTGGCCACCTCCAGGTGACTTCTTGGAGAGTCCTGAGTCTTTGAACCTTCTGACTTTCTCCCCACCAATGTCTCTCTTCATCCTAAGCACCCAGTCAGCTTCTGCTTACTTACCTTCTATTTGTTTAGACAATTCAAGATGGAACTCATTTTTTAAATAAGGAAACAGATCCTCTCAGATTCAACAATTATCAACCCATAGCCAGTCTTGTCTCATCTGCACCCTACCCACTTCCTTCCCCACCAGTGAGTTGGAAGCACATCCCAAACATTACATCATTTCATCTGTAAAAAGTTCACTATGAGGGTTGGGGATGTAGCTCAGTTGGTAGAGTGCCTGCCTTGCAAGCACAAGGCCCTGGGTTCAATCCCCAGCACTGCAAAAAAAAAAAAAAAAAAAAGTTCACTATGGAGAAATCCAAAAGATAAAGCCTTTTTAAAAACATCAACACTATGCTATACTTGCCCTATTTACCCTAAACAAAATTAATAATAATTCTTGAACATCATCCAATATCCAGGCAGTGTTTAGCTTTTCCTGATGATCTCATAAGTATTTTTCAAGTTTGCTTATTTGAATCAGGATCTCAGAAAGCTCCTTATCAGGGTGATTGATTGTTATGCCTTAAGATAAAGAACTGGACTCTGAAACCACAAAGAGCTGAATTCTGAAACCACAAAATCCAAATTTAGGGCAGGTGGCAGACTGACAGTCTTAACAGGTGCCAGTCATTAAAGCCAAGCTTTGCTCATTCACTCCCTCAACAAATATGGATCGAGGGCCTCCAGTGTGCCAGACCTGTGCCCGGTATTGAGATGCAGGGATGGCAAACTTATCAGAAGGCTTCATCCAATTAACTTGCATCCAACTCAGTGTGTTATCGTCCTTCTCCTTGAACACTATTCTAAATGCCTTACTGTGGGAAGCTAACTTCATTTTGCTGGTTTTTTATTAGGTGGAACCCTTAGCAGTTCTTTGTATACCTTAACTTGGCACATGTGGTGGGTGCCACTGAAACCCCCTGTACCCTCTGGGATCCCTTTCACCAGCCGGTGGTTTTCCAAGATTGACACTGGGTCCCCAAGCTGCTTCACACTGGGAATTTGACACTTTCCCTTGGGCAGCTACAGCCAACACCTGATGAGTCTGAGAGTATAAAAGCCCAGCTCCTCTGATTCAAGATGATGAATTCTGAGGTGTCTTTTATACCCCAGAACTCCCAGGGGGTCAGGCTAAAGCAGGGAACCCAATCTGGCTTCTTCTCCTTCCCTATCGTGCTTCTCCTGTCGTACAGATTTCTCCCAAGGGCAGTTTCTTTATAAATCTTCTGCACTGAGTTCTTGGCCTGGGCTCTTCTTTTGCCAGAGCTGAAGCTTAAGAGAAAAATCCAAATTTCACCCCAGTAACTCAAAGTAAATTCCTCCCAACCACCCCCACACACTCGCTGTCCTCTACCTTCCAAACCCCAAAAAACTAGGGTGCCGGACTTTACAACTAGACATATGCTTGCTCTAAAAGAATAATGCGCTTTTGTGTTGTTTTAAAAAAAAAAATCGCAACAGCATTCTTAATATAGGGAGTCCCACTTACACGTTTAAAATAAAATGACAAAATTTTACCCAACAATTGACCTAAAGCAACTTTCCAGAAATAACATATCCCATATAAAGCAGAGTCCCGTGTAGCAACCTAATAATTGAGACTTTGAAATTTCTCAGTGTGAAAGTGGCTTTCTCCTGGGCCCCCTGGCAAGTCTCCTACTCTTTTCCTCAGCCCCCACGGTCATACTCTGAAGGGAGTTGCCATGGTGACCGTGTGACTGTGACCTCCAGGGTAGCTCAGGCTCAGAAGAAAGGGTTTCCCCAGTGCGGCTGAGGAACAGGGAGCGGAGAGGCAAATGGCATTCTTCTCGGTCAGTCCAGTCGGGCAGATGTTTAAGTGGCTTAGCCTCGGAGTCGTGAGCACGGTGTCCAAATGCCTTCAGACGCCGGGAGCTGCCACTGGCTCACCCGCTGCTCACGCGCGATGGCACTAGCAACACGCCGCGCCCTGAGCCTGGTTCAGGCAAACGCGTGCACCCAACGAAAGGCCATCCTCAGGGAGGTGGCTCAGGACTGAATGACTCCAATTAATTTATTACTGAGGTTCACCGGTTTAAAGACAGGGTCACTGCATATGTAAGTGATTCTGTTTTCATCCTGGGATCTAAATCCACTTAACCAAGAAAAGAAAGTCATCTTACTTTTGTTTAATTAGCTTATTTGAATAGATGAGAAACTGAGGGGGGCGGGGACCGGTTTACTCTAGTCACGCCTCACCCCTAACACAGGGGCCCTGCCCAACACTTTCCTCACTCCTTTTCCTCCAAGTTATTAATATTTGTCATTGCAAAAGTCTGCGCTGGTTGGAGTAGGTCAAACGATACAGATCCTTTCAATCAGTGTCTTCCCTTTCTTCACTCCAATCCCAGTCATTGCAGGTAATCACCGTGACATCCTGGAGTACATGGCCTTCCAGACCTTTCTTTGAGACCTTTTATTATTTATTTATTTATTTGTTTGTTTATCTGGTACCCAGGATTGAACCCAGGGGTACTTAACCACTGAGCTACATCCCCAGCCCTTCTCTATACTTTATTTAGAGATCGGGCTTTGCTGAGTTGCTTAGGTCCCCCCTCAATTGCGGAGGCTGTTTTGAATTCAGGATTCTCCTGCCTCAGCCTCCTGAGCCACCAGGATTACAGCTGCATGTCACCGTGTCTGGCTCTTTGGGATCTTTCAATCATACAACAACCATTCTGTTAGGTTTGCCCCCCCCCCCATCCTCTCTTACATCACTCTTGAAGCTGCTTTTGTGCTTTCAAACTACTTCACTTGATATCATGGTATCTTGGGATTTCCTCCAGGTGAACGTGTGTGGGTCTGATTCACCCTTCAATATCTCCATAATATTCTATTGTTTATATGTACTATAATTTATTCCACATTTCCCAATTGATGAACAATTCAGATTCTACCCTGCTTTTACTTCAAGGAAGAATCCTGCAATGAACAATGTTGTGTATGTGTGTAAATATACACACCATATAATACAGAACTGTATGCTGATGCCGTTATTCCCACAGAATACATTCCCAAAATCGGTGTTGCTGGACTAAAGGATGCTCTCATTTTTAAATCTAATAGTCGCCTTGAGACTGCTTTCCCAAAAGGGCTTAGCAATTCACGTACCCATTAGCGATGTATGAGAGTCCTTGTTTACCCACACACTTAATAACACTGGATGTTATCAATCTTCAATTTTTGCCTATCTGATGAGTGATAATGGTATTAATTGTTGTTTTATTTCACATTTCCCTGACTACATAGAGTTGAGTGTCTTTCATATGCTTATCGGCTACTTGTATTCCCTCATCTGTAAAATATTGGTGTTGTATCTTTTTTTTAGTTTTTTCTTTCCTTTAGCAAGTTGTGTATTAGGGATATTATTTCTTGTCTGTCATATGAATTATCATGAGTCTTCTGACTTAGTGAGACTTGATCATTTTTGTCCCTTCCCTGTCAGCTTCATTTGTGAATGTCAGTTTTCACCATTTTTTTCCCCAATTTAATGGGCAAAGATGTGAATATGCAAAAAAGCACATTTTAACCACAGAGCAGAGAGGAGGCGAAAGTAACCAGAGCAGAGGGCAGTTGCTGGGAGGCTGGGCAAAGGAAATGGAACAGCATTTAGCATCAATAATTCTTTTTTCCCCTCCAGATCAATTATTTTATTTTATTTTTTATTAGAGTTAGAACACTTAACATGAGATCTACCCTCTCAACAACTTTCTTTATTTTTACAGTGCTAGGGATCGAACCCAGAGCCTCATGCGCATAAGCCAAGCACTCTATCACTGAACTACATCCTCAGCCTGTGAATGATTTTTCAAGGGTACGATACATTTTTATCAACTGCAGGAACACTGTTGCACAGCGATCTCTAGAGCTTATCCATCATGCTTGACTTATAATACTCATATCTGGTGGAGAGAGAGGCGAGTGGCTTTTCCAGAATTCGCTCTGTTTGCTGCTACTTCAAATGGTCCTCCTCCTCTTGGAATAGAGCCCTTCTCCCATGTCCCTTTATCTAGCTCACTCCTCCTCAGTCTTCAAAACTCAGCTCAAGCATCACCTGCTCAGAAGAGCTGTCCTGGACCTGCAATGAGTTGAACCAGAGCGTAACTAGAGGGCCTGCTGCATGCGCACCGGGACCCACT
>JAJEJO010001323.1:65827-128681 GCA_020662805.1 Glaucomys volans | reverse complement strand
GGAAGAGCACAGGGTGATGAAGAAACAGCAGGATGGGATATAATGTGACCAAAGGGGAGAGTTTGTACTTGGAAAGAGGAGGAAAAACAAGTTGGGCTGCATGGAGCTTCCCATCAAATAGCTTCTGAGTTATGCATAGACACGCCTGTTGCACCTCCCAGATCCTGCTGGCTGGCCACAGCACGCTGCCCACCCTGAAGATGTGTTCATGTGTCTTTTCCCTTAAATCGTGAACTCCTGGTATGGAGTGTGGTTAGCAGAATAAGGCCTCACCCCCTACACACACACACACACACACACACACAGTTGTCCCTGTCCTAATCTCTGGAAACAGTGAATATGTTACATTACATGGCAAAGGGGAATTAAGGTTGCAGGTGAATTTAAGGTTACTAATTAACTGACCTTAAGACAGGAAGATTATTTGGATTATTTGGGTGGAGCCAATGTTACCAGACGGATCCATAAAAGTGGAACTGGCCTATAATCTCAGCTCCTCAGGAGGCTGAGGCAAGAGGGTCTCAAGTTCAAGATCAGCCTGGGCAATTAAGCCCCTATCCCAAAATAAAAAATAAAAAGGGATAGGTGTAGCTCAGGGGTGAAGCACATCTGGTTTAATCCCCAGCACCACACACAGACACCAACACACATAGGCAGGGGAGGGGGAGCAGAAGTAAAGAGTCAGAAGGAAATCTGACTATGACAGAGGGTCTGAGCAGCAGTGTGAGAAGGATCTGACGTGTCATTGTAGCTTTAAAAATGGGAAAAGGAGGGCTGGGGATATAGCTCAGTTGGTAGAGTGCTTGCCTTGCAAGCACAAGGCCCTGGGTTCAATCCCCAGCACTACTGCAAAAAAAAAAAAAAAAAAAAAAAAAAAAGGAAAAAGGAGGCCACAAGCCAAGGAATGCAGATAGGCTCTAGAAGCTGGAAAGGGCAGGGGAAACAGATCCTCCCCTGGAGCCTGCCGAAGGAGAACAGCCCATCAACGTCTTGATTTTAGCCCAGGAGACCCCTTTCAGACTCTGACCTACAAAACCATAAGATAATGAATTTATATTGCTTAAGCCATGAATTTGGAAGTAATTTGCTTAAGACAGAAACAGGAAACTAATATTGGAGGGGCCTCCCAGGCATGTGTCTCGCATGTTTTTACATCCACAAATAACATGGCCCCAGTTACTGAGGCTCTCAGTAAAAGCTTACTTAACAAAATTACATAATGAGCTCTTAGTGCATCAACATCCCACCCAGAAAACATAAACAAAACTCTAGCAACACCCATGTGCTCTAGGTCAGTTTGTTCTGTAGCTCAGCCTTAGCCTTTGCTATTATAGGTAACACCAAGCAAACATGGTTCTGTTTTTGAAGCAATTTGCTTATGCAAGTGGAATTCCTGGGTCAAAGATGATGCACATTGTTTATGGTCCTTCACCCATTAGCCAACTGACTTTCCACGGTCTGCACTAATTGACACACCCACTCATGATGCAAGTGAACACCACCCTCTGACACAGCCAGGCCCTGCAGGGGCCTCATGCACAGCTCCTCCCTGCACATCAAACTCGATCCTGTTCCAACATCAACTGCTTAAGTTCCCGCCCCTCAAACTCAAGTGGGGCCTCCAGGAGCAAAGACCCCAGATGTTGTACTAACAGTAGCAGAAGTGACTTCTCTACAAGAACATTCCTGAGGGATAATGTGGTCTAGGACGAGGATCCTGACACATCCCTGGCTTATTTTATCAGCAATTGCAATGAGAGGTTTTTGTGTTTTTTTTGTTGTTGTTGTTGTTGTTTTTTAAGTTGCAAAAAATGGCCTTCCAGTATTTAGGAAGCTGGTAATTTTCCAGTGTTCCCACATGGATGGCCTGGGAATTGCCAGTGACTGGCCCAAAGGGAAAAACTGCTTTATTTAAAGGTCTGATTCATTTTCTTCCTTTGCAATAAAGTGGTAGATTTTTTGGCTTGTTTTTTGTTGTTGATGTTGTTGTTGGAGTTTGGGGGTTTGTTTGGTTTTGGTTTTGTTTTTAATGAGTCCCCTGTTGACTGGACTAATAAGAGCATCCTGCAAGCAAGAACAAGATCAGTAATTTTCCCACCTGCTTCCAGTCCACAGGACAGAGACGAGCCTAAGGCTTCAGCCTCCCTTAGGATTATCTTTTCGGTTTCAGGGAAGGAAAAAAAACCACATGATGACTTTGCTTGCCCCTGCCTCCTCTTTCGCAAAAGTCTCATTATGCTTGGGTGTGGGGACACATTCAAGCTTGGAGAGGTGGCTAGGTAAGAGTGGGGTCACTGGGCCTCCTGGAAAGTCTGGCTGGAAGCAGAGGATCCAGGGAGATAGGGCTGTCACTGTTTAAGGCTCCATAATGTACGCAGTCTGGTGACCTTTTCCTCGCCCTTTCTCCTCTTCTCCCCCCACCCGAGTCGGATGCTTTTACGTGAAATAGGGTCATTAAGTCTAGTCCTTAAGAGGACAGAGAAGTGTTCTCCAGCACTCAGAAGCACAGTCTGGGACTCTGACAGGTCTAAAGGTCACTCAGTTCAGCCTGCAAGTGTTTGACCCAAAGAATGGAAAAAGCCTTTGGACTTCAGAGATCTTCACTGACTTCTACCTAGACTTCCCTGGTGACTTGGAGCCTTTGGTGGCCTGGGCCTTGGGTTGTGTCTCTGTGAAACAGCTAAACAGCCCTGATGCCCAGGGAGTGAGCATGGAGCATGCCTCAGGAAAAAAGAGCCACAAATATTTATAAATCTATCACTGAAGTGGCCACTGAAACAGCTGGCCGAGCAGAACTTGACCCAATCAGGGCCCGGACCTTCCACGGGTGCTTCCTCCCGCAGCCTCCCACTCACACCCTGAGAGGGCAGGGCAGGCCTCTCCACCTCCCAGTGGGGCCCCAGGCGACTTCACAGCCCATGAATTTCTTTTGGCACTTTGAGGCTCCCCCAGGAGGATTCATGAGACCGCAGCAGGAAATGAGGAACATATTTTTAAATCAGAAGGGGAAGCAATGTCTTTGTGTCAGATAAGTGGCCTGGATCCAGGGCTGAGAGACTGTGGCTCATTTCTCCTCACAGACGGCAGGTGCTCTTCGAGATGTGGTTATGGCAACAAAATAAATGATGGATAATTGCTTTTGTGACAACTTGCCAATTAAATTAGACTCAGCAGAATAACATAATGACAATTTGTTATGCTCCGGTGGGCACTAACATACCAATCATAATTAAATGCTATGACTGAAATAGAATACCGCTCAACGCAGGAATATATAACCCCAATTCCCTCTCCATGAAACATTATAGGTTGAGGCTTGATTTTAATTTCAGGAAGATAATGGCATTAGTGCATATCCGAGTGGGTTTGCGGAGAGGCCTGTGGTGAGAGGAGATGGGCCTGAGTGGAGGCTAGGCCTATGAGGAAACAACCTGGGGGCTGAACTGCAAGGTCAAGGGAAGAGACAGGAGCCCGAGTGAAAAAAGGCTGGGCTGGGGCTGTGCCTGGTCCTGCCCTCAGAGCTTGGGAGGCAAAGGGGGAGGCCTGTGCCAAAGGCCTCTGCAGTAACGGGCTGGTGTTGAGTCAATTCCAAGCTCCCATCCAGAACGTTCCAGAGGCTTGTCGGTGGGTGAGAAGGCAGGCTGACGCCCTCTGATAAAGAGGAGCTCTAGGCCTGCTTTTGTCAGGCATGTACTCGGTGCTCTTCACCCTCCAGACTCAGAGGCAAAGGATATCCTCAAAATCCCAGCTGGGAGGTAGGGGGTACAGTGCGGTGGTGGAACACCTGCCTAGGGGAACAGGCTCTGGTTCAATCCCCGGCGCACGCACAAAAGAAACCACAGCTGGTCAGTTGGAAACCAGAGGACCTGCCTTCGAAGCTTCCTCCTCTATGCTTCTACCCTGCTCTTCTCTCCGTGTTCTTGCTGGCTGCATGAAGCAGTGTGGGTTTTAACATCAGGGAAGGAAATGCCAGGTGGGCATGCAGAAAAAGTATTAAAAAAAAAATAGAAGTGGGCTGGGGATATAGCTCAGTTGGTAGAGTGCCTGCCTCCCAAGCACAGGCCCTGGGTTCAATCCCCAGCACCACCAAAAAAAAAAAAAAAAAAAAAAAGTCATAACTGTCAGAAACTTGACCCACCTGGACACTCTTAAGTATTAATTGCATATTCAAGTTTAATCCCAAACCAGTCCACAAAAGAGTTGAGATGACTTTTTCTTTTTTTTTTTTTCTTTTTTTTTTTTTTTTGTGCTGGGGATTGAACCCATGGGTTTGTGCTTGCAAGGCAAGCACTCTACCAGCTGAGCTAAATCCCCAGCCCGAGATGAGTTTATTTTTAACCAAGTAACAATAATTTTGTTTGTTGTTTTTAAAACTTAAAAGGAGGTTCTATTTAAATAAAAAGGATGGTTGAGTTTTCTTACATTGTGTCTTCGTGGTCAGTGTTGACCACTGACATCAGATTGGTGTGTGTTCTCTGGGCCTCTGTCTTCAGGATCCTTTTTCTATGAAGGTGGGCCTGATGTACTACAGGCTCTTTGGGATTTATTTCAAAGCAATCCATGGATGGGAAAAGCAAAGAAATGGAGAAGGACAAAGATTAGCTAAGAGTTGAAAATTGCTGCAACCAGGTGATGGGAATAGGGAGATTCAGACTTATTATGCATTTATAAATTTCTATATTTTAAATTTCTTATTATTCTTACCATGCATCCATAAATTTCTATAATAGCTTAACAGGCTATTATAATTGTCATTATAATAGCATATATTTTAAAATACTGTTTTACTCTTTTTAATATTTAAAAATGGACGTATGCTTTATGTACTATTAATTTACTACTTTTTTTAAACTAACAGCTTGGCTGGGCAGCTCAGTGGTAGGATGCTGGTGCCTGGCATGCTTAAGGCCCTCAGTTCAGTCCCAGCACTGCAATCAGTCAATCAACAACCTAACAGCCCATTGTGAATACAGCTCCAAGTTTATACAGCTATTCTTTCTAATAACTTTCCATTTTAGGGATTTTTACAACTTATCCAACCTTTCTTACCCTGATGGATTATTTGCATTGTTTTTCTACAACATATAATGTTGAGTAAACTTAATTAGACATACATCTCTTCTTTTTTGAAAGAAGGCTTCTATATGATAAAACCCTAGTAATATTAATTTCAGAGTCAAAAGGCAAATTAATTTTAAATTGAATGCAATTGTCAAATTCTTCTTTAAAAATGTTACAGGAAGTTTTGGTTTCCCCAAGTATATATGCCTTTTTATCTATGCTTCCAAACACTGATAGTAGTAATCTCTTTAATTTTGCTGATTTTGATAGGGAAAATATATCTTGGTTTGTTTTTATTTGTATGGAGTTATTGTTGCTGAGATTGAACATAATTTTTTGCTGTATATATCACATCCTGTATTTCTTCTGTAAATTGTTAGTTTGTACCCTTGCTTATGTATCTATGATATTTCTTGTTAGTGGTTTGTAGCAGCTGTATATATTATGGATGTTAACCTCTGCCAAGTAAATATATTCAAAATATTTCTTCTACCCATCAAAATACAATAATGCTTCACAGAAGTAGAAAAAACAGTCTTAAAATAGTCATTTGAAGCCGGGCACGGTGGCGCACACCTGTAATCCCAGCACTTGGGAGGCTGAGGCAGGAGGATCGCAAGTTCAAAGCCAGCCTCAGCAACTTAGCGAGGCCCTAAGCAACTCAGTGAGACCCTGTCTCTAAATAAAATACAAAATAGGGCTGGGGATGTGGCTCAGTGGTGGAGTGCCCCTGGGTTCAATCCCCAGTACCAAAAAATAATAATAATAATCATTTGAAAGAATAAAAGACCAGCATAGTCAAAGCAATTCTAAGCCAATAAAGCGATGCTGGAGACATCACAACATCTGACTTCAAAGTATACTATAGAATTATAGTAGCATAAACTGCATGGCACTGGCATAAGAACAGACCCATAGACCAATACAACAAAATAAGCAACATGAAGACAACCCCACACAGATAGTCAACTGACCTTGGCAAAGGTGCCAAAAACATACATGAAGAAAAACAGCCTTTTTAACAAATGGTGCTGGGAAAACTGGTTCTGCATATGTAGAAAAATGAGACTAGATCTTTGTTTTTTGGGGGAGGGCAGGGTTGGTACTGGGGATTTAACCCAGGGTGCTCAACTATTGAGCCACATCCCCAGCCTTTTTATGTTTTCTTTTATATTTTGAGACAGGGCCTCATTAGGTTGCTGAGGCTGGCTTTGAACTTGCCATCCTCCTGCCTCGGCCTCCAGAGCCACTGAGATTACAGGCGTGCACCACCATGCCTGGCTGAGACTAGATCTTTATCTCTCATTGCACAGAAGTCAACTCAAAATGGATCAAAGACCTAGAAATTAGACCAGAAACTATGCAACTCCTAGAAGAAAACGTAGGGCCAACACTCCAGCATATAGGTACAGGCAGCAACTCTCTCAATAGGATCCCTAAATCTCAGGAAATGATGTCAAGAGTTAATAAATGGGAGGGCTGGGGATGTAGCTCAGTTGGTAGAGTGCTTGCCTTGCAAGCACAAGGCCCTGGGTTCAATCCCCAGCACCACAAAAAAAAAAAAAAAAGAGCTAATAAATGGGATGATATCAAAATAAAAAGCTTCTGCACAGCAAAGGAAACAAACATGTGAAGACAGAACCTACAGACTAGGAGAAAATCTTTACTGTGACTTTTCTGACGGAGGATTAATATCCAGAACATATGAAGAATTCAAAAAACTTAACACTAAAAACACAAATAACCCAATTAATAAATGGGCAAATGAACTAAACAGATAATTCTCAAAAGAAGAAATACATATGACCAACAAATTCATGAAAAAAAGGTTCAACATCATCAGCAATTAAGGAAATGCAAATCAAAAGTACACCGAGATTTCATCTCACTCCAGTTAGAATGGCAACCATCAAGACCCTTGGTTCAATCCCCAGCACTGAAAAAAAAAAAATACAAACAAGGGTTGAGATTGTAACTCAGTGGCAGAGCGCTTACCTAGCATGTGTGAAGCACTGGGCTCTATTCTTAGCATGGAATATAAATAAATAAATAAATAAATAAATAAATAAATAAATAAATAAAAAAGGTCCACTGACAACTAAAAACACTGTTTAAAAAAATTACAAACAAACCAGGCACAATGGCGCACACCTGTAATCCCAGCTGCTCAGGAGGCTGAGGCAGGAGGATTTCAAGTTCAAAGCCAGCCTCAGCAAAAGTGAGGCACTAAGCAACTCAGTGAGACCCTGTCTCTAAATAAAATACAAAAAAAAAAGGCCTGGGGATGTGATTCAGTGGCTGAGTGCCCTAGAGTTCAATCCCTGGTACCCCCTTCCAAAAAAAAAATCAAAAAGAATACACACAAAGGGCTGGGGTTGGACTGAGGATATAGCTCGGTTGGTAAAGTGCCTGCCTCGCAAGCACAAGGCCCTGGGTTCAATCCCCAGCGCCGTAAAAAAATAAAAAATAAAAAAAAAGTAAAGGGCTGGGGTTGTGGCTCAGTGGTGGAGCACTTGCCTAGCATATGTGAAGCACTGGGTTCGATTCTCAGCACCACATAAAAATAAATAAATAAAATAAAGGTATTGTGTCCATCCACAACTAAAAAATATACAATATAAATATTTTAAAAGAATACATAAAATACACAAATTTAAAAAGAATACAATAATAAATGCTGGAGAGAATGTGGAGCAAAAAGGAATACTTTCACACTGCTGAGAGAATCACAAATTAGTACAACCACCATGGAAATCAGTATGGAAGTTCCTCAAAAGACTAGGAATGTAACCATATCCAGCTATGTATTCCTTGGGATTTATCCTAAAGATTTAAAGTCAAAATATTATAGTGATACATGCAAACCCATGTTTATAGCAGCACAATTCACAGTGACCAAAGTATGAAACGATCATAGGTATCCATCAATGGATGGATGAATGAATAAAGAAAATTTCACACACACACACACACACACACAATGGAGTTTTGTTCAGCCATAAAGAAGAATGAAATGATGTCATTTGCAGGAAAATGAATGGAATTTGAGAACATTATGTTAAGCAGAATAAACCAAACTCAGAAAACTGAAGGGAGAACAACAGAGGAAAGGGACCAGGGAGAGGTAAGAGAAAAGGAAAAGGGGAAATACTGGGGAATGATATTGGCCAAATGATATTGTTATATCATGTGCAAGTATGAATATGTAATAATGACTCCTACCATTACATATAATTATATTGCACCAAAAAAAATGGAAAAATATAGCAAATAAAAGTATTTCTTCCATTTTTAGCTTTTGTTGATAGTGTTTTTTAACCATATGGATATTTCCATTGTTGTTTGTCTGTTTATTTAGTCAGAACTGTCATTACTTTTCTGTTGTATTCTTGGTTTTATGTCCTGTTCAGAAAGACCCTGTTTTTTCCTCTAGTAATTTTATGGTTTTAATTTTTATTTTTTTGTCTTTAATCCTTTGGGGATTTATTTGGGTTATGGCACTAGATAGAAAACCAAATTCAAATCTTCCCTGATATTCACAACCTATTCCCAATACTGTTTATGGAATAATCTATTCTTAACACGCTGATGTGAAATGCTGTTTTTGTCATATAAGTATTAATTTATACACACATGGGTTATTTTTTTCAAGTCTCCTGTTGTACTCCCCTGGTCTAATTATCTACTCCTATACCTGTGTCGTACTGTTTTAATTATTATTGTTTTTACTTTAATAGCTAGTAGATCAATCACATCCTTATGTTTCAACAGTTTCTTGGCAATTCTCATACATTTACCCTTCCAGTTGAACTTTATTATCAAATTGTTAAGTTAAAAATCAAAATTGCAATAAGCTCTGACTAGAATTACCTTAACTGTATGTATTAAGTTGGGAAAGGTACTCAGAGATTCTTTGCGTGAAAAGGAGAAACAGGTATCCCAGATGCCCACAAGCACCCTGGTTGCCATGGCGGGAATGCAGCGTGCTCAGGGGAAGTCCAGGAAGGGTCTGCCCCAGGCCCACGTCTCACTGCACTGGCCTGCTCTCTTCAAATCATGCCTTCCCTCATCCAGATGAGACCTGGCATTTCCAGGCTGGTCCCAGCCCCTGACAGCTGGCCAATGGAGTTGGAATTGGACAAGGTCTCGAGTGCCACAAAAACAGAAAAAAACTTGGGAATCTGGCAGCTGAAACTTCTTCCTTTGACTTAGTGCCCAGACACAAGAATTAAGGGGAAATGACCAGACTTTGCCAAAGTCCTCAAGTAACCAGTAGATTAGGAAAGGTGTTTCGAATTTTTTTCAGCAGTTTTAACAATTAACACCTTCCCTAGTACCCACCCTTCCTTACCTCCTGAAAAGAACTGGAAGAGACATATTCTAGGATTGTGTTGTTCAAGATTCCACAAGTTCTTGAAAGAGACTGTCTGACTAGTACTGGGAAATTTTGAGGGGTCAATCTGCATTTTCTTTTTCTTTTTCCTAATGTTTTGTTAAACAAAATACATTTTTGTAACCAAACCCAGCACAAGTCTAACTGAAAAAAAAAAGGAGGAATAGAAGCAAGAAAAAGCCTTGGTTTACCCCTTCTTGGGCATCAGGGTCAGGGCTACTCCCTTCCTTACAGGGACCCAGGGCATCAGCATGGGTCCCTGTTCCTAAGCACCAGAATTGAATGTGAGCAGAGAAACCAGCCTGAAATGTTTAAGCGTCTTCGCAGAACCCACTGGCTCATGGACTCCACGTGCATGGGGCCCCTTTGAAGTGTCATTTGCACAGGCCCAAGCAGATTTGGGGGAAGGAGTTTTGTCTTGTTCCCAGGATATGGCTTACAATCACTGACAGTGCCAATGGACCCAAGGTCCTGCTTGTGATGATTAATCAGCAAAGTTGGCTGTAACTTCTGGTTGGTGGTGGCTGGAATATCATTGTACATGGGTACAGAGCTCCTTGTGGTGACACGCAGCTCTGGTGTAGAAAATGGTGCAGAAGAGACCACAGCCAGGTTGCTGAGAGGGCATCGTGTAGTAGCTGCTCGGGACCTCTTACTAGGCCTTAAAAAAAAATGGCCTTGTGGGATTGAAATGCATGTGATAAAAAAGTGCTGGGGCAAACGTGCAATCCAGTCACAGTGGGGAGAAAGCCTCAGTTTCCCCATTAAGCTTGCTCAGGATTCACATGCAAGCTCCTGACTGGTTCTCTCATTGAAAAGAGGTCTGGCCAGTGGGGCAGCTCTCAGACCTGCCAAGACCTTTGATCAGGAATGACTGGTCAGGTCACCTGCCTGTCCTTGAAGCAACCACAGCCACTTTGGTGAAACACGTGGTAAATTGATTTCCCCTCTTGTTTCAACCTGAATTTTCTGTCACTTCCTGATGTTAGGTGCCCAATGCATATTTGACAGGGCCAGGATGAGGGAGAAAAGAGCCGAATCTGCATGAACCAAATCTGCATCCTCCTGGTCTGACAGCGAGTGACTGCTTACACATGTGCTCTTGGTGCTTTGCTTGCTTTACCCACAGCCCAGTCCTGGCGCTGAATCCTGTATGACGGATGCTGTGCTCCTCTGCCCAGGCCCCCCTCTGTATCTGCTCCAGCCGCTGACACCATCAGCTGATGATGGCTCACTGCTACATCCCTCCCTGGGGATTACTCTGATCACAGGCAACTGTCCTGCCCCAAATTACACCCCTTCCAGGGGGCAGCCTGCGGCCACAGACTAACTGAAGCAGGGATGCAAACACCCAGCCTCACGTCTTATTTTAGAAGCTCTAAAGAGCTCAGAGCCTCAGTTCCCACCACCAATCACTAACCCAGCAAACAAAACCACTACAATCCTGGAGCTGCCGTCAGAGATGGGGCACAGTCACTGAGAAGCAAGTGGATCAGGGCAGCTGGAAGGGTGGTGGGTCGTGGGTACTGTCCACCAGATCCTCTTAGGATCCACATACCCATCCTTCAGCTGCTCAAAATACCAGTTTGTGATGGCTCAGAGCTCCCTCCCGCCAATGGAAATTGCTTTACTCAAACTGCTCTCCTAGGAGGTGGTCCAGTCAGTTAACTGACTGGCTGATGACAGAGGGAGGGTGAGGACCAGCTCTCTTACCTTTGGACAACCATGAAGGGCCATCCCAGTTCCCTGTGGGATTAGCTAAGTCTCCAAGCAAATTGTGGGGCAGCTTCTTCCTCTTCCTACTCCCACCTTCCTTGCCCCTTTCCGGTACATATCCTGAGAACACTCCTGATTAATGTTCGGCATACCCCTTTCCAGCTCAGAGCCTGTTTTTAGGGATCCCAATCTCAGACACCCCCCAAGCTCAGGCCAGAATGTAGGGAGACCCAAATGATGCTGACTCAGTCCTCGACTCAAAGGACTCTGACGGTTCATCAGCAGTCTGTCATCAAGAGTGGAACCTATACCACACTTCACTGGTCACTTCCACTCATGTACCCTTCTTCTCCACTGGAAGCATATGACTGGGGAGAATTTTAAATAATAATTTTAAGGCCTTCAGTAAGACAAGGACAAATCCAGGGACCTCTGCTAGGGAACATGACCAAGCTTGTCCTTCAGAAGGAGAGGGGAAGGGCTATTAGCATTTATGAGGTCCATGGGGGATTCAGGGTTACACTAGAGTATTTTTAGTAAATGACAGAGAAAAATGTGGAAACCGGGTTGATTGATTGACAGACAACCCAATTTTTAATCTGGACATCTTTAATAAATTCTGCAATGCAGGATTATCCATCTTATCTCACCTGGATTTCTACCCTTCACAAGGAGATGGCCTTGATTTTAGAGGCCAGAATAAGTGGCTTCTTTATCAAAAGACTCACTGTGAAGGCCCACGTTGGGCAGCTCTGAGTTGGTCCCCAGGAGCCAAGTTCCACCAACTTTTCATAGTAAGAGTTTTTCTGAATAGTTTCACACAGCAAATCTGTAGCTTTATATAAGGCCTTCCTGGGCTTAAACGCAAGCAAAATGCAAATACCAACTTCTCCTGGATGCAGCCATGCTGTCCCAAGAAGCTAAAGTCACAGTGGAAAAATCTCACGTGTTGACAGAATGCTCAGCACTTACAGATCTCTTGTTCCCTACCTCGCTCTGAAGCAGGGGCTGTCCTCTGTCATCCTCACTTGGCAGATGAGCAAACTGAAGCCTGCAGAAGTTAAGCAATTTGCCTAACATTGCAAGAAGTGGTGTCACAGCTGGAATCCCAACCGAGCCTCATCTGATACAGGGCCCATGTCCTTAACCATGATGTCAAACTTCAGGACCCGAAGGATTTTCAGCAATTTCTTCAATACATTGTAACATCATAGTCATTTACGTTTCATACTTCACATATCAAATTGAATATTTTCTACAATGTTTTAAAATTTTGTTTTTGAATTTGTTTATTGTTGTTATTGTTTTTAATGTATTGAGATTGAACCCAGGGGTGCTCTACAACAGACCTATATCCCCAACCATTTTTATATTTTATTTTAAGGGTCTCACTAAGTTGCTGAGGCCAGTCTCAAGCTTGACATCCTCCTGCCTCAGCCTCCTAAGTCACTGGCCTATGATTTGAAAGTTGAAGGCTGTAGGGTGTGGTCATGGAATCACTCTGGGGCCCAGCTTCCTGTACAGAGGTGCTCCTCTCCCTGTGCCATCTCCTGTCTGTGCCCTGTCTTCCAGCCAGGATGCAGCCCCTTCAGGAAAGTTCCCTACTCAGGTTCAGTAAATACCCTCAAAGCAAAGCAACCTGCATGTTCATTCACCTCTCTGGTTCCTGCTCTCCCTTTTCATTCATTTCTGTCTTGTCAGCAATTTAACACTATTAAAGATCTCAAAAAGAGCCAGGCATGGTGGCACACGCCTGTAATCCCAGCACTTGGGAGGCTGAGGCAGGAGGATCACAAGTTCAAAGTCAGCCTCAGCAACTCAGCGAGGCCCTAAGTAACTCAGTGAGACCCTGTCTCTAAATAAAATACAAAATAGGGCTGGGGATGTGGCTCAGTGGTGGAGTGCCCCTGGGTTCAATCCCCAGTACCAAAAAAAAAAAAAAATCTCAAAAAGATTTTATGCAACTTTTATAGTTGTCTCCAGGGCAGAGTTGGTCCCAGTAAGTTTGCCTGCCGTTGCTAAGAAGCCTCATCCTACAAACTTCTCAAGAAACAGTCACCCGCATCAAATTTGGGACCCTGAAAACTGATGTTACAAAACACCTAACATTTGATGTATGGGTCTTAAAATAAAATAATCCAGTTTTCAAAATATGTGTCTTTAATTGTGCTTATTGAGATCTGTAGTTCACAGAAGCTTTGCCTCCAAGGAAGGCGGAGCTTTAGGGTGGAGAGAGAAGTGCCTGAGAATCACCTGCAGCATCTGGTGCGCTGGCTGTGACATTGAGCAGCTGGGCAACCTCAGCCAGCTCTCGGCTGGTTTTCTCACCTGGAAAGTGAAAACAATAATAATAATGGCTGCCTCGAGATGTTGTCATGTGGATTAAATGAGATTAAGTAATACGCATAAAGCCTTTAGCACAATGGTAGGTACCTGCGAAGCATTCGATAAACATCGTTATCCCCGAGATCCCAATGTCCTGACACACCGACTGCCCCTCTCTTCCCCGCCCGCTCACAGATCTGGTTGATTACTTGAGGACCACTGCCTTAGTTAATGATGATTTGAATAAATCACTCGGTTCCAGTGGTCTGGTTGCTAAGGACATTATTCTGAAGGCCTGAAAGGCAGGCCTCCTGGATTTTATCTCCCTTAACTCATTCTATGACCTACAAATTGAAAGGAGGACAATAATTCAGATGTGGAAGGGGACTGGCGATCTCCCCTGATAAAAGGTCTCCCCGCAGCCTCGTGGCAAGTTGTGCTGTTGTGATAAAGCGGAAGGCTGTTTGAAAATAATCAAAAATTCTCTCGGGAAGCCCAATTATATTTTAACATCAAGAATCAAAATGCTGGTGCTGCAGACTTCAGCCTATCATTCACAAACCTTTTATCCTGTAATTAAGCCAGATCTGCTGCTGGGCTAATTCTTCCCTGAATGACACCACCCTTTGAGCCAGCCCGTATGTCGGGAGAAGACTTCACTCTGATGATCTATTACACCAATACATCACTGCGGTGAGCTGCCTCCTTAATGATTTATCCATAACACATCATCAGAGTGAGGCACACTCATAATATATTGCTCAATAAGTCTGCGGTGGCCAAGGGAGAGAGCCAGGAACAGCCGCCGAGTCTGTGCCCCGACATGGCTGGGGTCAGAGCATGGGCCCACGCTGGGCTCTCCCTTCCTAAACAAATGTTTTTATAGGCAGGAGGGCTCTCATGCCAACAGGCTTTTAAAACATGAAGAACCATGACCTTAAGAAAGTCCTATAAATCCAGAGCAGAAAGATTCCTCCGTAGTGGGGTTTACCTTCTAAGCCTGCCATTTCTCAGCATTTTCTTTAAACTCCTACTTAGCAGAAGGCGGGGGCCACTGCATGGTACCACCCCAAGGAGCACCACTCACACTGTAGTCTAAGCAAATGGTGCCAGTTGTGCAGGGTGCAGCCTGAGTCACCCCACAGTTCAGCCCTGTGGTTAAAAGCATAGACCGTGGAGTGAGAATGCCTCCTTTGAATCAAGGTTCTGGGGATGACAATCCTATATCATGAGTTTGCAGTGAGATTGAAGAAGAGAACGCACAGAGGGCACATGTTACATAGCAAGCTCTCAGTCAGGGTTAGCCACTACTGATTGCTACCTTTTTTTATAAATATTTTTTTAGCTATCAATGAACCATTATTTTATTTTTCTATATGTGGTGCTGAGACTCTAAGCCTCACACAGGCTAGGCCAGCACTCTCCTACTGAGCTACAACCCCAGCCCTCTGATTGCCACCTTAATTTTGAAAGCCATGAAGCCTTCAGGTCCAGGGTGGGAGGAGTAGGGTGGGAGCACAGAAGAAGCAGCATTGTGCACTTTATTCTTGGAACCCTGTTGAATTTTTATTCATTTATACGCTGCTTCATTCAAAAGAAGGAGGGAGAATGGATAAAATGATGCTTACAAAAATGCATGCTAGGATACAAATAAGCAGATGGGAATATTTGGGTCAAGGGGAAGAAAGAGTAAACAAATTTAAGCAAAAGTAATGCACAAAAGTGACTCCAAGAAGGGGGGGAGCCCAGGGCACACTCATGGACTCAGGAGTGTAAATCGGTACAAATACTTGAAGAGCAACTGGGCATCATCACCCAGAGAGCTGGGTGGGCCACCCCAGAGCCTGCAGTCCCAGTCCCAGGGGCACGCCCTGGCTCCGAGGTGCTCCTTCCCGTACATGTGTTCCATGGAACATATGATAATGTTTCCGGAAACATCCTAAAGACAGCAAAAAGCTGGACATAACTCAAACGTCCCGTATCAGGGAAATAAATGTTTAATAAGGAGAGCAAACTCTTAAATAGCACATGTCCTGTACCAGGAATATTTTTAATGTTTACACCTATTAAATCCCTTAACCTTCTCATCAAGTCTGCAAGGCAGGGAATGACCCCCATTTTGTAACTGAGGAAACCAAGGCACAGGAGATGAAAGTAATTTGCCCAAGGTCACAGAGCTAGGAAGAGGCAAAGCTGGAGTTTGAGCCAAGGCAGTCTGGCACCAGGGCTATGCTCTTAAATCCATCACCTGCAGGACTTGGAGGAAGCTGCCCGGAGGGGATCCATTTCTTTGGCCAGCCTCTGGGACATTTCCAGAAAGAGCAGGCCTTCCTGAAGCAGGCGGGAGGCAGGCAGACCCTAGGTGTGTCTTGGGGAGTGTGAGACAACCTAACTCTGGGCAGGACTCTCCAATTCCTGGTCCTAGCTCTGGAACCTGAGGCAATAGGCACTCCATAGAGGCCCACTACAGGGTCAGAATAGGAAGGCCAGGGCCACAGCTACAGCCCAGGGATCTGAAGGAATCCACTGTCCAGGACTTCTCGTGTTCACTCTGACTTCTCAAAGAAACTTGGGTTCTCTCCCGCATCTTAAAACATAGTCAAGAGGAAGTTAGCAAAGCAAGAAACAGAGGCGTGAGTATATCATGTAATGCTCCAAAGGCAGAGGTCCCTGCATTCATTTTCCAGGGCTGCTGTCACAGATTGCCACACGTGGAGTGGCTTACAACAGAAATCGATTCTCTCACAGCTCTGGAGACAGAGGAGCCTGAAATCAAGATGTCAGCATGGCCACACTCCCTCTGAAGGCTCCAGGGAAGGAGCCTTCCTTACCTTTTCCAGCTTCTGGTGGTTGCCACTGGTCCCCAGTGTTCCTTGGCTTACAGTGACTTCACTTCTATCTCCACCTCCATCTTCACCGATGTCTTCCTTCTTTGTGTGCCATCTGTTTCCAGATTTCTCTCTCTCTATAAGGACAAGTCATTAGATTTAGGGCCCACCCTAATCTAGTAGAATCTAGTAGGACTTCACCTTAACTTGATTCCATCTGCAAAGACCCTATTTCCAAGTAAGGTCACATTCATAGGCACCAGCAATGAGGACTTCAACACTTTTTTTTTTTTTTTTTGGTACCAGGAATTGAACTGCTAAACCACATCCACAGCCCTTTTTATTTTTTATTTTGAGACAGGGTCTTCTAAGTTGCTGAGGCTGGCCTTGAACTTCAATCTTCCTGCCTCAGCCTCCCGAGTCTCTGGGATTACAGGCATTCACCAACAGACTTCAACACATCTTCTAGAAGCACACAATTCAACCCAAAACAGAGTCTTAAAGAGTGTTATTACACAGAGATACTCACATGGAAACATATCACTCTGGAAGGAAGGGAGACTCTAGGTGAATTAAAGCCTCATCCACCATAGCAGAGAGCCAGGAGACAAAAACTGCAATTGATAAAGCAAGAAATGATGGCATAAGCCTATAATTTGGTAAAGGCAACCATGAGAAGCACTAGAAACAGAAATAGTTACAGTGGTTGATCCCAGGGACATGCATTTTGGGGGAGAGAGTGGAAAACTTGTTCAGAGGACTGTGAGGAAATTTGAAGATAGACTGAGTATTAGGTAATATTCACCAGTGACTATTAATTACCATGCTCTTAGGTCGGATCATGGTATTGCGCTGACATAAGAAAGGGTCTTTGGTGCACACCTGTAATCCCAGTGGCTCGGGAGCCTGAGGCAGTAGGATCGCAAGTTCAAAGTCAGCCTCAGCAAATGGTGAGGCCCTAAGCAACTCAGTGAGACCCTGTCTCTAAAGAAAATACAAAATAGGGCTGGGGATGTGGCTCAGTGGTCGAGTGCCCCTGGGTTCAATCCCTGGTACCCATCCCCCCAAAAAAACTAGAAAGGGTCTTATTTTTCAGAGTGGCAGGCTGAAGACTTTGGAGAGAGTGTCCACATTTGGACTTGCTTTAAAATACTTTTAAAAATAGGCTGGGGATGTGACTCAGTGTCAGAGTGTTTGCTTATCATGAGCAAGACCCTGGGTTCAATCCACAGCAGAACACACTCGTGGGCATGCGCACACATGCACACACACACACACACACACACACACAAATACTTCAACAAATAAATACTTCAGAAACATAGAGATATACAAAGATTGATGAGCAAACTTATAATGGTCACAACTACAAGACAAACAAATGGAAGATCATCCTACTTTTCTCTCTCCTTTTAGGAGAGTTCCCATAATCAAATTTTAAAAGGTCAAAGATTTTGTTGTTTTTAAGAAGTCTTGGGACATTTGCAATGCTTCTTGGACTTTCAGACCCCAAAACCAGGCTCTTGTAGCTATACAGACTAATTTTGCAAACTGTTAATAAGGTATAGCCAATTAGTGGACGACCAAGGACCAGGCCCTATGATCCCCATGCAATGTCCCATCTACTGCCTCATTTTTGGACTAAAGGAGCTATTTTTAAATGTCAATGAGTAACAGTGGCACACCCAGTTCCATTCCTTTGTTGTTGTTGTTATTGTTGTTTTGGTTGGTTGAAGGCAGACGTTGTCTATGGGTCATTGGGTTCTCATATAAGAAATCTCATCAGGTATAGTAGACACCTGGAATCCCAGCTACTTGGGAGACTGGAGCAGGAGGATTGCAAGTTGGAGGCCAGCCTGGACAATTTAGAGAGACCCTGTCTCAAAAAATAAAAAGGGTTGGGGATGTGCATCAGGGGTAGAGCACTCCTGGGTTCAATCCCTGTACTGCAAATAAATCAATTTATTCAAATAAGGAAATCTTGATTATACCCAGAAAGTTTTATTCTTTTCAACTTGACTACCAAGTACATGCAGCCAAAGACAGGCATTACCTCTTAGAATTGGAATTGGAATTTTTCAGGGATTAAGCCAGAGTCCTCTTACTCCAACCTCAGGGAACCCATGTAGTGTGGCTGGGCAGGGAAGCTGGGAGATGTGGCCAGACACACTGAGAAGCAGCAGCCCCGGGCTCTGAGCATGAAGATGGAGATTCCGCCCATGCTATGTGAGATGGCCTGGGGCACATGGCTGTAATGTCAAAGTGAGGCCATTGTCTGTCCCTGACATTGCATCCTTAGAGGGCTGGAAGCCTGGAGGAGCCAAAGCGACATACTTGCCAGGCTGGTTCAAGGCGGGAAGCCGGGCCTGAGGAAGGTGGTGAGCTCCAGGGGTGAAGGAGGCCACAGGCAGCTGGGAGGATGGGGATGCAGCGGGGCTTTTGCCTGACACGGCAGGAACCAGGGGAAGCTGGTGATAAAGCCCGGGATCTCCTATCGAGGCAATTAATATTCAAGAGATAACCCTGAGCATGCTGAGGTTTTAAATGGTGCACCCCAGAGAGAGTCTGGAGAGCAGGAGGCCTTCCTGCAGAATTCTTTAGCAGGCAGGGACCAGAAAGCTGAATGTCCTCACCAGCGGGCCCTGGCTCAGCCCATGGGTCCTCCGCTCCCAAGGCCTTCATCCTGGGTTCTGTCCCATCACTGTCAGCTCCAGGCATTTTCTTCTCCCTCACATCTTTATGTTTAGAAGTCTTAAGAGCTCACGAAGCTCTGCTGCAGCCAGCACCTTGTGTCAGTTTGCACCCCAAGGTATACTGGTGCTGATACGATCATCCCCCTAGTTAAGATGGGGAGCCATTCATTTGTTCATTTATTCACTAAGCAAATGTACTTTCAAGAATCTATTAGGTGCAGCCTGGCATGATGGGGCACACCTGTAATCCAGTGGCTTGGGAGGCTGAGGCAGGAGGATCATGAATTCACAGCCAGCCTTAGTAACTTAGTGAGGCCCTAAACCACTTAGTGAGACCCTGTCTCAAATTTTTAAATTTTTTTTAAAAGTGCTGGAGATGTGGTTCAGTGGTTAAGCACCCCTGGGTTCAATTTCAATCCCTAGTACCACCATCACCAACAAAAAAAAAACTATTTGCTTCCATTTGCTTCCAGATTCTGTGTTGGAACTGGCTGGGACTCAAAATGACTAAGTGATTGGGGCTGGGATTGTGACTTGGTGGTAGAGCACTTGCCTAGCATGTGTGAGGCACTGGGTTCAATTCTCAGCACCACATACAAATAAATAAATAAAGATTCATCAACAACTAATAAAAATGTTTTTAAAATTTAAAAAGTTACTAAGTGACTTGTCCAAAGTCACTGCCACCTAGTACCAGCATCAGGATTCAAACCTAGCTCTTTCAACTAAGATATGCAAAAGAGGTCAAAATTCTTCCTCTAAGTGATAGGAACCATTTCCACCAGTCTGACATGTAAGTTCACCCCTCTAAGGAGTACCTGTAGCTCTTGTGCTCCTATGGCCTAGCATCCCAGGTAACCAGTCAGAAGGTTCTACCACCCACCTGCAGGTCAATCAGGGTAAAATGGAGGAAGAGGGATAGGAGATAATGGGAAGAATAAGAATAGACCTTTCTGGGCCTCCAGCCCTCACCCCTGACATGCCTATCATTTCAGCCCTGGTATCCCATGGCTTCCTTATTTCCTTCATAGGCAGGAGGATCAGAGGGAGTTTGAGAAATTCCTGCCTCAGTTGCTGACCAGCTCCAGACCCCAGGAATAATGTTTCAGGCTAGACCCACTTTCCTCAGCTGGGCCTGTAGGTAGTGACCTTGCAGCTTTCCTCCATAATCTGGGGTGTAGGGTGGGGGAAGAAAGAAGAAAAATGTATACAAATATGGAGGGAAGGAATGATAAGTCAAGGAAAGAGGGCCGAAGGAGTGTCACTAAGATACTGATGTCTACATATATAATCTAAGAAATAACTAAGAAAAAGCAAGTTTGTCAAGTAAAACCTACTGGAATTGGGTAAGCTCCAAGAGTGGACAAGTTCCCAAGATGTTTGATTTCCTCCTTTGTTCTTTTTCCTTTTCATCTTTTAAAATGTTAATTAATGTGTTTATTAATTATTTGGGGCTAGGAGGAGACAGTAACTACTGCAATGGGGGACTGAGAGTGGCTGGGGGACACAATGCCATTTTTGTTTCTTTCCATGTTAATCTAATGCCTGTTCCTCCCCACGCAGCAGGGATCACAGTCGCTGAGAGCCTCTTAGGCATGGAGAGCAAAGACTGACTACTGCCAAGAACTCAGCTCAAGTTCCCTTCTGATTCTTACACCTTGATGAGGTGGATGTTATGATTCCTGTCTTAGATGAGGGTACTGAGGTTCAGGTTGTTCACTGACTCCCCACTATCACAAGACAAAGCACTAATGAGGGTTTCTGTTCCTCCCAGGCCTGGGTTTTTTCCGCTGCTCTTCACTGCGCTGGTCTCTCCCATCATCCTCCACTGCAACTTTGCAGATGTGTCATTGACGGAGAAGGTTAGGAAACACTGCTCTGGGCAGAGTCCCCAGGGGCTCAGCATAGTGGTTCCTTCCTCTCCTGCTCCTATTATGGTACAGAGTACAGGTAACCCCTGCCCTCACCACACACACACCAGCAGGCCTTTGTCATTTGTCCCCTGGCCTGTCCCCTCCGTCTTATCCCATCTCAATAGCACCCCAGCTTCCTAAATCTCAGCCAGAATGTTATTTTACAAGGACACTCACCAACCTTGAAAGGCAAGGTACCCTGAGGCAAGGAAATAAAATGATACTAGTTGAACAGCAGGAGTACAGCGCCATCTAGTGGTGCTGGAGCCGGCTGCTCCCAGGCCATGACATTTCTCAGACAATCAATATCTCATTATTAACCATAATCACAACCTGATGTTTACTTTTGGAGAAATGTTCAGCAGCAAGGGATGCATATGCACTTTTCCGCATGTTTCTGAGGCCTGTGATCCTAAATGCCACAATGACTATTAAACAGTGTCCTGCCCGTGAGCAAACAGGAGGGAGCAGAGATTGATTGGATATCTTTTTCATCTAAACTGCTCACCAAAAACAAAGCATCTGTTGAAGCCACTGACCTTTCACTAACTGCTGGAAGGAAAATGCTTGATAAATAATAAATAGATCACTACTGGATGTTGCTTAGAACCATCTTTTAATTAAAAGAACCGAGCAACTAGAAGGTCAGTTGACTGACGTTTACTTAAGTTGCAGCCCAGGAAAAGCATCAATCAAGGGTGAAACTGCACTCAGAATGTACTTTGTCAGCTAGCGATTCAACAAAAACCCCTCTCTTTACTCATGGAAGGAAGGTGGCGATGGTGGTGACATTTTTCAGGGACACCACACCTTATTCCCTGCTTCCCTCGCCCTCCCCTAGCAACCTTCTCATTATTGTGCCACAATAAACCACCTGCCTGGTTCAGCGTCTCCACAGAAACTGCCTCAGCGCAGGACTCATCCAATCAGAGGCCCGCCTGCCACACTGAGCGCCACCTAGGAGTGACATGAATGCCATTTCCTGTCTTTTCCACAGGAGGGCAGGTGCCCTTCCTCTGCCAGCCAAGGTGACCTCAAACAAGTTGCTCACTGAACCTGCTCAGAGCCCTCATCTCATTGAGCGCAGTCAGAGCCCGTCTCCCTCCTTTGGCTGTTCTGGAATAGAGCTCGGAGACACAGTGAAAGCCCTGGATGTCCCCGCTTACTTGACTCACCTTTCCTTGTCCCTGGCTCCACAATGCTCCGGCTCTGGCAGTGCCAGCTCACTTTCACTTTGTGTCATATGCCCCCAACTCGCATGGAATCAGGACAACTGCCATCCCGGCTCTGAGTCAGGCTCAGGCTTGGTGAGAGCCTGGAGCTCAGGAGGATGGAAGAGGCCCAACCACTCCTGTGAGCCACATCTGGATTCTCAGGAGCAGAGGCAGGCACCAGTGCTAGCCTCGGGGACATTGTTATCATCCCACTTGAATGACTTTGTTTCAAAAAAGGAAATCAGCTGGATGTTTTTAAGGGCAAGTCATCATTTATTTAAAGAGAAAGGCATCGTTTTAACAAAATCAAATCCTCTGGATTTAAAGAATGTAACACATCCCCAGCGGGGCCGGGGATGTGGTTCAGCAGTCATGTTTACAGGGCAAGCACAAGGCCCTAGGATCAAGTCCCAGAACTGGAGGGAAATTTTTTTTTTTAATTGGGCTAGTTTTCTAAGGACACCAAGCAAGAATCAGGTCTACCCAACACAAGCAAAGGCAGAACGCTGGAAAATCCAGTGAATGCAGAACCACTTAAACAAGCCTTGATATTGAGATGAAGGAAGAGGCAGGGGTCAGTTCTTTTGCCATCTTTCTCCTTCCTATCCTTTAATTAAGAGCATTCACTTGGCCAGTCCACACATCCTTTGTTTCTTTCCACCCTCCTTAGAGAACTCACTCATTCTCCTTGCTCCAAACCTTGCCCTTGTGTGGGGACTTCCTCCCTCTCTCTGCACTTGGACACTGCATCATCACCTCCAACTTAGAACTGAAGCACTCTTCCTGAGAGCTCAGATTTCCCTCCCCTGTCTGTTAGTGACACTGCTAGACATCTGGTCATTCAGGTTTGTAACCTTGGAATAGCTGTCTCCTCTTCTCATCCTCCCTGCCCACTCCCCCAACTCCATTCTTTACCCCATCTGAACTCCTCCATGTGTCTGTCAAGGCCACCCCAACCTGATCCCACCATAACCATTCAAACCTGTTTTCCGTGACTCCTCAAAATATTATTGAAAGCACCTGTTAACAGGTGTTATGGATGAACTTTGCACCCATTATCTCAACCCTCACAACACTAACTCATCCCCCACAAGGCAAATACTCTTCTTATTTCGCAGGCTGGGAGACTGACTGGGGCCACACCGATAAAAACTGGAATATCCAGAACTACCCAGATTTTCTTTCTTGTGCAAAATTCACTGTAACCTGGATACACACTTCCTCTGCTTTGGAGGAGGGTGTGTTCCTGATAGAATAGCTGAGAATCTCTGCCCCCATTTTTGCTCTTAATATGGAATGAAGGCCAAAGTACGTTAGGCAGGAGTAGAGATAGCAGATCGGGTGTACTATGTGAAGTGCCTATGAGTGCTGTCTGTGTGGGAGTTCAACAGGGACTTGACATTTGAGGCAAACAAGAGAAGGTTCTGAGCAGACACCAACTGAAATGGCACTTGAGTTGCTCTCTAAAGACCTTGGTGGCAGGGAGAGTGCCTCTTGCAGAAGAGACAGAGCACTCACTTCAAACCCACTCACCATTCCAGGCTCACATGCAGGACACCTGGACCAGTCCAGGGCTGATCTCTTGCCCAGGAACCTCTACCATGTATTTACATCATGATTCAAAAAGTCCCCTGCTCATCTTGCTGTTCTCAAGTCAACCCTGTCTTCCCAACTCGATTTCCAGTTTTTTAAAGGCAAGAATGTCACACTTCCATTCTCTCCAAGAACACTGTAGGGCCTGATAACGGTTTTTGCCCAAACTGTGGGAAAGGATCTCAATTTCCCAAGTAAGTTTCACACCTCTCATGTGTTTCCACCACTGGGACTCCACCAGAGGAAGGCAGTATGTGCCAGCAGCCTTCTCCCTGGGCAGGGGTTTGCTACCAGGCCATCTCTCTCCCTTCTACAGGCCCAGCCCCTTCTCATGAATCCATCTCATTTAATCAGATCAGAACGTGGGGCCAATGGGCATTCTCATAGACCGCTGGTGAGGGCAGAACTGAGTAGTTTCTATGGGGGATATTACCAAAATTGAAGATGGGCTTTTCCTTGACCCCTGTGCCCCATACTATACTGGCCCATTTGCAGCCCGGTAAAGCAGAAATAATGACCATTCTCATCAGTTGGGCACTGGCTAAATACGAAGCATCACTGCAAAGGATCTCTAAGATGTATGAACTGGAAAAACAAGGAATAGAACAGTATACACAGTGTCTCCATAGACACATATTTCTGGAAGGTCACGCATGGAAATGGTAGCCTTGGGGTGAGAATGGGTGACTGAGCAATAGGGATGGGACCTTTTTACCTTTAAGTTCTATATCCCATCTATATATAAGTTCTTAAAGGATTACATAACAAAAAAAAAAAAGTCTTCATCTGGGTGCAGTGGCGCACACCTGTAAATCCTAGAAACTAGGGAGCTGAGGCAGGAGGAGCGCAAGTTCAAAGCCAGCCTCAGCAATGTAGGGAGACCCTAAGTAACTCAGTGAGACCCTGTCTCAAAATACAATAAAATTAAAAAGGGTCAGGGATGTGGCTCAGTGGTTAAACCCCCGAGTTCAATTCCTGGTACCAAAAGTCTTCACCCTGTGGTAAAAAAACTGTTTTAAAAACCCAGAAACATGAGCTGGAGTTGTAGCTCAGTGGTAGAGGGCTTGCCTAGCACATGTGAAGCACTGGGTTTGATCCTTAGCACCACATAAAAATAAATAAATAAAATATAGGTATTGTGTTCATTTACAAATTAAAAAAAAAAAAAAAAACCCAGAATCATGAGTTTGAGAGATATAATGAGTGACTTCCCCCACGACTGCTCCTCTTAGAACTACCTTTTTCACCTGCTTATTAGATCCTCTTCTCAAGGTCTGGCCAGATATTCAGTCCCCAACTGCTTAATGTCTTTGAATGGATGAAATTTACTTCCCCATCTAAAAGTGCATTATTACCCAAACACAAGGAATTGTAAAACAGTGACAAATTTGAGGGGTGAGGAGAACATGGCTGAGCGTTGCTTTTGCCTCCTGGACTCAATGGCCTTCGTTCACTGAGCACCCCTGTACAAGGAGGCACTGAGGCTGTGAGAGCAGACCATCCTTCAGCCCACCAGGAGAAAGACCACAAACACAGAACAATCGGGTGGAAAAGCTACACCAGGGTTAAGTCAAGGAATTTTAGAAGAAGCTTGGTCACAAATACAAGGGCTGCAATCTCACAGGAATATTTCATTTATTTAGTAAAATACAAGGAAATGAGAAAGTCAGCTCAGCTGGAGGGCTTATAAACACCTCAGCACAAGGGAAAGAGAATGCTCATGGAGCATGTCTGAATCAGATGCCCCCCACCACCCGGGCGATCCAGGGACCTACAGAGACACCACCTAAATTCATCAAGCAGGCCTATGCTAATTGTCTCCAACATACTTAATCTATGAGATTAAAATTTTGACCTTTATCCATCAATGACAGGTCCTCACTCTCCCAGCAAAGCCCAGGTCAGATCAGCCTCTTGAGTTGAAGTTAACAGTTTTATGGCAAAAAGTACAAAGATTATCTGTGAACAGAAACAGTTGCCAAGGGACCATACAATGTGTGCAAGTAAAAGTCTGAGGGATCCAGAGACTATTCATGCCAGAGAATCAAATGTGGGCAGCCACATGCTCACACACACCTCTGAGCAAACCTATTCAGAACGAGTTCTGTTCAAACAACCTTTATGAAGGTTTCTTCATGTTATTTACAAATTCAAAGTAAATTTACTTTATACGCAGCCAGGGAATCCTTTATTTAGTAATGTCCTGCAAGTTCACAAAACTGCTTCTTTCAAACCATGATACCAAGCTTCTAACAACCCAGAAATAGGAACTAAGACTAGGCAAACAGTGCCTTAGAGATCAAGAAACATTTACATAGTTCAACTGTTAAAAACAGTCCAGCATTCATCCAGTGAGCACAGCGTGTCTGTCAGCGATCGCAGTACACAAGTCCTTCAGGGAGGGGAGAGACCTTTTGCCTGCACTTCAGGTGTCTCCAAATGCGGGTCCTGGGCAAGGTCCTTCTGAGACTGGTTTCCTTCCAATGCAGTCTGAGGTGTGACACTCGTCTGTTCAGATTTCCAGGAACTGTGACTACCTTCCTGCTGCTTAAAAGACCAGATATAAGTAACACAGATGTTATCATTTCCACTCAATTAACTGGCTGGAGACATGTGACTAGACACATTCTGTAACTGAGGGAAAAATTTAACACTAATATCTCAAGTCAAATTCTGTAATGACAAAGAGTAAACGTGATAAAAATTTGCACAGAATCACAATTTCAAGAGCCCTAACGACAACTCACTTGTTCTAAGTGGCAGTCATTACCACAAAATTCCAGTATGTTCAAACTAACAGTATTTGACCTTAAGTTTTAGAATATGAGCCAAGGTTGGAGGAAAAAAAACAAACTCCTCATTAATTTCTGTCAAATAGGAACAAAACCTACTTTAGCACTAAGTTTTTTTCTTTTTTTCAATGCAGGGGATGGAACCCAGGGCTTCACACAGGCTGGGCAAGTGCTCCACCTCTGAGCTACACCCCCCTGCCCAACGGTAACCATCTTACGATAAAGTACTCACAGTCTTCGCTTCTCCTACTCGTCTTAAAATGACACCTTCTGCCAATAAAGCCTTCCCTGTTTCCACAAATAGCTTCTCTTCATCCACTTCTCCAAGGTTCTGCAGCTCATTGTACTTCTCCACAAACCTGGAATCCCAAGCACCACATCTGAGGTCTGAATGTCAGGGCAACCAGGACATGCTGCTACATAGCACCCAGCACACATCTTTTTCTAAAGTAGAGTTCAACAAAACTCCTCAGACTGATGACTAAATCCTTGTGGGGGGCAACTCAAAACTTGAAAATGGCTTACCGTTGACAGTTTGACTTGAAGTTTGGATTGAACAGATCAAAAGCCTTTTGGCCAGACCCATAGGAAGAATAAAATTTCCTAGAAAATACAAACAATATGATATAAAGAAGAAGGAAGAAAGAATAACTTCTAGCCCATGAGGAGTGAAAAGCAACACTCCGCTCCCTTCTGCACCCCAATCCCCCAGCTCCTCTCTCAGGAGGCAACACAGAGATATCCCACCAACACACAAGCCTCTACACTCCCTGTCTTAGCCACATTCCCAAAGAATGGGAGATCCTGCCCTACATCTTCCCACTTTTTTCTTTTTAATTACAGCAAAATTCACACATAAAAATCAGTTGAAATGAACAACTGAGTGATATTTAGTATAATCACTATGACCTCTAATTCCAGAACATCTTCATCACTGCCAGAGGCCCTGTACCCGTTATGCAGTTACTCATTTTGCCCTCCCTCATTTTGCCTTTTAAACTTAATTTATTAAAGATTACCTCCAATCAGTACATATAGAATGCTTCTAGTTCCTTGCTACTCTAGACAGTGCTATAAGAATTACCTGTGTCTACAGTTCTCCTGCACTGTGCAAATAGGTCTGTAGAATAAACTCACAAGAAAAATGCTATCATTGGATCAAGGTATGTGCATTTGTAAATAAGTCTTCCAAACTGCCAAATGCTTTCCAAAGCAGTTGTACCAATTTACACTCACACCAGTCATGTATGAGTAACTACTTCCCTGCATCCAGACCAAGTTATTATATTCCAACTTTTTGATTTTTGCCAAATTGAGAGCTGAGAAATCAAAACTCATTCTAGTTGTTTGTTAGGGATTCTAGTTGTTTGTTAGGGTAGATTGAACCCTGGGCTCTGTACTTCCTAGGCAAGCACTCTACCAAGGAGCTACACTCTCCAGGATTTCTCTTTCTTACATTTTTCTCTATCTTTTCTCTCTTTCTAGACAGGGTCTTGTTGATTTACCCAGTCTGACCACGAAATTATGATCCTCCTGCCTTATACTCTCAAGTAGAGGGGATTAAAGGTGTACACCACCACACTAGGTAGCTGCAGTTTTAATTTGCTTTTCTTAAAAGATCTTTTCAAGTTTAAAGTCAAACTGAATTTCCTTTTCTATGAACTATCTGTTCTTTGCCCATTTTTCTGTTTTGTGGTTACTGTGGACTGAATGCTTGTGTTCCCTACAATTTCTATGTTAAAACCCTAATCCCCAAGGTGAGGGAGTTTAAAGATGGCACTACTGGAAGGTTATCAGGTCCTGGGTACAATCCACATGATAGGATTAGTGCCCTTAGAAAAGAGGAGAGGGCTTGCTTCCTCACTCTGCTTGCCCCCATGTGAAGATAGCAAGACGACCCTCTTTGACTCAGGAAGAGGGGTCTCACTAGAACCCTTATCTCAGACTTTCCAGCCTCCAAAACTATGAGTAATAAATTTCAGTTGTCTATAAGCCACCCAGGCCATGGAATTTCTTACAGCAGCCCAAACTAAAATAGTGGCCTTTTGCTCACTGGTTTATGAGGAAACTATAGTTATCTAAGTAGGAAATTAGTCCTTTATCATACATGTAACTAAAATTTTTCCTGGTTTCTCTGCTTGTCTTTTGATTCTGCTTTTTGTACCTCTTTGTGCATAAAATTTTAACATTTTCTTGTTTTTTGTTTTTGTTTTTGTTTTTGGAACCAGGGATTGAACTGAGGGGCACTCGGCCACTGAGCCACATCCCCAGTCCTATTTTGTATTTTACTTAGAGACAGGGTCTCACTGAGTTGCTTAGGGCCTCGCTAAGTTGCTGAGGCTGACTTTGAACTCACGATCCTCCTGCCTCAGCCTCCCAAGTCGCTTGGATCACAGGCGTGCGCCACCGTGCCCGGCAAATTTTAACATTTTCTTTTACAGCTTCTGGATTTTATGTCATGCTTAAAAGGACTTTATCACTCAGATTACTTTTTAAATTCTACCATATTTTCTACCATACTGTGCTGTATGGTTTTACTTTTTTAATTTAGGTCTTGATATAGGTAGAATTTATTTTAGTTCTGAGAAGTATTAAAAACACTACTTAAGCCGGGCGTGGTGGCGCACGCCTGTAATCCCAGCACTTGGGAGGCTGAGGCAGGAGGATCGCAAGTTCAAAGCCAGCCTCAGAAACTTAGCGAGGCCCTAAGCAACTCAGTGAGACCCTGTCTCTAAATAAAATACAAAATAGGGCTGGGGATGTGGCTCAGTGGTTGAAGTGTCCCTGGGTTCCATCCCCGGTACCAAAAAAACAAACAAACAAACAAAAAAACACTACTTAAAAGAGTCACAAAGATAAACATTCAACAAATCATATGAATACAAAGTGTTATTACTTAATAATTATAATAGTTAAGCAGATTTTACTGTTCCATCGAACAGTAAAATAGTCCACATTCTCTGATAACCTATCATCCAATTCCAAAGACATCCACAGAGCACAAATAATGTTAATGTATAAATAAAGCACAAAAGCATCCTGAACAAGGACATGCAATGGATCTAAGCAAAAAAGGTACTGAAAAAGTCTTAAATTCCCCCAAATACCTCATATCCTAACCTGAAAATTTCCATGTGCTTGTTCTGCTACCTTAAAATGCTATGAAAAAAAAGAGTCCTCAAATAAAAGATCCCTGGATCCTGCCAGACATTGGTGGCACACGCCTGTGATCCCAACAACTCAGAAGGCTGAGGCAGGAGGAGCCCAAGTTCAAGGCCAGCCTGGGGCATGTAGCAAGAGCCTGTCTCAAAATAAAATAAAAAGGACTGGGAATGTAGCTCTGTAGTTAAGTACCTCTGGTTTCGATCCCTGGTACAAAAACAAAAACAAAAACAAAAAAAACCTGGATCTCAGTTAAGACTATAAAGACTTTACCAATTCCATTTTCTTGCATCCAGGAATAAAGATTAAGAATAAGAGCCAGGCGCATGTGGCACATGCCTTCCAGCGGCTCAGGAAGCTGAAGCAAGAGAATCTCAAGTTCAAATCCAGCTTCAGAAATTTACAAGGACCTAATCAACTCAGTGAGACCCTGCCTCTAAATAAAATAACAAATGGGCTGGGGATATGGCTCAGTGGTTAAGTGCCCCTATGTTCAATCCCTTACACACAAAAAAGAATAAGGGATGTGTACTAACTTCAATAAGGTACAATCATCAATCTTAACATTTAAGATAAAAGAAACCATACAAACTACAGATGCTAAAAACTAACATGAGTATTTGAGGGGAAGGGCTTTGTCAGTAAACTCTCAGTGAGTGGTGCAGTGCAAATATATGTACAGAAAAGCTGAATGTAGCCAGAGAAGTGGCTTCCAATCCACTGTTCAGGAGATGCTTCAGGGAACCCATAAAACTCCTACAAAGAACTGTAATCTTGGTCCTTCACCCTTCCCCTTCAAAGATTTTCTCTCTTGTCTCCCTCTATTAGACTAGTGGTTCATTTATTCATTCATTAATTTATTAATTTCTTCATCTGAGCAATAATTAATGAGCAACTTCCATGTCAAGTACTGGGCTAGGTGCTATCACAAGGATAAATCAGATAGTTACTGGCCCATGTAGTGCTTAATAAATGTGTATTGTTGAATAACAATGGTACCTGGCATGCAGAGCTATTAAAGACAGGCTTCAGAACCTCACAGGGGCAATATGAACAAAGTACTCAGAATATACTGGAAAGACACTAACACGGAGGCAGCAGAAAGCAATCTCCAAAAGTGTGACATCTGAATTATTCTTTATTATGAAAAATAGAGGGCTTTAAAGTCATTTTTAAGAAGGTTGGTGAGAAATCATTAGAAGTACATGCTATTTAAGCTACTTAGCCTGCAAGGGGAAGGAACTCTAGCTTCATTTGCTTTTAGTTACTTAGGCTATTTAGGTGTGGGGGGAAAGGAGATGGAAGGAGGAATGGATTTTAAAAAACAAATATTTCTACTACTTTCAACACCTAGTTTGCACTTTGAAAGTAACTCAGAAAAAGACAATTGAATTTATTGAAAAAGACCTTCCTAAACACTGTAAAACAGGGCAGTGAGACTAACAGAAAGCAGAAAGTTGGTAATTTGAATACATAAAACATCCTGGTGCTCAGCATAATGACACAATAGCACATAGAAAGCACCACAGAAAACATTTATGGAATAAAATAATCAATTTCTATATACTAAAAAAAATTAGTAATAAATGTTTGCAATATTATATCTTTGATTCTATAAAAAAATCTAATTGAAAGCTGGGTGTGGCTGCACATACCTATAGTACCAGCTACGTGGGAGGCTGACGCAGTTGGATCCCTTGAGCCTAGGCGTTCAAGCCAGCCTGAGCAACAAAGCAAGACCCCATCTCAAAAACAAAACAAAAATGACAGACTCTCATTGATAAGTAGTAACAATTATTGCTGGACATGGTGATACATGACTGTAATCCCAGCAACTCAGGAAGTTGAAAGAGAAGAATCACAAGTTCAAGGCCAGCCTCAGCAAAAGAAGAATAAAATAAATAGACTAATAGCAATAATTATAACAATAGGTAAATGTAAAGATATTTCAAACAAAAATACAACGGCCAATAAACAAGTGGGGAAACTTGCTAATCAAAGAAACAAAATCTCTAGACACTATTTTTAAAACTATCTAGATCAGAAAAAAAAATTTTAAATAATGATCAGTGCTGCAAGTATAAAGTAAGAATTCTCAGATATTACTAATCAAGTGAAAGTAGGACAACTTTTTTGAAACAAACTGGGTAACAGTGGCAAAAACTTGAAAAATGTTCAAGCTGGCAGGGCATGGTGGTGCACACCTATAATTCTAGCAGCTCAGGAGGCTGAGGCAGGGGGATCGCGAGTTCAAAGCCAGCCTCAGCAAAAGCGAGGTGCTAAGCAACTCAGTGAGACTCTGTCTCTAAATAAAATACAAACCAGGGCTGGGCATGTGGCTCAGTGGTCAAGTGCCTCTGAGTTCAATCCCTGGTACCCCAAAAAATAAAAAATAAAATAAAAATTAAAAAAGTTTTAAAAAACGTTCACATAATAACGTTTGACATAATAAACTCTAGTGATAGAAATATGCCTTGAAGAAACAATCAATGTTACAAAGATATTTTCAAAAATATTGCTATTTTTTATAGCTAATAATATATAAACACCATAAATATCCAACTCTAAGGAAGTGGTTATAAGTATTCACAATAAGCTACTATATTTTTAAAAATGTGTCACATGAGAAATTGCTCACAATGTTAAGTAAAAAGACAAATTATTTGTATCATGTTACTGATTAATTATATATACACACTACATACATACAGAAAACAGAAGGAAAGACCCAAATGTTGTTAATAACAATAAGAGCTAACATTTATTAAAGGCTTACTTTGTGCCAGGCACTGAACTAAAAAAGCTTTTATGCATTATCTTATTTCACCTTTATAATTCCAGAAGTACTATTATCATATTTTACCGTATGGGAACTGAAGCTTACAGGGATAATTTGCCCGAGGACACACAATGAGGTCAAGTCACAGAGCTTGCCTTCAAACCACTGTCTCTACACAAGGGGATTATGGGTGATTTGTGCTTTCTTCTTTATGCTTCTCCTTTGTTTCTAAATTTTCTATAAGCATGTTATCACTTTTATAATAAAAAAGGAAATAGATGCCAAAGAAATAAGAATGTAAGTACTTTCCTTCAAATTTTTAGTGATGGTTATTTAAAATCTCTTGGACTTTTAAGCATCCTTCTGAGCGGCTTCAAAGATCCCAACTACTAGTTTCATTGACCACATACCCCTCCACTCATGGAGAAGCAGGCACAATGACCAACAGGAGCTCAGAGTCAGAGATAAGATTCCCCGAGCTGCTGCCCTCCTGTATAAACACAGGAAGTTAGTCTCCTTCAGTCTCATAGTCCTTTTGGATAAAATGGAGATAAGAATACCTACCTTAAAGGGTTAGAGGAAGGCCTACAATACACTATTTGAAAAGGGTTTACCAGTGTCTGGAACAAAGCAGATTAGCAGAAAACAGGCAGCTATAACTGCAGTGATCTGTCAGCTGCTAGGTTCCAGACTTCACTTTTCAGAACTTCTGTTTCTTCTCACCATGGGGAAAGGAGGGCTTCCAATGCCCTAATTTGACTTTGATATACAAGATCACCTCCCCAGGGGAAGCCCCTGACTCAACTTATTTATGTTACCAGACTGCTACCTAAATCTTCCCTTCTTCTGTTGTGTTCTGATCACTACACAGGCTCCACACTCACGCTCTTATGCGATCCTCGTGGTACCAGATGTCCTGGACAAGAGCTTTGGCTTTGCCATATCGCAAGCGAGGTCTTTGGAAGACCGGCTCCCTCAAAGGTGGGAAGGCCTCATATATGTCATACCAGAGGGGCTTCTCCTTCAACACCCCAGCCCGAAGCAGATCCCGAGTCCTTAGGGAAGAGAATCAAGGTCAGTAGATGACAACAGCTTGCCAAAGACCCTAATCAGTCTAGCACTGCCTGGAACATCAAAGGTACCAGGCAGTCCACAGCATATAACGGGGGAAAGAGGATCCATCAGAGTGTTCCCCACCTACAGGGAAAATATCGCCACATATCAAATCAACCTAGCAACACCCAGGAGTTAAATCCCTTTAGCGCGTCCCACCCGGGTCCATCACGGAAAATGCAAGGGCAGTCTAAGGCCCATCAGCCTCCATCTTCCTCCCTTCCTCTTCCTGGAGACCTCTACTGGGAAGGCGCGCAATTGATAAAAGTCTGTTAAAAACACTCCGAACCAGGAGAGAGCATTAGGGCTTCACCTGACTTAGATGCACGCACCCAGCAGAAGCCTCGCCTCCTTGGGTACGCACCCTCTGCCCACACCCCGTTGCAAGCACGCACCGCGAAAAGATACTCCCCACGGTTTCCAGCCGGCTCCCTGCCATGACGCGTTCCTGGGAGAGAGTACAACCTGCAGCTACCGGAACCGGAAGCGGCGCCGCCGGCGGCAAAGGCAGGTAAAGGGGGCATAAGTTGCTAGCCGAGCCGAGGATCGAATACTTACGCCACAGCCCCATCCGGGAGGGGGCGGAGCCAGGCGGAAGCAAATGAAGGCCCAAAGCGGCGCGCTCGGGGCTACTTACCAGGTTCAGACAGGAGCAGTCGATAGCCGAGCCAAAAGAGCGGGAGCGGACCAAAGGCGAGCCAAAGTAATAAATGACAGATCCAGGGGAGGGATTAAGCATGGTGTTTGCTTTACCTTTTCTGGTCTTACGGAGCCAGCTTCTGACCAGAAGTTCGGGCCGCGCAGAGGGAATATGGTAGTGGAGAGCGGGGATGAGGAGCCCACCAGTGGAATAATAAAGGTAGAGATGAAGTCACTAGCTCTGAGGCGGACTGAGCCCACTCTTGGTCAGAGGCACAGGCTACGCAGAAGGAAACAGAGCTAGGGACGGGCACTTTCCCAGGTTACTTGGAACCCAGTCCTCATTCCTCCGCCTCCGGCTGTGCAGCGCAAGCCACCTAAGCCCTTCCCTGGAGTGCCGCCCGCATCCGCAGTCACCGGGATGCTGCTTGCATGGGTTGTGTCCTCCGGTGGAGGCGTCACTGGCTAGCTCTCCATCGGAGCTTGAAATGTGAAAGTGTCAAGAATAACAGATTCTGAGAAGGAAACTCGAAAATCTGGGGAAACCAACTTCTCCGTGCTAACCTGTTAACAAATATGTGGTTGGATGTGTAACTCAGTTATCACACTTTAGAAGTACTCCATAGAAATCAAAGCATAATTTAATCTGAATATTTGTACAAGACTCGTCATTGCAGCATTATTTGTAGCGGCAAAAAGAAATTCGTCAAATGGAAAGTAGATGGAAAACTGGTTCATACATTGTATGGACACCTATGCAGCTATTAAAATGAAAAATCTAGACCCATGTATATTTACTTATATTAATTCCTGTGGCTTACGGTTAAATAAAAAAGGAAGTTGCAGAAACATCTTTAGTGGGATTCCAACCTGGTTAGAGGAAAAAAGGAAACATCCGTCTATGTGCCTGTGTATGAGGATAGAAACTGGGAAAGGAGGCAACCAGGCTGTGAATATTGAATGTCTTGGAACAAAAGTGGAAGCGGGAGTGTAGACTTTTTTCTTTATGAATGTCTTAGAGTTTGACTTGTGAAGAGTTTGTATTTATCTGTGAACCTTTTAATCTAATGAATGTCTTGAATCACACACACACACACACACACACACACACACACACACGATCACTAGGGAACCCATTATCTTTTTCAGCAGGAAAGAATAGTAAGTCATCCCAAAGTTCTGCCACTTTCAGGGAGACCCCTGATGTGGGGGCAAGGACTTTTTGATGAGCAGTTACTACTTGTTTGTGTTATCTCACAGAACCCACATGCCTACTCATGTGGTAACTATTATCATCCTCATTATAGATGAGAAACAAGGCTGCAGGAGGTTAAGTAACCTGGATGATAAGCAACTAATAGAGGCAGGATCCAGTTAGCCTGGGCGCTTTCCAGGACCTCACAATGCTACTTAAACTAGCATAATGCTGGAGCCTGGAGGACTGAGAGGGTTGAGCAAAACTGGCCCCAGAGTCAGGGGGTGCAGTGGCTCAAGGCTATATCCCAACTGAGTAAAGTGGGCTTTACTGCTGCCTCAGGACCTGCAGAAAAAGCACAGCTCTAGCCTCTGGCCACTTGTGGAGGCTCCAGTCTCCTAATCCTAAGGAGGTCTAGAATACTTTGCTCAGGAGAGCAAACATGCCCCTAGCTAAATATAGTTTTCCTAGGCCTCATAACTTTCTAATTTTGTCTAAGCCAGAGGTATCTGCCAGCCAGGACTACAGACACACTTCTGTTCTCTACCAGAGCCTTAAGCTGGAGGTTAGCACAATCTCTGCTGCTAAAAAATTAGAAAGGGGCTGGGGCTGGGGCTCAGTGGCAGAGCGCTTGCCTAGCATGTGTGAGGCGCTGGGTTCAATCCTCAGCACCACATATAAGTAAATAAAATAAATGTATCGTGTCCATCTACAACTAAAAAAAAAATTTAAAAAAAAAGAATTAGAAGGGTTTATTCCAAATTTGGGGAGGGGAGCCAAAGACCCATAACCCTCAGTGGGGGAGAAATTACAAGGCAGAAATTTTCTCTCCGAATTATCTTGGAGTGGTCCTTTCCTCTTTTGAGTCTTTGAAGTTTCCATTTCCAGCATCACATTCAATGCTTCCGCAACTGAGAGAGCAGAATGATGGTGGGCAGAATCGGGGGACGGTAGGGGCTGTGGCAGCATGACTGACTGGAAGCCCTTTGGGCCTACGACAGGAGGTACACCCAAGAAGTGTTCATTCATAATGCCATGGGAAGCTGTTGGGCATCTGGGGACAGAAGAAAAGACATGTGAAGCTTTCTGTCTTCTTGAGTAGAGACTATATTCTCTCAAGGCTGAAAGGAGCTGGGGCACATGAGCGCTGGTGAGCAATAGGCTGATGATATTCCGTAGATTGCCTGATTGTTTAATTTTCTTGAGAAATGATCCATTCTTCCCACAAGCATTTAAGCACCTAAACTGACTTTGTGCTGAGTCCTAGAGATATCAGTTATCTAACAGGAGAGTTGAATAGGCAAATATATAATTGAAAAGTGGTGCGCTGAATAGTTTTTTGATCATGTTAGGTTTTCTAGAGCTGCCATAACAAAGTATCACAGAGCAGGTGGCTAAAATGACACAAATGTATTCTCTTACCATTCCAGAGGCTAGAAATCCAAAATCGAGGTGTCTGTAAGATCAAGGCCTCCCTCCTTGCCTTGTGTCTTCTCATGGTCTTTCCTCTGTGAGCAAAGATCTATCCTATGGGGAACCAGTCATATTGGATTAAGGTCCACCTGTATGATCCCACTTCAACTTAATTACATTTTTAAAGACCATATGTCCAAATAGTCACATTCTGAGGTACTGGAGGAAGCACAGTTTAACCCCTAACATTGATTAGCAAGTGTTTGTGCTGAATAGCTCACATTCGTCCTCAAATCCACACCCGCCCTCTGCCATTTTTTGCCCTGATTTTTACCACAGGATGCTGACTCCTATGGATAGCATCCTTTAACCCTTCACTCTTGGACTGGGGATGCAGCTCAGATACAGTGCTTGCCTAGCACACATGAGGCCCTGGGTTCAATCCTCAGTACTGCAAAAAAAGAAAAAGTGCTGATCCAACTCTTTGCTCTCTGCTTCCAGATGGATTCCAGTTGGTACTGCCAGTGGGAGGTGCTGGCAGAGGGCTGGAAGGTAAGTGGAGGATGGAGTCAGCCTTTATTCCCCTGGCTCCCTCTATGCACTGTCCAGGAATGTAAGGTCACAGCCCTGTGGGCAGTGCTGACAGCAGGTGCAGCCCATACACTGTGCCTCTCCATCACTAGCCATGGGGTCTCAGCCATCTATCCCTTCTGACTTCCCCACTTCTTTGTAAATGGTGCCCATTTAAGCAGTGTATACAAATCTGTCAAACAAAAAGAGGAGCAGCCCCAAAGGTGGAACAGTTTTGATAAGTCAAAATTCCAGTATATTGAGGAAACCATGGATGCTGCTACTTACCTATGGTAGAAAGCTAGGATCTGGGAGCAATTAACTGGTTGCTTTAAAAGGGAGGAAGCAATAGTGTATATGTCATATACATCATAAGAATTACAGGTCTGCTGAGTCCTAGGACAAGGAGAGTGAAGGAGGCAGAAGTGCTTCCTCTTTTCTCCAAGCTGTGAAACCCTGCTCCCTCTCCTGGCTCAGCACTCCTTGTGGGACACCCAGTTCTGCAACCCACTACATATTCAGCTAAGCTGGGTAAGTGCCCGACCTGCTCCCTCCTTCCCTAAGCTTCATTCTCTCACAACTCTGTTTCTTGTCTGAGTCTCGCTGAGTCTCTTTGAGAACAGAAATCAGGGCCTTTATCTCTGCCTGCCCTACTAGCCTGCTGCTTGGCCTGGAGCTGGCTCTTAGAGTTCCCCTTTGAACAGCAGGGATGAATAAAGCTAAGTTAGGACCAAGGAGAATGCAATGATCCCAACTCTGACTTGGTGTTTGCCCATGTCTGGCCCTCCCACCTAGGTCCAACTTTCTTTTAAGGGCTTCCCCTGGATATGCTGATAGGGAGAAAGCTGTGAAAGCTGTCCTTGCATTAGATATCAGGGTCTGGGTCTTCTCCACTTCTCCCTGTCCTCTGTGCTTCATTGATAGATCTTTTCTACAATCCTCTGGGCCTCAGCCTTGTCGTCTGTAAAATGGAGATATTCATAGCTCCTAGAAGAAAACCTTGTTAGAAGGAGTCAGAGGATTAACACCAGCAAAGTGACTAAAACAGTGCCTGGTATCTAATAACAGTTCAATAAATGTAAGTGACGATAACAATTTCTGACTATGAGCAACAGTGTCCTATAGTTAAAGCCCATCTAACAATTTGCAAGGTATTTCACATGACTGCTCACTCTTTCCTTCACCATGTAAGGGCTTGCCCCCAAAGAGAATCCAGTTGAGACAGAGATCAGCACTTTAGATCCCTGTAAGGTCTGTATCACTTTGGCTCCTTTCTATATCCAAGGAAACAGGAGTCAGCTGGGCCTGGAGCAACCATCTGGCCTTTTATGTTAGAATTAAAAGTCAATTAGAATCACTCTGTGGTCTTTTGCAGCCCACTAAGGATGAAATCCCTCTAAGACAGATATAAATAGCATTAGTAAGTTTTTACTATGCTTCTTTTTTAAAATATTTTTTTAGCTGTAGATGAACACAATACCTTTATTTTATTCATTTATTTTTATGTGGTGCTGAGAATTGAACCCAGTGCTTCACATGTACTAGGAAAGTACTCCACCACTAAGCCACAACCCCAGCCCTAACACAGGGCTGAAGTTGCTGTGGACCCTTCTCTTCCTGCAGAAGTTAGATCTTTAGGGTGCATGTGAGCCTCCTGGAGATCTTGAGAAGCACAGAGCCTAACTCAGTAGGTCTGGGGTGAGGCCTGTAACTCTGCATTTCTAACAAGCATCCAGGTTGACACCAGTGGCAGTAGTCTGCAGGAGGGGTGACCAACTTACCCACCTTTGCAATGAAAGTTTTACTGGACTTTTTTCCATTCTAGCATTGAAAGTTGTGCATCTGGACCACACTAGGTAGGCTGCTTATGCAGAGGTTATATAGTGAGCTTCACAACCGCTCACTCCAGATTCCCTGGAATAATCCCCTTGCCACAATAGTGACTCTTAGGGTTGGGGGGTGTAGCTCAATGGTACAGCACTTGCCCGGTATGCCTGAGGATCTGAATTTGGTCCCCCAAACCATTAAAGAAAATAAGGAAAATAGAAAGGATTTTAAAAAGAGAATAGTGACTCTTTACTCTCTAGAAATGATACCTGACTCCAGGTCTCGGCCTTCCTGCCAGGGTAGACACTGTTTTGTGGGGCCTAAATCTTATATAGTCTTACTTAACCTCTTAAGTTTAAACAAATCTTGGTTTTTCAAATTTCACAAAACATGACCATGTGAGTAAATTCCCTTCTGTTTGGCCTAAGGCAAACAGGTGCTCACATCTTCCTTCTGGAAAAATGATCTTCTTTCATTGGCCAGTGACTGCCACTTCTGCACAGTGAACACCAGGTGGCAGGATGTTTACACAGCCACTTTCAATCCCCACCGTCTCCAGAAATTTCCAAGGTCCCCCAGCTAGCCCGGTCGGTTAATCCAACAAATTAATCTATGCTGTGATAATGGGCATAAGGAGTTCATGTGCTTCTCTCTCAATAGCATATTTGCCATTTAATGGAAATGCTAAGAGATTGTTTTTCAAACCAGACAAAGAATGCTAATGGGGGTGTTCCAGGCACACTGCTGGATCACAGATCACTGTGGAGCTGTTTTTGAGCAGGTGGATCCTTTTACTGCTCCACAAATTGAATCCACGCAGGGCTCCTGGGTCTTATCACCTGCTCCCCACCTATCCTCAACATGTAGCTTAGTATTTGAGCATCAATACAGGAGTTCAGCTGCCTGGGTTCAAATCCAGGTACTAGCACTTAGTATAAATGTTGAACTTGAACAGGACTTAAACATCTCGGAGCCTTAGTTGCCTGACATATGTGTGAAAGGTAATACTGATTTCATACAATTGTTGTGGAGATTAGGTAAAATAATGCATGTGAAGCACCCCAAAGAGTGACTGGCATTCCACAAACCCTCACTAACAGCACCTTCCTCATTCCAGATCTTGCCTGCTTCCTTGTTCTTCAAACCAAATTCTCCTCTTTTTCTCCTAATCCCTATCACCTACTTCCAAGTAAGGTGCTTCAAGAGAAGCAAGGGAGGGTTGAGACCCCAACATTGTAACAGCCAGGTCAGTTCTTCTGGGCATAGTATTTTCCAGACCCATGATCTCCTTAGGGCTGAGCCCTGGGACACCAAAACCTATGAAAGACCAGGGGCACTGGTAGAACCAGACTCCAGAGAACTTGGTTCAGTATTTTTGAGGATGGTAAATCTGGGGGTAATACCTTGTGGCTACCAGGAATCCAGTAATTGCAGCAGCATGTAGGGTACAAAGGCAGGTGACTGGGGCAGTCATCTGGCCCAGGTTGTCTCCACTCCTGTATCCTACCAGATTACCTTTCAATCTGGTAATCTCTTTGTCCTTCTCTCCATCTGTGTGGTTACCATCAACCTTCAGTCTCATCCACAGTAAAAGGCAAAATGGCGTATGGTTCTCAAGTCTTCTGCATATTACAATCACCTGCGATTTTACAACTGGATTCTCAGGCTAAATCCCAAATCAATTGGATCAAGAACTCTGGGAATGCAACCAGTGCATCCAAATGATTGTACTGTGCATACAAGTCATCTGAAGAGTTATTCAAATGCACATTCTGGTTCAATAGGTCTGGGACAGAGTCAGAGATTCTGTGTCACTAATGAGCTTCCAGATAATACTGCTGCTCCTAGACCACAAACCAAATTTGAGTAGCCAAGTTGTGGAACTGTAGTTCTCAGACTTGAGCTTGTATCAGAATCATCAGGAGAGCTTGTTACACTGCACCCAACTGGCAGGTTCAGCAGATGTTGAGTGGGCCTGACATAAGCACCTTTTTTTTTTTTTGTTTTTTTTTTGCGGTACTAGGGATTGAACTCAGGAGTGCTCTACCACTGGAACGACACACTCAGCTCTTTTTTCTTTCTTTCCTCCCCCCACTCCATTTTGAAACAATGTCTCCCTAGATTAGCTGAAACTGGCCTTGAACTTGTGATCCTTCTGCCTCAGCCTTCTGAGTAACTGGGATTACAGACAGGCACCACCGCAACCAGTGATAATAAGCATTTCTAACACTTTCCCAGACGATGCTTCTGGTACAATTTGAGCAATAGGGGAATAGAAGGTACTATACAAGCTCTGGCAAAATTAATTAATTAGTTAATTAATTAATTTTAAAAAGGGCTGGGGGAATAACTCAGTGGTAGAGCATTACTGGGTTCAATCTCTAATGCCACAAAATACACACACACATCAGGAGCAGCTTTGGAATCAATCAGGCAAATCCTGGGTCCCCTTTTCTGGCCTATTGTAGTTCTAGCTCTGCGATCTTGGAGGAGTTACTTAAGCTCTCTGAATTGTTATTTCATCATTTGTACTGTTTTGGGGCAAGGTCAACTGAGCTAATATGAAACACCTAACAGTAGAGCTGATCTTTCTGTTCTCAAACTTGAATTACTGGAGGAATTTATTTTAAAAAATAAGTTTAAACCAGCACAGTGGCCCTGCCTGTAACCCCAGTGGCTTGGGAGGCTGAGGCAAGAGGATCTTGAGTTCAAAGCCAGTCTCAGCAAAAGTGAGACACTAAGCAACTCAGTAAGACCCTGTCTCTAAATACAAAATAGGGATGGGGAAGTGGCTTAGTGGTTGAGTGCCCCTGAGTTCAATCCCTGATAGTAGTAATAATAATAATAATAATAATTTTAAAATAAACCCAAGTTGTTGATTTAACTGCTCTGAGATACTGAGTATTGGAAATTTTGGCAGGGGGTGAGTACCAGGGATTGAACTCAGGGGCACTCAATCACTGAGCCACATCCCCAGCCCTATTTTGTGTTTTAGAGACAGGGTCTCAATGAGTTGCTTAGCACCTTGCTTTTGATGAGGCTGGCTTTGAACTCTCAATCCTCTAGCCTCAGCCTCTCAAGCTGCGGATTACAGGCCTGCACCACCGTGCCTGCAAGCATTGGAATTTTTTTTTTTTTTTTTGTACTGGAGATTGAACCCAGGGGCACTCCACCACTGAGCCACATCCCCAGCCCTATTTTGTATTTTATTTAGAGACAGGGTCTCACTGAGTTGCTTAGTGCCTTGCCAAGTTGCTGAGGCTGACTTTGAACTTGCAATCCTCCTGCCTCAGCCTCCCAAGTGCTGGGATTACAGGTGTGCGCCACCTCGCCCAGTAGTATTGGAATTTTTAAAAAAACATTATATGTGGCCAGTACTAGGAACTGGCCTAGTACTGCAGCCTAGTCTACTTTGGTGTCCAGAAGGATCATTGCTGAGTTCCAGCCCCCAGGGCTTCTAACTCAGTAGGTCTAGAGTAGGGCTGAGAAGTGACATTTCTAACAAGTTTCCAGGTGGTTCTGGGATATGCTCCCAGTATTACACTAGTTCATAGCAATCAATGAATAATGTGCAAAACAAGGTTGGCAGAGAATCTTGGTTTGCCTGGGACAGAACACAGGCAGCATCACCAGTTTTCCCAGGTATGCCACTCTACAAGCCCACCTTGCATAGTGGGTCTAATGGGGGTGCGGACAGATGCTCATGAAGAACTTCTTTGTAGAAGCGCAGGAGGAGTAGTTGTTTGTCCTGGAACAGGTGACCCAGAACTCAGGAACAAGATGTGTGCTTGGGAGTTACAAAGAGGTCTTTGGCTCAATGCAAGGAAGAATTTTTAACCTTGAGAACTGCCTTGTCTGAAAATGGCATCAGCTTCCTCTTTCTCAGCAACCAGTTTTCATGTCCTTGTGTGGGAGGGTGTTGCAGCTGAGCTGGGGACCAGGGGTAGCACATGAACTGGAAGGCCCCTGCATTCCTTTTGAAGTCTGGGATTGCACTCCAGTTGCCCAGCCTGTTAATCCATAAACTTTCTATTTAGGAAAGTGACTGTCTGGAGCTCTCCCAACGGCGTTTCCTCCGCCTATCAGCAAGTGGTTTACTTTCCCTGGGGCAAACCGGAAGGCTACGAGGCTGGATAAAGCGTGTGCAGGTGTCACCTCCTAAGTGCAGTGTGGACAGCGCTGGAGTCCTTTGGGCCCTAGATAATGGGGTTAATGGGGGCTTGCGAAGCAGGTGGGCCACAGACGCGACACTGATCTCCAGAGGCCAACCCCTGTTCCCAAGGGAGTAAGAGGGAGGGTCCAGCCCACGCCACTGGGCACACCACAGCACCAAGAGAACACCAAGTCTTTATTACAGGAATTCCTATGAAACAGCTCCAAGAAAAAAACCCACACATAGGAGGGGAAAAATAACAAAGCAACACACACAGACATGGGGTGGGGGCTTCCCCGCGTGCACTTGGCCCTCGCGTAGGGAGGGGTCAGGGTCACAGCCCAGACCCCTTCCTCTGCCGCTCAGGGTCAGACCCGTCTGGGCATCACGGCAGGCGGACTCGAGGAGGGCTGCTCTCTCTCCCTCCTAAGGCCCATGGCCAGGGGTCAGCCGAGGGCGGGCGGGCCGCCCCATGCCAGGGCCCCCAGCACCGCGAGCGCTTCCAAACTTGGTCACGCTCCGCAGCGCTCGCTGCTCTCGCTCTCGGGAGCTAGGGAAGCTCCGCGCCAGGAGTCCAATAGAGGGCAGGCGGGACACGGTGCGATCAAGTCCTCGCCCTTGCCCTCACCACGCACTCCCGGTCCCCCGGCCCCTGGATGCCACCAGGGCCCAGCCAAAGTTCGGATCTCACTCCCAAACCCCCAAACCAGCGCCGGGGAGCTGGACGAGGCTGGGCTGGTCCCTCACTCCGGGAGCTTCGTGCCTGCCCAGGCTTCCCGGCTCTCTGGAAAGGTCAGCGCGTTCCCATGTCCAGGGAGGGGCCAAAGAGACGCATGGCCTCCTTCCCCTTGGCAGTGGTTGGTGCCGGTTAAGCATTCGTAGAATCGGAGTTTCCTTCTTAGGTCACCTTCTGGCTTTCGGCAAGGGGCACCCCACAAGCCCTTCTGTCCTCCAAGCTCCCACCCAGGCTGGCAGCATCTTTGCCTTGCTCTTCAGCCCTGCACTTTGTTAACGGGGTTCACTCCTGACCACCCCCATCCCACCACCGCCACCCACCCTAAGAGTCCAGCTGCGGAGGCAAGGCCCCTGGGAGCCACCACTTTGGCTTCTGTCTTCTGCCAAACTAAAGACCCTGCCCACCCAGAGTCCTCCAGCTCCGGGGGGGGGGGGGGGACCACCCTCCCCATCCCTGCTGGGTGAAGACAAGGCTGCTGGGGACCCTGCCAGCCCCTAACAGAAGCAGCCTGATGAGCCAGGCCTGGGCAGGTGGCAGATTGCTCCTGGTGGTGGCCTAGCACTCCTCAGAGGGTGCCCCAGTGAGTGCTGAAGGCTCTCCCACACTGAACTCTTGTGCAAGGGTAGTGCAGAAGGTCACCAACCCCAGAAACGGATGGGATGCAGGAAGCCTTGGGAAGAAAGAGCACGAGGTGCCCAAAGGGAGCAGGGGATGGGGGTAAACCAGGCAATCTGTGACCTGGCAGGAGAGATGGGGAAGAGAGAGACAGGAGCTCTACCTGCAGGCCAGGATTATCCTGCCCTTTCCCAGACTCCAACCTAGGCAACTTGCCAGGATTTTTTTTTTTTTTTTTTTTTTTTTTTTAAGGAAGGGTTGGTTTCTGCATTTCCCATTGCCCACAGAAAAGCCTGGCCACAAAAGGGGTTGTGACCAGTTCCTGACTTGAGGGGCCCCAAGTCCCTCCTCCAATAACAAGATGGCAACTTCGAAGTTCTAAGTCCCATGAAAAGTGGCAGTGGCTGGGCTGGACTGTGGCCAGAGAACCACTGGGCCTCGGTATGCGAGCACCATCTGTCCGGCTGCAGCTGGGCCCTTCAGCTGGGTGCCGGTGTTGCTCTTGCTGTCCCCACTGGGTCAGAGCATCTCTGGCGAGAAGGAGCTGCTGGCAACTGTCAGGGAAAAAGAATGGGTAAAGTCTCTTTGAAAGAAGTGCCTGGTCTTTCTTGACTTCTGGTTCCTGGAGAGTGAGTTGGGGGCAGAAACAACCAAACATGGCAGCTTCTTCTTCTCTCGAGGGCCTTTAGATCAGCCTGGGAACTCTGCTTAGGGTCATTCCCCCATCCAAATTCCTAGAAACTTGCAGAACTGCAGCTAGAGATCGGGTAGAAAGATGGGACAGGAGGATACAGCTGAATGAGAAGGGCTCAGAGTGGGAAACTGGCCTATTTTGTAATACACTGGTGGCTAACCTGTAGGGGTAGAAAAGTAAACTGGGGTCAGAATTTGGTGAGCCCCAAACATCGAACTAAGGAGGTTATAAGTCTGCTCAGAAGACCCATTCAAAGAGCAAGGGATAAGTGGGATTAAAGGTTTTTTTGGTGATAGGATGAAAAGAGGTGGGGCAGCAGAGAGACTCGGGCTGCTAAGTAGATGATGAGTCTAGCAGGGAAGTGATGGGAGGACAGGGAAGAGAAATGGAATGAGGAAGTCAGGAGGAGACTCTAGCTTTCAGAGAGTTGACATCCAGGGCTAGAAAGACAATCACGCATGCAGCTGGGGATACAGAGCAGATCTGGAGGAGTAACCATGCTGGAGACTCAGATTTTGAAGCCAACTGCACACAAGTATTGCTGATGCTATAAAAGAGAGTGGTGGTGCTGCCAGAGTGGGGAGGGAGAAGGCTGAACAGGGTCAAGGACAGAGCAACAAATAGGTATTTAGGAAGTGGGAGGAGCAACAGAAGCTTGGGAGGGAGGAAAGAGTGCCAGAGCTCCCCAGGATTTCCAAAGCCAAGGGAGGGTTTCAGGAAGGACTGTGGTCATTGTATGTGGATGGGCACACCAGAGGAATGCAGGACAGAATGGGGAAAGGGTGTTGAGGGCAGCAGCAAATGAATGCAGTGGGGGGAGGGGGTGCGCTAAGAGGGGCAGGTGTGCTTAAGTCCTGCAAGAGGGGTCTACATTCCCCGTTCATTCCCAGAGGGGTGCAAAGGGAGACAGAAGGAAAAGTAGTCTGGGACCAGGGGCTGCAGCCACCACAGATCCCAGACCACCCAATCCAAGCAGGGGACTGGACGCAGATCTGTGTGTGCAGGACCACCTAGATTTTCTTCAAGCCTCCTCTCAGTGTGCAACATGTATCCTGGACTGTCTTCTCAACTTGGCTAGAAACTTCAAGGTCAAAAGCTGATTTTGTTTTCCTGATTCTAGCATCTGTCAAAGGCAGGTGTGATTATCTTTTGCCAACTGAATAAATAGCTAAATAAAAGAAATACAAAAGACTGGTTTGCATGCAGAAGCCCATGTCCCCTACCATAACAAGGGAAGAGATCCAGGATCTGCACTACCCAGTGCTTGAGCCCAGCACCTCCGGAACCCTGGGAAGACATGGGGTGTGGGGTAGGGTGGGTTTTGCCCTTGGACAGTCCTGGGCAGCTGTGGCTCCAGGCCTTACCTCTTACTGTCCTTCTCTTAGGCCTTCTTCCACCTTGGGCATCTCCTGCCGCTTTCCCCGGAAGTCCTCATCTGAAAAGCAGAGGGAAATTGCCTCATCCCCACCCTGTAGTCCTCACTCAGGCATGTCCCCAGGATGCACAAGAGAGTGACCTGGCTCACTCTGCCTGCTTTGTTTGATGGGGCACATGCTGTTTCCCAGGTGGGCAGTGGTTGCGTCTGATGAAAGAGGCAACAGGACACCTGGGTATTGGCCTGACTCATCACTGAGCTCAGACGTTGGACAAGTTCTCCTTCCCTCTTTGGGCCTCAGTTTCCTTATCTATAAAATGAGATGGGGAAGTTGGACTATCCAGATGACCTCCAAGTTCCTCTAGACCCTCCTTTTGGAGTCTTCCTGACCCTAGAAGGGTCCAATGGCATGAGGATCGGGGTTCAGCTATATGCAGCCTGGTAGGGTCTACCGGCCCCTGTGTCATTTGGAAGGGACTCTGCCAAAGTTGAAAAGTCTCTAGGCCTCAGACTGATGCTACCTAGTATTTGGCTCTTCATGTGGGCAGCCCTGTCTGTTCCCTCACACCCCAACGAATATTGCCCAGAATGTTCCAGTACCTGGAACTTTGTGCTACAGGTAGAGATTTAGGTGGAGGTGGGGTTAGGCCCCCTTTCAGGGACTGTAAGAGGGGGAGGCACTGTGTACCACACTTCTTTGGGTCACCTGCCCACCAACTCTTGATGTGTTTGTCCCCCTGGTTGGGTACCCCCTCCCTGACAGGGAACACCCAGGACCTCCTCTTTTGGGATCACCCATCACAGGCAAGACAGAGCTTAAGGATCCCCTCCCTGCCTCACCACAAGCATGGCCCTCCACGTCCTCCAGAAGATTGGCTGTAGATGCAGCAGCCCCCAGCCTGTCCAGCTGCTCAGGAACACAGTCCCAAAGATGGTCAGGTATTGCCACAGCCCACCCAGTTACTCCCACCCCACCCCACCCCCAAACTCCAGTGGCTTCTACCTATATCTTCTACCCCACAATACCCCAATACTGCTAGTTCCTTTCTTGGGGTCAGCTGAGCAGCCAGGCCCTGACCCTCTTACTCTGTTGTCTTTGCTGGGGATGGGAAAGCAACTTTCTCCTGCTCCCCTTTGGCTGTTTAGCTTTTAATATCCTGGATCCTGTTTAATAAGAAAGGATGGGAGTTTGGGTAAATATGTGGAAAAACTTTTTTTCCCTGGTACTAGGGATTGAACCCAGGGACACTTTACCACCATGCTATATTCCCAGTCCTTTTAGACAAGGTCTATGCTAAGTTGCCTGGGCTGGGCTTGAACCTGTGATCCTTTCTGACTCAACTTCCCAAATCATTGGAATTATAGGCATGCACCATCATGCCTGGCTTGGAATTACTTAATTTCTACTCAAGGAACCAAAAGTGAGAAGGAAACTGAGATGAGGAGGCAGCAGGACCATGGATCAGTTCAACTAGAGAAATTAGGAAAAGGTTAGCTAATTTCAAATGAATTCAATGATTTCAATTTTTCTCTCAAGGAGAACTTCCCACAGAAGGAAGACCAAAGCCACTGCCACACTCCACATGTCTGGCCCCAGTGCTCTGAGTGATGGGCAGCTGGCAGCCTAGCTCACAAAGCAGAAGGGAGGCCGCAAAGCCAGGGCCCACTCCTGGGGAGGACACAGCCTGGGGGAGTCCAGCTGGGGTCTTAATTGGGGCCCTTGGCATCCACCGCCCCACCCAGAGCCAGGCTGGAAGGATACGATGGATGCTTCGGCAAGTGCTTCCTCTTTGACTTCCTCATTTTGGTCTTCTCTGAGAAGGCCCGGGCCAGTTCAAACAGCTTCCTCCGGGTGGCTGGGGCAGAGAGACCTGTGAGCTGTTTATTCTCTTGGCAGACAGAGCACCATATGGTCTCCCCACAGGCCTTGGGGGAGGCCAGGGCTGCACCAGGACTCCCGGGGTGGGAGCTGGAGAGAGGGAGGTGACAGGAATCGGAGACCAGAATGCCACCTCAGGAGCAAGGCTGCCATCCCAGGTCTGCCTGCAGGGGCAGCACAGGCCACCAACAGCCAGGCCCAGGCCAGCCAGCAGCCCAAGATCCGGGTATTCCTTCCCTGACTGTGACAGACAGCCATGCATCTTGGCTTTCTTTCCTGCCCTCGGCCCCTCCCTTCCCACCCTTCCCCTAGCCATCTCCAGAGTCAGTCCTGGAATTTCCATGACTAATCTGAGATTTTCCTTGAAATAGAGTCTGAATTCTCATTCACACTAGATGTGAGTCTGTGTGATGGGGAGGTGAGGGAAAAGAGAAGGGGGCATTCAAGACTGGCAGGACTTTGTGGAACAAGGTCCCAAATCTGAAGGTCTCCCACTGCCACAGAAAGTGGGCTTAGGAAGGGCCTCCCCCAAGTCAGACCCAGCCAAGAGACTGCAAGCTGCAGAGAATGTGAACACTGACACTGGGGTGAGGGGATGTGCAGCACATTATTTTTCTGCAGACAGCTGGCTCAAGAGGATTTAAACTTAATTTGTCTCTAGACTCAGCTGTAGAGGGAAGTGAGGTAGGAAGCCTGAGAGAGTCAGCCTGTGATTAAAATGTCACTTCAGTTCACCAAGAGTCAGCAGCACTAAAAATTCAGGTGGGGGCTCCTTCCCTCCCATTAGGCCACAGGACCTGCCTCTAAAGAGCTGGGGACAGGAAGGGGGTGTGGGCAAGACTCACATTTTCCCATGTGCTTCAACTTGTCCCTGAATAAGGCATCTTCAGACACGGGGGGGTTGATATCACTGGCTCCTGGAAGGAGGAGACATGCTGAGGGATCAGCCCCTTGGCTCTCAGGTTTGCTGGAGAGGGAGAGCAAGCTGCTACCAAGGCCCTGGGGAGTAGGTCAGGGCTGTCCCAGCCCCATCCTTCCATTATAGCAAGGATGTAGACTTCTTCCTTAACCAGGAGGGAGTTTAAAGAAAGGAGAATTTTCTGGGTTCTCCTTTCTCCTAAGCTGTGCTTTTCTCCCCTGTGGAAATGGGAGTGCTCTTATGGACATATGCTCTATGTGTGGACGGACAGATGAAACGGGGTCCTGACTATCCACTTCTCCACTATCCTGACTATCCACTTCTATGACAAATTCCATATTCTGTAAAGTCGTGTTGGAAGTTTGAAATGAGCTGTGGTGGGGTGTTCACACCATGGGAGTTACCAGGCACTACAAACGGGGCTTCCCCTATACCCACTCACCAGCTAAATGGGGGGCTGCCTGAATCCTGACACAGGCATAAGTCAAAGGAGGAAGAGCATAGCCCAGAGTGCCTGGGGAGATTCCCTCTATCCTTCCAGGGTCAGCCTCTCCATCACTCCCTCGCAGACACTAAGCAGGGATGTGCACAGGGCTGGGCCAAGGTGGGAACTCAGCCGCCACCCAGAGCTGCCCACTCACTTGGGCACCACTTGGGTCTCCCACTGCCCTTCTAAAGCCACTGTTGTCCATCCTGCAACCTGGCTAATCCCAAGTCACCTTGTGTGCTAAGTCCCCTTTGAGTCATTCTGATCCATCTCAGCAGCTCTGGTGTCTCTGGTTAATTCGGGATCAAGGACAAGAGGCTCCGTGAAAACTCCCAGATGCGCATCTGGTAGGGCCTAAGCTCCTAGACTGCTGCTTATGAATCAGTTCCCTGGGATTTTCTCTCTCCAAGCTGGGATCAGCTGAGCTCCCTACCCCCACCCCATTCCTACACGCCCCACGCTACTGTGCGATGAAAGGTCTGTTCAGGCAAAAGCTGCTGAGCCTTTCTGTGAGGCAGGCAGTTTGTGGATGTGTGTGGGGCAGGGGTAGTGACCAACTAGGGGCCACTGTGCCCACAGGCACGGCATCTAGCTGCTGGGTGTGAAGGCATGGCCTCTAGGCCTCAGCCCGTGTTCCTAGCTCCAGCCCAACCCTCATGTCCGTGGATCCCGACAGCACTGCTGCCCACACCCTGGTCCCCCTCAGCATTAGGCCTCCTGAGCACCAGGCCTCACCCTTTTTGAGGCAAGTCCTACTTCTCACCACCTTACACTCCAAACTCCAAATTTTCTTCCTTCAACATGGAAGGCAGAGCCTGGCCCATGGCATTTATTCCCCAGATACTTAATAAATGAACAAATGAACCCTTCCCAAGTTAATCTTGCCCTCCTTCTCAGTGTACATTTGCTATAATCAATTTGCATGTCCCCAGCTTTGCTGATTTGCTCTTCCTATCTCTTGGTCATACCTCCTTACAAGACCATAAGCACCTCCAGGGCAGATACCAAGCCTTATAAGAAGTCTGAATCTTTCCCACACCCACTTGCTACCAAGGGACACTATATGGAGTAGCATGTCTTCTGGTAGACATGCTCCAGGAATTGGTTGGAAATTCAGACAACCCATGTCAATCCCACAGCCCCTGGGTTAGTAAAGACCTCGGGCTGCCCAGCCAAGGGGACATCTTACTCCATGACCCATGTGGAGGTGGAGTCAGAGTCATCCCCTCCAGCCTGCTGAGGGGCCTCAGGCCCCTACCTTGGGTCTGTTTCCTCCTCCTACCCCCAAACTCCAAATATCCAAGGCAAAGTTGGGGTGTGAGTCCCCCTGCCACACACACACACACCCTCCAGGCTTCTCCCTCAGGAAGGCAAGTTTACCTGGGACTGAAGAAGGAAAGCCAAAGTCGTTTCCGACAGCCACACTGCTGGATTTGGATTTCTGGGACTCATATTTCAATCGATCTGGAAAAGGACCATGTCAGGGAAGTTAGCTTCTGGGCTCCCCAGGGCATGCTGGAGATGGCTGGAGGCTGAGCCCCCCAAATCACACACAAGTGTACACAAGAACACAAAATATGCAAACATACAACATGTTCCAGCTCTTAAAGAACCAGTGATGAGCCAAGTGTGGTGGCATGCCTGTAATCCCAGCTACTTGGGAGGCTGAAGCAGGATTGCAAGTTGCCAGCAGCTTAGGGAGACCCTGTCTCAAAATAAAAGGGCTGAGGGTGCAGCTCAGTGGTAGATGCCCCTGGGTTCAATACCACAAAAAAATAGAAAGAAAAGAAAAAAAGGAAGGCAAGGGAAGGCAAGGGAAAGCAAGGGAAGGGAAGGGAAGGGAAGGGAAGGGAAGGGAAGGGAAGGGAAGGGAAGGGAAGGGAAGGGAAGGAGGGAGGGAGGGAGGGAGGAAGGACGGACGAACTGGTGATAACAGAAACTGTCAGACAACCATCTGGAATGTTAGGATGTCAGAATTCAAAGGACCTTGAGATGGAAGAGTCCAATGCCCCTAATTTAAAAGAAAAGGCCCTGAGACTTCCAACACCTTGACTGAGGAGCCAGGGCCAGCCTTCAGGACCAGTATTCTCACTGCACAACTTGCTCCTCCTTCACTGACATGGGTCAATCTCACACACACACACACACACACACACACACACACACACAATCTTACACTATGACCCTCACTAGACTACTTCCACAACCCTCTCTCTATATATGTCACCTTAAACACCATCCTATCCTGAAGGGATAAGGCAGCCAGGCTGGGGAGCAGGGCACCCCACCCAAAACCTACCCAAATACCCTAAGGTCCTAATTAATGTCCTTCACTCCAGCACCCATAGAGCTAGTCCCTCAGTTCCTGGGACTCCAGATACCTCATATCTACCCTATGCCTGGGGCTCAGTGAGGAAAGGCAGTGCTCTCGTCCCTGATGCCTGTGCCAAGGTCAGGACTGAGCCCAGAGCAGATGCACAGGGGGAGGGAAAGACCTAAGTGGGCGCACCCCTTTCCTCTGAGTCCCAAGGTTCCCCAGGTCCCTGCTGGCAGAATTCTGGCCTCCCCCAGGATAACATGATGAAGGCCATGGCTCAGGAGCACAGAAAGCACCTGGCAACTTGGCCTCCATCACAGCCCTCCCTGAGCCACAAGGCTAAGGCTGCAGTGCCTGGGCAGTGCCCACCTCTCTCCAGAGCCAGGAGGAAGTCACGGTTGCGCTGCAGCTCCTTCATGAACTCCTCATTCTGTAGGAAGAGTGCAATCCTCTCGTCTTCCAGGTACTGCTTCCAGCGGCTGTCCTGGGTCCCAGGCGCGGCCACAGGGGGAGGGCCCCCCTCTCCACTCACAGACTTGGAGCCCCCGGTGTTACCCTGAGAAGGAGTGAACACTCTGAATGCCCACTCACACATGCCCTTTCCCAGGATCCTCCAGCCCCACACCTCCCAACGGGACCTAACAGTCAGGGGCATCACAGGGACAGGTCAGAGTCCTCTCTGCTGAGGAAGTAGAAAGGGTTTCAAAACTGTTTTTCCTCCTCACCTTGGACCACCTCATTCCTTCATCCACAACCTGAGTAGTCCCAAAAAGGATCTGGAAACTTCTCAACAGCCCACATAGGAATTCTCAAACTCAAACCTCTCCTGCACCATCTGCCTCAGGGTGAGACCCACACACCACAGGGGCACCTCGGGACATGCCAACATCTGGGGAGAAGCTGCTCCTGGCCCTTTCCCAAGAAAGGGAAGGGAGGTACCCTGGCCCTCTGCCATTGACTGCCAATGGCTGTAGCCAGAATGCCTCCCAGGCTGTCTCCCTCTCTGGGTCAAACAGGAAACCTCCTTCCAGACAGGAAGTGAGGCTTTTGGTCCAGCGTTCTTTCCCTACAAACCCAGGACAACAGAAATAGCTCAGCCTGGGCTTAAAAACCAGGAACCAAAACTGGCTGGCACAAATTGTGTGGGCAAAGAGAGATGCTGGACAGGCAGGGGGCATGGAGGGTGGGGACAGCCCATTACCTGTATGCTGTCGAGCTGCTGGGGCAAGATGCGGAGGAAGTCGTCAGGGAGGTTGCCCAGCAGTGGTGGGTTCCAGTTCCGATAGCGCCTCTGGCTTGCAGGGGGTCCGGAGCACAGTACATCAATCCTGGGGAATGAGGGGTGATAACCAGGGGGCAGCAGTCAGGCCCAATAACAGGGCCCCTGGCCCACCATACCAGATTCTCAAGAAGGTGGGATCTCACTCAGAGCTTCCAGCAGCTTCCACCTGCCTCCAGAACAAAGCTGGCACTCTGTCATCAGTAGGGAACTCCACTCAATCAGCCTCACTCCCCAGCCTTGGCCTTGGGCTTTGGCTGACAGTCATTGCTCTCCAATCACTCAGTGTCCTTACATGTAGATATTGTAGATTATAAAGTAGACCTTTGTGAATGGCCCCTAGAGACAGCAGTAGTTCTATCCCTTTGTGCTTATATCCCTAGCACCTAACACAGTGCCCAGCTTGTGGCTGCTGAGTAATAACAGGTAAGGTCCAATTGAATAGATGCAAAAGCCACCAACAGCCACCAATGGCTTGCCTGCCCATTGGTTTCTCTCTAGGACCCCTAGAGATAAAAAAGCAGATCTGAGCTCTCATTCTGGGTCAGCCACAAGCCAGCAGGGTGGTCTTTGAAGGACTCATGAGCTGGGTCTTGAAGAACCTTCTGAGAAGGCATATGTAGAGACCAGTGGAAGATTTTTGTTCCCAGGGACGTTCAGGGGCCACTATTCCTATGCAAGGTGTGCCTCTGGAGGTCTGTGCCAGGGCAGAGGCCAGCAGAGAGAGGCAGGGGTCAGGAGAGGAAGACAGGCCAGCAGCCTCCCTGACCCCCAGCCTCCTGCTCTGACGCCCATGCCTGAGGGCAGCCTGGAGCTGGGCCAGGAGCTCCCCACAGTTCCTCGGCAGCCTGCAGCGTGGCAACCGCAGGACACGTGTTCTGCTGAATCAGGGAAATGACACACTGAGAAGGCAGCGGGCTGGAGCGGTGGGGGCCGCTCTCACTCACTCGCCGGTGCTGGGGCCTGGCTTTGATTTGGCCTCCAGCTCCAGGAATCCCGCCCGCCCCCTCACTGGAGGGGAGCTTTTCCGGGCTGCAGCTGACTGTGGAAATAACTTCTTTTCCTTTTCTATTTTGGGCGGGTGGCCGGGTGGGGGCGAGGGGAGGGCGGGGGAGGCAGCAGACGGATAACCAGCTGCTAAGTGTTCGGTGGGAGCTCAGTGCGCTCAGCGCGCTCAACCTGGAGCCAAGGGAACCCTGTGCGCAGTCCACCCTCTCGCTCTACCGGCAAGGGAAGCCTCGGGGAGGAACCTGTATCACAACCAACGGGGACTCCCCTTGCTAGGCCAGGATTCCTTCTACATTGCTCTACCACCTTCTGCCCCTGGCGGAAGCTCCATTTCCCTCCCCAGGCCTGAGAGGCAGGGAGAGGATGCCCCGTCTCTCAGGGCCTGGAAGACCACCTCCAGCCCCAGCGGACAGAAATCTCTAGGGTCATTACCCTTCCTTGGGTCTCAGGATCTTCAGCTGGGACACAGATGCCCACTCCCAACTCAGCTACATCTCAAAGCCATCCGGAAAAGCTGCAAAGGGAAAGCCCAGAGTTCTATTTGGACCCCCAGCCCTTTTTACTAAGATACCCTAATGGGAGGGGTCAAGGTGGAGGAGCCCAGCTTGGTACTTTTCCTTGCTGGGGTCCTGGAGGAGGAAGGCAGAATCAGGCCCCTTCTGGCCCTGGCCCTGGCAGAGATGAGGTCAGCCCATAACTTCTGGGTTGGGGACAGGAGGGCGCATGGGCAGCCCAGGCAACTCCACTGTGGTCAGAAAGGAATGTCAGAAATGAGCTGAGAGGCACATGAAAAACTTCCAAGGCTGTAATTTCAGTGGAAAAACAACAGGCAGCAGCCTGTGTGGAGGGGTCCCCTGGGCTTCAGAGACTTTCAGACAGATGGAGGGAAGGACAGGCTGGGGGAGGGGAAGGAGACAGAAGGCGGGGAGGATCTCCTGGCCCTGAATCTCTGGTCGCTAAAACTAGAACTTCAAGCTCCATTAGACCCCCTAGGTTACCCATAGAATGTCAAACCTGGCTGAGAAGGACTGCCAAGTCAGGTCTCCCTGGCAGGATTATGGATGAAGGTGGACACTGAGGTGCATAAGGGTCCACCTGATGCCGGGGCAGAAAGGTCATCCAGGAGAAACCAGGGTGCAGGACTCTGGGCATTCCAGGCTTGCTCCCCTGGATGGCCCTGCCTCTCTGGTCCAGCAAAGCAATGTTCAAGCTCCCAAACTCCACCCCGTCTGCAAGTTCTTAGGAGCCCAGTGACAAGGTGGCAGAGGGAGCCAGACCATTTGCCCCTTAAAATCTGATCTCCGTCAGCGCCAGGAGGACGTTCCTAAAACACAAAACGGGACCACACACCACTGTCCAGCTGAAACCCTTCCAGGGGCTCCCCATGGCTGCAGGTAAGATAGAAGCTCCTTGGAAGGCCAAGAGGCCCCTGAGATCTGCCGGCCTCTGCAGGCTCATTCAGCCACGTGACACTTCCAGGAGTTCCCTAGACCCTCTTCCCTGCCTCTGCCTGTGCTATTTTCTGCTTCATCAGGCTAGTGACAAAGCGAGTGGCTGTGGGTCACAGCTTGAATTGCAGTTCCTTTAGAAACTCCTATGGGAGGAAAGGGACAGACCCACCCAGATTCATCCACTGACTCCTCACCTCTCACCCCAGCATAGTCTGCAATTTCGGGGTACCACTTGTGGTAGATCCCAGCTCTGCTCCTAACTCAAAACACTTGCTACTCCCCACTCCATAACTTTCAGCCACTCTATCAGCTCCCTAAGCTATGGTCAGAGATTTCTCATTAGTGAGGCAACAGCACACAGCACTGAAGTTAAAAAGAAATGTTCAGAGCCGGGCGTGGTGGCACACTCCTGCAATCCCAGCAGCTTGGGGGGCTGAGGCAGGAGGATTGCGGGTTCAAAGCCAGCCTCAGCACAGGCAAGGCACTAAGCAACTCAGTGAGACCCTGTCTCTAACTAAAGTACAAAATAGGACTGGGGATGTGGCTCAGTGGCCGAGTGCCCCTAGTTCAATCCCCGGTTCAAAAAAAGAAAAAGAAATGTTGTCAGGGCACAGCAGCTTAGGTCTGCAATCCTAGCTACTGGGGAGGCTGAGGCAGGTGGATTGTAAATTCAAAGCCAGCCTAGGCAACTTAGCAAGACCCTGTCTCAAAATAAAATAAAATAATTTGAATCTCAACCCTTAGTCTTGGGGAAGTTTATTAAGTCTCTCTGAGGCTCAGTTTCCTTCTCTGTAAAAAGGGGGTAACCACAATGTTCCTACAAGCTATACCTATACAATAACACAAGTTCTCCACCTCTGGTCTGAGGCTCCCAAGATCCCCAGAAGAGAAGATCCACATGGCAAGTCCCCTGTCCTCCTCCCCACCCTGCCTGCATCATTCTAAGGAACAGCAGCTTGAGGTCAAAGAGGCAACTCCTGGAGCCCAGAAAAACAGGACTCTAGACCCACAGGATCCTGTTGGTGGCCTGCTTCATTATAAGCTTTCAAATTACAGTCTTTAACCTGGAAGAAGTTTCCAGGGACCTTGCAGACTACTCTCCTGCCTCCAGCTATCAAACTGTCCCAGAAAAGGAGACATGCTCCCATTGTTTAAAAATCCCCACAACACCCCAGCCAGGGATGACAAACCAAGAGCCATTCCATCAGTGACTGATGACAGCGGGAGTGGGGTGTTGAGGGGATTCTGAGGATCTGACTCCATGAGCCAGGTGTCATGGTACATGCCCCAGCTACTGGGGAGGCTGAGGTAGGAGGATTGCAAAAGTTTGAGGCCAGCTTGGGCAATTTAGCAAGACTATGCCTCAAATTAAAACAAAAAGGGCTGGGGATGTGTCTCAGTGGTAGAGTGCTTGCCTAGCATACGTGAGATCCTAATTCAATCTCCAGTATTGGAAAAAAAAAAAAGCAATATTTGCAAGGGCCTCAGAAGGGAAGTGTCAATATGTGTTTCTTGTACTCTCCCTTCCTACTCTGCATGTCCCTTGAGAATAAACTCCCAGAAAGCAGAGGTTAAGCCATACTTAACTGCGTCCCAAACAGTATGGGACATGCTACCTAGCCTAGACTAGGAATTTAGTAAATGTTCGCTTATGCAATACTTATAGTTAGAAAGTTCTCCTTGGTATCCAGCTACAATGTTTCCTGCAGCAGTGGAGGCCTGTTCTTAGTGGAATAATACACGCAGAGGTCCGGTCAGTTTCCCACTGCGTTCGTACACAACCCCAGCCCCGTTCACCTCCCTGCTCCTTGCACTCTGAGACAAGGCGGTTCTCACCGGGGAGGTGGAGTCGGGGGAGCGAGAGGGTAAGGCCTGTCGAACATGTGCATGTGGTAGGCCGGCGGGGAGTACACAGGCGGGGGCTCTTCATCGGAGCTATCAGGTTCCAAAGTCCTTTCCAAGATCTAAATCAGAGACAACAGAGAAAGAAATATTAATAATCCTTCCTTGAATTTAAATGGCAGTCAGACAAAACCAAGGGTGGGCGAGGATCGGCAGTAAGGAACGCTGTGTATTGCTGGTGGGAGTGCAAATGGATACGACCACTTCGGAAAACTCGCCTCATCTGCTAAAGCTGAATACATGGCTACCTCTCCCCTCCTATTCCAGGATTCTCAGCGGACATGAAAGTACCTGCACCCAAAGGGAAGGTTCAGAGCAGCACTAGCCAACCAAGTGAGGTTCAAGAACAGGAAAAACACACACAAGGATAGAAGTTAGAACAGCACGAACTCTCTGGGGTGGGCAAGGAGGGGAGGGGCATCAGGGGACTCCAGGTTCTCTGATGTTTGTTTGTTTATTTGTTTGTTTTGGTCCTATAGATTGAACCCAGGAGTGCTTAACCACTGAGCCACATCTCCAGCCTTTATTTTTTATTTTGAGACAAAGTCCTGTTGAGTAGGTTGCTAAGTTGCTGAGGCTGGCTTTGAACTCAAGGTCCTCCTGCCTCAGCCTCTCAAGCCTCTGGGATTACAGGCTTGTGCCACCTCACCCCATGTTGATGATGTTTCTTGATCTAGACTTCACTGAGCTGGGCGCTTGAGATTTGTAACCTCTTCTTGTACATGTGCCGTTCTTTGATAACATCATTCACAACCTTCTCAGAGTACTTGTACATCTGTTAGCTTAACCTCAAACAGCCTGGTGAGGTAGGATATAGATCATCATTACACCCATTTTACAGATGAGGAAACTGAGGTCCAGGTTGACTAAATGCTATAGCAAAAGCTACCCACTGTTTTTAGAATTGAGTCTTCAACTTGGATCATGGTTTTCACAGCCAATATCTGAACACCCAGGTTGAATTCCCAGGGTGGACAGGGTCTAGATGCCTGCTCTCCCTTTGAACTCTTCTCTTCATCCAGGAGTGAGAAAGAGGGCAGGGAATGGCCCATGCCTGGGCAACGGCTGGGTTCCTGCTACATAGACTGACCCAGACCCTTCCCCAGAGGTCCACAGAGGCATTTGGGGCAGATCACTCAGCATACACCCCAACTGGCTTCTCCTTAGCCTCCTGCTCCTCTCTCTTCCTCCCCATAGCTCTTTTTCCATCTCCTCCAAGACCAAGGAAACTGGGAAGGGTTCAGAGGCTATGAATTGGCCCAGAGTCCCCAGGCCTCACATTTCACTCCAAGTGAGTTTGCAGAAGTCATCCCTAAAGTGGCCTCTGTTTCTGACTGTGCAGTCTGGGCTGCACAGGCTGGCACACCTCTGCTCTAGACCAGCCATGATGTGCACACGGAGCCTCCCAGGGACACCCTGGCAGCAAGCATGCACATGTGAGCACACGCACACAGAGCCAGAGTGACCCAAGGCGGCCTCCACCCTGGAATGCACTAGCGTTTCTTCCTTTGAGGCAGAAGTATTTAAACAGATGCTCTTGCAGGAAAAGAAGAATGGAGCCGTTTTGTGGGCCACTGCTTTGCTTACCCCAGATTTTCCCAAGAAGAAAGAGAGAGCGTGCGAGAGAGACAGAGGACAAACATTATAAGGGCAGTTCCTGTTCACTGACGAATCTCTGATGCCTGGCCCAGGGCAATGGCTTAGCAAGAACCTGGGGCACACACAGGACTTGCTGCTGCCACGCACAGCTCACACACCCCATTTCCTCTGCTCTGAGGGTTCCAGGCTGGGGCTTAGCCTGGACTATTCTTTCTGCGACGGGTCTCATGAGATAGTGAGGACAGGAGGGCTCAGGGGAACTCTTCCCAGAAGAAGCCCTTGGGGTTTCCCTTGGCTTGGCCTGCAGCAATCAGCCCACAAGACTCAGGGAGAACAGGCTCCCGGGGCCCCTCCAGTCCACAGTGCAGCTTCCTGGGGCTGCAAGCCCAGCCTTGCAGAAACTCCTGGAGAGGAACGGGGAAATGTCAGGACAGAGACAGCGGGCCAGGCAAGCTCCAGAAAAGCAGAACCTCAGCCCCACAGAGAACCCCCGTGCCTTCCTCGCCTCCCCTGCTTCTCTCTTCCAACCCCACTAGCCACAGGAACTTGTTCTTCTGGCTCCAAAGGTGCTGGGTTTTCAGCCTCTGTGGCCTCCTGACTTAAGTCATTGTGGGTGATGGATGCCTGCCAGGTGTTCTGGAGAGCAGGGTCTGGGCCATTCATCTGACAGGAGATATTTCTCTGTGGCAAGGATACCCCTCGGACCAGCCCACCATCCATCAGCCCTCTGAAAGGGGGCTTTTTCCAGTCAGCAGTTATTGTCATTCCAGCTGCTGCTCATAAATTTCCTGCAGCACTTTCTGCTGGCTCAGGAGCTGCCTGCTGATGGGCCCAGGCAGGGCTCCAAAGGTAGGGACTAGGGAAAGAGCCAAGGAGGGGCAGGGGTGCTGAGCAGGAGCTCAACTGAGGGCAAGGGTCTTAGGAAACAAGTGAACACAAACTGCAGGCAACTTAGGGGCTGGAGAAGCCATGCAGAGGCTCACAGGGCTGTGCACTGTGAACAAGGAGGAAATGTCTACCTGCCTGACTGTCAGGACAAATGGCACTGTAGAAAGGGTCAGAGTTTGCAGGAAACTTTCTAGCTCATACTGAAAAAATGTATATGCGCACGCGCACATGCACACACACACACACACACACACACACACACCTCCTTTCCAGTAGCTAATCAAGGCAGATCAAAGAATTGTCTCCCAGGGAAAGATATGTATGACAGAGAGCCCGGCAAAGACAGCAGCAATGTTTGTTCATTCAACAAACATTCCCTGCGTGTTTGTTATGTGCCGGGGCTGTCCTGGGTTGCAGGTGACACAGGGATAAGCCAGACATCACTGTCTACACAATTTCTCCTCCACTGAGGAAAGAAATTTCAGGAGCACCCATTAAGAAAAGGGGAAGCATCCCTGCAGGATGACCATGTTTGATGGGGAGTGGCTGCCTGCAGGACTCTTGAGACTCTGAGGCCATATCCAAGGCTAAGTTTTCTCATTATAAATGAGGGTAATAATAATGCTCCTCACAAAATGTATGTGGATTAGAAGAGAAAAATACCCCGGAAGCACCCAGGATGGTGCCTGGTGCAGGACTCAGACTCAATGAAGAGTGGAGCAAAGGCCCATCTGCGGGGTCCCTGTCCATCTTGCATGTCCCAGATGCCCCTGCAGGTAGTGACCCTTTCCCTGACAGACTACACGTCTTGCCCCTTCTGCACGGGGCACTACAGATCCTTTGGAGACTGGGGAGATAGATGTGCACTGAACTCCCAGGGGAGGTTGGAGAGCACCAGACACTCCCAGCAGGTGGGCTTTGATGTAATGTGGCCTCTCACCCCTGCCACTTCCCTGGAGAGCCAGGAGCAGCTCTTTGTGGGAATGGCTCACAACCGCCTCTGCCACACCTCAGCCAGAGGGATGGAACTGGCAGGTCTGAATGCCATTCTCCTTCCAGGCTCCCTATGCTCTACGGATACAGCTCCACTCTTTCTCAGCAGCAACGGATTGTGGCCTCCACAGTCCCTCTCACTCTGGGATCCTGAGATGGTCCTGGGGCCAGTTCCCTAACCAGTCATGCATTATTTCACCTGAGTCTCTGCCAAACTGTTCCCTTTACCTAGACATTCTTTCTGGGCTCTTCACTCTTCCTCAGGGTGTCAGGTGGGGAGGTCAGGCCTCCCCTCTGCCTGCGCTTGCTTCTCTCCCCTGTGGCACTCACCACTCTGGGCAGTCAGTGCCCCCCTCTTGCCTCCAGGCCACACTGGACTGGGAGTTCCAGGAGGACAGAAACTTCTGATGTGGCTAAGGTGGGTACCAGGAGGTTCCATAGCCCTTCTTGAAAAATACACACTAGAGAACTTGAGGCCTGGAATTGGGACCCAGGGTATTGGAGCTATGCTTGCATTTTATTTAATTAATTAATTAGGTTAGGGGGATCAAACCCAGGAGTTTTATCACTGAGCTACATCCCCATTCCCAGCCTTTTGGGGGCTTTTTTTTGTCTTTGTTTTTGTTTTTGAGACAGGGTCTGGTAAGCCGCTTAGGGCCTCGCACTTGCAATCCTCCTGGTCTCAGTCATGGAGACTCTGGGATTACAGGCGTGAGCCACCACACCTGGCCGTGTTTGCATTTTTCAAACGCGCACATTGATTCTGATGACCAGGACCCAGAGTCTACTACTGCGCCTGGTGCTCAGTGCGGAATGACTGCGGGACTTCTGTCCATAAAATGCGGCCTCTGCCTGACCAGACGTTTCCCCCGGGGGCGCAGGGCTGCTGGCTGGTTGGAACTCAGGCAGGGGAATTAGCCAGATCCTCTTAAGGGGTTCAACCAGGTGGTCTGGGCTAGAGGCGAGTTGCGGGGCCCGCGCCCCTACCTCGGGGGGAATGCTGTCCTCAGAGTCGGAGCTGTCCTCATAGGCGCTGCCGCCGCCCCCCTCCAGGTTCATCTGCAGCAGCTGGTCAATGGTGGCGTCCACAGCGCCGCTGTTGGCGCGCAGCACGCACTCGATGATGTCGTAGTCCATGTTGGGGAACATGGTCTTGAAGTCGTCCATGGCCTGGTTGAACTCGAGGCGGCGCACCTGGCGGGCCGGCCGGCTGTTGTTGAGCTCCTGCGGGGCCGCGCCGCCCCCGGCCCCCGCCCCGCGCGCCCCCGCCGCGCCGCCGCCGCCGCCGCCTACCGTCCACACACTCCAAGACCATGTCCCCCAACATGGACTA
>JAJEJO010001323.1:22517-53472 GCA_020662805.1 Glaucomys volans | reverse complement strand
TTGAACTCGCGATCCTCCTGACTCAGCCTCCCAAGTTGCTTGGATTACGGGCGTGCACCACTGCACCCGGCTTTCCTGTGTGATTCTTTAGGCAGACTTTCTCCAGTCCTGCCTCAGTGGGAACCAAGTGTGTCCCGGCACTCTGCATCTTCCATCTTGGCCAGGGACCAGCTTGCTCCTAGTAGGGATACAGGGGAGGAATGAAGGCGTAGAGGGCAAGCCATGGCCCAGGTCATAGCTTTTCAGAGGCAGAACATGGTCAAAGGCAGACATCACCACAAGCTGATGTCTACTTGTGCAGAGTGCCTGGGATAAGAGGCAGCAGAGCTGAATGGCTAAGAGCAGGGCTCTAGCTCAGGCAGATAACCTGATAGCTCAGAAATCCTGATTTTGTAGCTAACTAGGTGACTGCAGTCTTTCTCAGCAAGTTCTCTTATCTGTAAAACAGTGACACCTAGCCAGGTGTGCTGGCGCATGCCTGTAATCCCAGCAACTCAGGAGGCTGAAGCAAGAGGATCACAAGTTCAAAGCCAGCCTCCACAACTTAGTGAGGCTCCATCTCAAAAAAATAAACAGGGACACCTAAACCCTCTCCAATGGGGCTAGTGAGGGGATTCACTGTGGTGGATACATATAGCACCCCACAGTTGGGGGCAGCTGTTAGTAAGACTGGCATGGGCCCTTCAAGCCCTAAGGCCACACAGTTCTTAGGAGTTGAGTCTAGAACCTGGCCTATAAGTCTAATCGGGCCAGGGGATGTGATCTTGAACCTAGCCCTGCCCGGGGAGAGTGGACAGCACAAGGCCCTCAGTCCAGGCCAGGGCAGGGGACTAAGGGAGGAGCAAGGAGCAGGGCCAACAGCCCCTCTGCCTTTTCCTGCCCATACCCTGCCCTCAGCAAAGTGTCCGAGGGGAGAAGTGATCAGAATCTTACCCAGGGCTGGGCTGCCCTCCTCCCACTCCTACTGGGGAGAAAGCCTGCCCAGTTGGGGAGGGGTCCCAGGCCCCAGCAGCAGGAGCACAGGCAGAGTGGACCTCTCAGAAATCTGGGCTCTGGCAGCCCAGGAATGCAGGCGCAGGCTGGGGAGCTGAAGCTAGAAGGGGGGTGGCTGGCCCATGGCTAAGCTTCAAAAGAGCAAGCAGCAGCTGTGGCTGGGAGGGCCACCCCCTCAGGCAGCTGGGACACCATCAGAAATCCCACCCAGAGTGAGAAGGGCCAGCCCAGAGAGCAGATGGGACTTTTCAGAGTCACTTCTCTGGGGCCAGCTACTCCCACAGCCAGGCTGTCCCCCCCACTCCTGCTGGTCCAAGTAGCATGGCTCCTCACAGCCAGGGACACTAGAGGCCAGCACCCAGGGACCTCTCCGCCTTCCCTCACTCACACCCCCACATGCCCACACATGCAGTCTAAAGTCCCTCAGTTAGGAAGGCGGGAAAAACTTAGCTTCTCACTTCCAGAGGGTGCAGGTGGCCAAGGGTCACAAAGCTCAGTGGCTGCCATGCTGTGATTTGAACCCAGATCAGGAGACTCCTAGGCCCGGGCACCCTCTTTGTGGGGACGCACCCAGCAGCATGTTCCTACCCACAGCTCACATGCTCACCAGCTCCTGCTCACTGTCACACACACCAGCTCACTGGCGCTGTGCTGCAGGCCCATCCCAGGCCCTCACAGCCGTTGACATAGGCACACACTTCATGCACCCGGCCATCAAGCTCAGGCAATCTGTCCCTTCCTCTCAACCCAACTCCAAAGCTATTTGAAAACCGTCACTATCCTACACTATCCTACACACACACACACACACACACACACACACGTGTGCACAATGCACACTAACAGCACCCTTGTGCTTCCGACAGCTGCCCTGCAACTCTGGCTCTTCACCAGGCTAATGGCAGGGCCAGATGAGGCCCAGGACTCCTCCCTTTCTCTTCCCCATCTGTGCCTGTAATGGTTTATATAGCACTGAGGTCAGGCTGACCTGACTTGCAGCAAAACAGGCCAGAACCAGGCAGTGGCCCACACAGCCAAGACCCAGCTTCCTGGACGCCTGCAAGCCCAGCTCCCACAGAGACATTGCAGAGAACCTCAGGCCAGCTGGGCTGAAGCCCTGACCCTCAAATGTGACAGGGGGAAGAGACAGGAGCTCCCAGGGGTCCCATAATCAGCCTCCTTCACCTCCTAGGAGCCTCTGTCTCTTCTTCTAGCAAATGGACATCAGCAGTCCTTGTTCAGTCTGACCACTGAAATCCACCGGGAATGCATGCATATAGGGGTGGAAGTGGTGCACTGGGGAAGTGGATCAGGGCCAGAGAAAGATACCACTGTACCAGGCACCTCTGCAGTAGGTAACCGCATTCCAGTCCTTCAGGGCTAGACGGTCCTTATACAGGGCCTTCCTTTAGCTACAGAACCAAACCCCTTCCCTCAAGTGAAACCCACAGAAGTCCACTATTAAAAGACATTAAGCAGAAAGCTGCCCTTGCCCACCCCCAGCAACTATGCATAATTGAAAACCTGACATTTACCAGGGGCTAGGCAGTATTCTCATGTCATTAAAATCCTGATAACAGGGTAATTCTGTAGATTATTTGGATAATTCTACAATTATCCAAATCATTTTACAGAAAGGAATACTGAGACATGTATGATTTAGAGATTGTTCAGGACCTTGCCACATCCAACCCGCACAGCCTTACAGGGCAGAGAAGAACCTGTGTTAAGTCTCTTGACACACTAAAATCACATGCAAATTGTTTTGTATTTAGTTTGTTTTGGTTTGGGTGCCAGGGATTGAATCCAGGGGTGCTTAAGCACTGAGCCACATCCCCAGCCCTTTTTATGTTTTATTTAGACAGGGTCTTCCTAAGTTGCTTAGGGCCTCGCTAAGTTGTTGAGGCTGGTCTCAGACTTGCGATCCTCCTGCCTCAGCCTCCAGAGTGGCTGGGATTTTAAAGCCTGAGTTTATCTCCTCCTGCTCTTATCTCCTGAACTGTCTTCATATCTGCCTGTTTCCCTCACTGCTGCATATGAGGCTTCAGGAAATGCAAATATGCTTTTCTATGGGTCTAAGAAGCAAATGCTCTTTGCAGTCTAGTAGCATAATAGGGTAGTAAAGACTGCTATCATTAGACTCCCCTGAGGGGCTTGCTAGGAATGCATACTCTCTACCCCATTATTAAATCAGAATCTCTGGGGATATGGCCAGGTCATTCTGGTGCATAGTAAATTATGGGGATAACTAATGCAGTTTGGAGTTTGTGACACTGATTTTAGCTCCATCACTAACTAGCCAAATGACCTTAGGCAAGTCCATTTACCTCCTGAACTTTCAGATTCCCAGGGGAGGGAGGTCTAGATGAGCTTTAATATTCCTTCCACCCCTGACATCTGTGTGTCTGCTCTGAATCCCTAAATGGTCCATATATGTAGTAACTGGATGTCAAGAACTGTTAGGTCAACACACACTGTAGGCACTCTGTCTGAACCAGACACCGTCATGGTTCAGAACTGTATGTTCAGACACACACTGTCTGAACCAGGAACTCGGGTACATACCTGTAATCACAGCTACCCAGGAGGCTGAGGCAGAAGAATCACAACTTTGAGGTGAGCCTGGGCAACATTGAGACCTTGTCTCAAAATAAAAAGGGCTGGGAATATAACTCAACAACAAAGCACTTGCCTACCATGCACAAGATCCTGGATTCAATTCCCAGAACCGGAAAAAAAAAAAAAAAAAGTTCTTGTTTGGGGTTGATTTAAGGAAATCTGTGAAAATACCTTATCTCTAGCTCCAGGACCCAAACAAATGACTTTGGGGTTGTTCTTGCTCCCTTCCTCCTCCCTGAACATCTATTTTCTTCATTCCAGTCACAGCCCAAAGCCAACCAGGATTCTGTAAACATTGGGTCTGCACACCTGGGCTTAGTCAACAGTCATCAAACAAAGGCACTGCCAAAACACCTCACAAGCCCAAACTTGCACCAGTTCATCTCTCATGGGAAGCTGCCAGTTTGGGATGTGTGGATGGTGAGTTCCTGTCCTCTCAGCACAGGATAAGCATGAGGGACTGGGCTGGATAGAATGGCCCAAACCTACAAAAGGATTGTATGGTTATCCAGAATGAAGGGATGTGAGAAGACAGCATGAGAAGCAGCTAGCAGCTGCTTTCAGGAATCTGGAAGCAGCTGGGCACGCTTAGTCCATGGTTCCTTAATGATCACCATTAAAGCATGATATATTCAGCTAGTACTTAAATATCACTTGCTGGTGGTGAATGTAAGACTGACAGGTCCTTTCAGGTCTGTGAATCCTTGAGAGTGAAGTTGTAGGATTATCAGACACGCAACCCAGATGCTTACTGTCCTCTATGGTGAACCTGTGTGTGCAAAATAAATAAAGGGGAAGGGCAGACAGGAAAGACATGAAAACCCAGCTTCCACACTGGGAAACATCTGTGAATCATGGCCAGGATCTGCTGATCCTTGTTGTTTAAGAAAAAGAAAACAGATCATCCTCTCACTTTGACCATGCTGACTGCTCAACATGATTGCACAGCACTTAATAGTTTACAATGCTGGGGGAGAGTCCATGAGCTCCTTCTATCAGCCAGGCTCCAGGCGAGGCACTTGAGCTACATGGAATCCTCACAACAGTCCTAGGACGTAGAACTGCTATTTTGCAGATGGGGAAATCAAAGAACAGAGGAGTTCAATAACTTGTCCAAGGTCTCACAGCGAGGAAGGGACTAGGTCAGGATTCTACCCCAACCCCACACTCCTAACCTCACTTAAAGTAATGAACCTTTGTACTTCTGCAAGGGGCAAAGAAGAAAACTTGCCCAGAAGGGATGGGCACATGGGGTGAACCTGGTGAAAGGCTGCCCTCCAGCCCTCCTGGAGCAGGAGATGCAATGGCATTGAGTGTGTGTCTCCAGTGGGTAGACCCAGGAGCAGGGAGATGAAAGAGAAATGGGGGCACCCAGCTCAGAACCAAGCAGGCCAGCCCTGTCTTACTCTGCCACAGTGGTCCCAGGTCTGGAGGGGACCTTGCCAGTCTCCATGGCTATCCCCAGCAGGACCACCCTGTCCTGATCTGGGCCCTCTGTGTTGTACTTCCAGTACAGCCACATAGGGCAACAGCTAGGGTGAGTCAGACCAGGCAAGAGGAAATGGCCACACTCGACAATCATTAACATGCAGGGCTGAGCTTGGGGCCTTTGTTCTTGAGCAAGGACTGCAGCATTTCACTTTCAGGAAGGACCTGGGAGGGTGGGGCAGGCTCAGAATTGCACAGCCAAAGCACAGGCTCAGACACACACCAGTCCCATGCTCAGGTTTGCTTAGACAGGCCACCTGCAGAAAAAGCACAGGTACACTATGGCCCCTTCCCCCCAGCAGGTCTAGAGAGAGCATGGGCAACACTTCTCCACTGCTTTTTATTTTATTATTTATTTATTTGGGAGGGGGTGCACAGGAGTGCTTTACCACTGAGCTGCACCCAGCCCCACCTCCCACTTTTTTTACAATTTTAAAATTTTGAGACGGTGTGACTAAGTTACTTAGGCTGAGGCTGGCCTTGAACTTGTGATCTTCCTGCTTCAGCCTCCCAAATTGCTGGGATTACAGGAGTACACCACCACACCTGGCTCCACTGATTTTTAAACCAGAAAGGGCTTCCAAGAGGGGATAAAATTAGAGCTTTGTCGTCAAGTCTTCCAAGTCAGGGAGGCCAAGTCAAGAGGGGCAGCAGAAGAAAGGGACCAGACCAGCAGACCCTGAGGAAACGACCTCAGAGATGAACGACATCCCCTCATCCCCCAGCTGAAAAGGCTGCCTTCCTGCACCCTGCTTCCCAAAAGACAGCATTCCCTTCTAGCCATGCAGGTGTCATGCTCACCCACCCCGTGTCCCAGGTGAGAGAGAGACACTGGTAACGGTCCTCCCGGCACCCCTGCAGCCCTGAAACCCTGTGGCTAGGGCAACTTGCCAGGGCTGCAGCTGTTCCCTGGAAGAGTCACATCTTGGCCCAAAAGGCTGCAAAGAGAATTAGCTCATTCTGAGGGAGGGAGGAGGAATGTTGGGAAGGTGAGAGAGAGGGAAGGGAATACGGCTACCAGGGCAAAAAAGTCCGCAAGGAAAGACCTGTTTCTAAAAATGTAATGCAAATAATAATAAAAATGGACTTTAAGCAAACCCCATACGCCCTTGGACCCAGGACTGTCTCTAGGTCCCAGGATAAGGCCAACCCTCTTTCTCCACTGCCTACCCCTGTCACAGGGGTGCACAGGAGGCTAAGATTTTACTTTGCTTCCCTCCTGCACCTCGTTAGAGCATAAACCCCAGGGCCCTCAAGGAAATTAAGAGAAACAGGACCCTTGCCCTTTGCCAATTACAAAGTAAACAGCTCTCTAGGGGGACTGCCTTCCTTCGAGGGGGGCAGTCTTCTCACACTCTCAGACACCCCCCTGGATTTGCCCCCACCCCGCACTCCCTGGACTCTGCTGGGTGGTAGCAGAGAGGTGGCAAGGAACAAGGAATGGGCCTGTTTAGGGAAGCTGTTCCTCGGTGGTGCTGTGTGGGACGCCTGGCAGGAGCAGGCCACCCACCAGGTCCAACTCACCCCCTTCAAAGCCGCTCTGTTTGTAAAGGGCTTTCGGGGACAGGAAGCAATAAACAGAGTCAAGCGGCCAAGATGCAGGGGCTGATTATGCAGTTGGTGGATTTTCCAGGCCTCTGTGTCCTCCCACCAGCTGCCCGCAGCTCTGCAGGAAAAGGTACTAGGAAAGACCGGCTGTCCCTGGCTTCACAGGTGGCCTTTTGCCAGTCCTCACTGGGTCTTTCTGAGTGTGTGAGAGGACTGCATGCTTTTGAGGGCCCATTAGCCACCATGGAGAACATCCTGCCTGCAACACTACTGGAGCCCAGCCTGCTAAGGGCTACGGCCCTCACACGCCGGCCTGCAGTTGGCTCTCCACTCTGCTCTAAGTTCCTGGCTGGAGGGAGACTCCCTTATTCTCAGAGGGGAGGGTGTGCCTGGCTGTGGCTCTCACTTTGCTCAGGCCAGGTGGGTGGCCCTCCTTCACAGGGAGCTCAGCACTCAACCCCAGTTTGGCTGCATGGGGAGTGGAAAGCGACCTGGGCAAAGCTGAGATCGTGGGAAGGTGGTTCTGGCCTTTCCCATGCAAGGCTCAGCAGGTCCTGCATTTCCCAAAGGGACTCTGACCCTGAGAAACAGTAGGTAACCCCATGTGTGCAAAGTCATAAATACAGAGTGGTTTGGGAAACCAAAAAAAGGGGAAATCACCCACTTATCTTTCAATACCAGAAACTAATAAATAATACAAGGTGTCACCACATGCAGCACGGACCTTCAGGCACTGACACTAAATCACACAAGAACACCAAGTGGCAGTGCCAGGCATGTATACTACAGCACTGTTGTTAAGATGTCTGAGTGTCTCTGTGTGGGTCTGGGTGGGCACAGAGGATGTCTGGTGGATATCTACCAACTGCAGGTGCCTACAGGGAGGGTTGCAGGGGGAGAGGACTTTGCTGTTTACTTCCCGTACCTCTGCATCCTTAATGATTTTACAACACATTTGCTTCATTTTTGTAGTTTAAGAACTTAAAAAAAAAAAAAAAAGCACATTTCTGGTGGGAATATAAAATGGGCCAGGCATGGAGGCACAAGCCTCTAGTCCCAGTGACTGAGAAGGTTGAGGCAGATGGATCACAAGTTCAAGGTCAGCCTCAGCAACTTAGTGAGACCCTGTTCCAAAAAAAAAAAAAAAAAAAAAAAAAAAAAAAAAAAACAAAAAAGAAAGAAAGAATTGGGGATATTGCTTAGCTGGGTTCAATCCCCACTGCCCACATCATTGTCCCAAAAAGGAATGTAAGGTGGCATAGTAATAGTGAAAAATTTGGTGGCTCCTCAAAAAGTTAAACAGAATTCCCATGTGGTCCAGTAACGCCACTCATGGATACAAACCTACAAGCGTTGAAAGCAGGTGTTCATAGCAACATTATACACAGGTGTTCATATCAACATTGTTCACAATAGGCCACAGGTAGAAACAACCCAAGTGTCTATCAACAGATGAGTGGTAAAATGTACAGTCAGAATAATGGGATATTACTTAGTCACCAGAAGGAGGAGAATTCTGATAGATGCTATAATGGAGATGGACCCTGAAAACATGCTGAGTAAAATACGCCAGACCTAAAAGGACAAATATTACATGATTCCACTTATAAAAGATAACTAGAATAGGCAAATTCATAAAGATGAAAAGTGGAATAGAGGTTTCCAGGGAATGGGGAGTTATTGTTTAAGGGACATAGAGTTTCTCCTTGGGAATGATGGCCAAGTTCTGGAAACAGATAGTGGTGATGGTTGTACTGCAATGTGAATGCACTAAGAGCCACTAAGCCATACACTAAAAAATGGTTAAAATGGCCAGGCACAGTGACCCACACCTGTAATCCCAGTGGCTTGGGAGGCTGAGGCTGTAAGACTAAGAGTTCAAAGCCAGTCTCAGCAAAAGTGAGGTGCTAAGCAACTCAGTGAGACCCTGTCTCTAAATAAAATACAAAATAGGGCTGGGAATGTGGCTTAGTGGTCAGGTGCCCCTGGATTCAATCCCCGTAACCCCCCAAAAAATTGATTAAAAAAGTAAATTTTACCAACAAAAAGAGAGGGAGGGAGGAAGAATGGGGTGGGGGTAGGAAGGAAGAAAGAGAGGAATTGAGGCAGGATGAGCCACTGGTTGCAGAAGACACTGAATCATGGGCAGAAGGGGGCACTGCTTGGGAAATTCAGAGTGGCAATCAGCACACAGGAAATCCTGGTGCACACAGAGGGGCTCTGTCCCCATCTGCACGGAGTGGGCTGACACACAATGGCTCCCCTGTTGAAGAGGACTGTTCACATGGCCTGCAGAGTCACTCATGCCATGGTCGGGGCTGGGGAAGATGGCAGTGCAGGCATACTTTCTGGACATTTGGAATGACTGGGTTATGATGCATTAGGAAACAGCCATTATAAAGGTCAGTGTGCTGGAAAAAGAGGCCTGCAGCTTAACGCCTCGCACAGAGGGAAGGGGAGGAGGGTGCTGGGTGGGGAGAAAGGGCAGGAGTCAAGGCAAGAGGATAAGCCCAGTATGACTAGAGGGCGCCGGCTGGACACAATCATTCATCCAGCAGATTCTACAGAGCTCTCCCAGGGCTAGGCAGTGGGGAGGTGCAACCAGGGGATGAGAGGACGGACTCAGCAGTGATACAAAGGGTCCTCAACTTTTGATGGAGTCACATCCTGATAAACACCATGTAAACTGAAAATATCGTAAGTCAAAAATGCATTTAATACATGTAACCTGCCAAACCTTAGAGCTTGGCCTAGCCTACCTGAAATGTGCTCAGTACACTTGCATCAGCCCACAATGGGCAACACGAAGTACGTTTGGTGCTAACTTATTTAATACTGGGGGAAAACAGAACAGGTATGCTTTCACAGCAACACGAACTTGAAAAATCCTAGGTTGAAACATCATAAGTCAGGGACCATCTGGTCTTCTGTGCATCTTCAGTCCTGCCGCCTGCCTTGTTCATGCATATACAAGATGAGAAAGAAAAGGGTGCCCTATCCACCACCCACATTCTTCCTTGTTTTTGTTTTTGTTTTCTTTTGCGGGACTGGGGATAGAACCCATGGGCAGTCTACCACTGAGCTACAGTCTCAGCCTTTTTTAGTCTTTATTTTGAGATAGGGTCTTGCTAAGTTGCTGAGGCTGGCCTCAAACTTGTGATTCTCTTGCCTCAGTCTCCTGAGTCATTGAGGTTCCAGGCATGCGCCACCGCACCTGGCCCACCCCCACATTCTTGCAGAAGGCCAAAATCCCTGTGACTTGGGAAAAACTCTTCCTGAGGTTTTACCTTGCTTATCTCCACTATGCAAGAGCAAAGAGACAATTAGATCCAAAATAAGATCAAACTGCCAGCGTGGGTTGAGCACCCTCGTGGCTGGGCTTACGTGATCGTGCCCATCAGCCAGTTACCAGGCGTCAAGGAACACTGCTTCTTCCTTTCTAGGAGGAATAAGCACAGGGGAGCCAAGGCACACCCCAGTGGGATGCCAGACTGAGGTCTGGGACTGCCCGTGACAGCCCTCCTGGAGCAGTTTCCTGGGGTTTTATTCTGCTATCTCCATCAAACAAAGACAAAGAAAAGCTGGGGAGGGGGCACATTTGTGGTCAGTGGTAGCTCTGCCTCACTCGAGATAAGAACATTTCAACAGTGGACTTTTTATAAAAGGACATTGTATCTAGGGACTTCCTCAAACATGCCAGATATTATTTATGCCTCTGTGTGTGTGTGTGTGTGTGTGTGTGTGTGTACCCTCACACACACATAAGAAAGAAAAGAACATGCAGTTCTGAACGATCTTGATATGACACTATGACCTTCTTAGAGACCCACTTTTAGAACTGTACTGTCCAAAAAGGAGCCACTAGTTATGTGTGGCAATAAAAATTGAAGTTTTAATTAAATTTAAATAAGATTAAAAATGCAATTCCTTGGTCGCATTAACACATTTCAAGTGCTCAATAGCCCCGGTGGCTAATGGCCATCATGATGAACAGTGCATATTTTAGACATTCCAACATTGCAAGAAGTTCTATCAGCACCATTCTAAAACCCAGAGGAGAGCCCTCCTCCTTAGTAAAACAGGGCCTTGATTTTCTGTAACTGCAAGGGGGAAGACCAAGGACGGTGGACAGCAATCGCCGATTTAGCACCCTCCCGGGATCCTCCTGGCAGGCAGAGCTAGGGTCAACTCCATGCCTTTCACGACTTCGAACTCAGCCTCACCCAAGATCAAAGCTTTGGCCTGTTTCTTGCAAGCTTGTCACCCTAGGCAGAGGGGAGCCACCTTCTAGCTAGGAGCCCTGATTTCAGAAAAGGTCTCCCATGTTGCCTTGTGGGGAGGGTGTTCTTAGCATCCCAAGGCTCCTCCACTGTCCCCTCTCCTGTGCACACCTGTGCATAGCCCTGGCACTGCCCACTTGGGGTTTCTTCAGTGTAATAAACAGGGCCCAGAGGAGATGGGGTGGACCTGTTTTTATTAAAAATAAATACGATGTTTAAAGTAACCCAGGGTCAGATCAAGGAAGTGAACCTGAAGAGGTTCTAACCATGCAAACCGTGATTGGGTGTTTTGTCCTGTCTTTAACCAGAAACAGAGATAGACAGAAGCCCCTCCCACCTGTCAACACATACCATGACACCAGACTTAGATACCATTGCCCCTAACTTCACAGGTCTTCTTAAGAATGTTCCCATTTGAATCAAAGCAGCATCACCATCTCTCCCCAAAAGTTAATCAAAATGATCTGTAAATCTTCTATTTTTCTCACAAACAACACATTGGAGGTTGCCGGCTGAGCAGACAACACACCAAGTTTGGGGAGCAGGACGAAGGAAGACTTTAAGGAGAGACCTGCGAACCTACAGGACCCTGGACAGGTTCCTTTTAAATTTCAATATTTTCCTAAATTAAAAATTATGTGCACAAAACACTCATAAGCTGAATAAATTATTAGGCAAATACCTTCTAACTACTCATGTCAAGCAACAAGACTTTGACAGGCATGGTTGGTGCATAACTGTAATTCCCTCAAGAGGGTGAGGCAGGAGGATCTCAAGGTCAAGGCCAGCCTCGACAGCTTAGCAAAACCCTCTCTCAAAATTAAAAATTCAAAAAGGGCTGGGGATGTAGCTCAGTGGTAGAGAGCCCCTGATTCAATTCTCAGAACTGCAAAAAAAGAAAAAGAAAAGAAATAAAACTTTGCCAGTCACTCCAAAACCCCTCCACACACACTTACTATCTTTTACAGAAATCAGTGTTTCATTTTCTTAAAATTTTTTGTTGTAGATGGACACAATACCTTTATATTATTATTATTTTTTTTATGTGGTGCTGAGGATCGAACCCAGGGCCTCACATGTGCCAGGCAAGCACTCTACCACTGAGCCACAACCCCACCCATCAGCATTTCTTTATCACTCAAATGTACATCCCTGAACACACTGTACTTTATCTTGCCCAGTATTTGTTCTTAAATCTATAATTTCCCCTTCCACTTCCCTTTTTTCCTTCATAATTTATGTGTTGAAGAGACCACGCTGCTCTCTTTAGCCATCCCCCAAAGTCCATGGACCAAGCTTCCTCTTTTCTCCAAACCTGTTACCTGCCCTGCCCAACTCATGGGACTCCTTTGAAAACAGAGGCAGCCTGAAAGCATGTAGGGAAATGTTTATGATATTTTGTTAAGCAAAGAATGCAGGATGCAAATTGAAAAATAAACACACACATGTACATGTGTATGTATATAAAGATATAGGTATATATATAATCTATATAAATATACATATTTTTAATGATACGCTTTAAAGCATATAAATAAAAATACTAGGAAACGAGACTAGAAGGAAATGTGCCAATATATCAAAACTTGTCCTGGATGGTGGAATTCTGTATCCCCATTTCTTTCCCTTTCTTACGTTTTTCCACAATTAGAATATCATAATGTGATCATGAGGGGCCCAGTTGTTTCTAAGCATTTTCAAAATAAGAGTGTTCTTAAAAGCATGGCACCAGATGGAATTTGTCTCCAGCTTTGCCCATTCTCCCTACACAGTGCCCCTAACCATTGTTCTAGGTTCCCATCTGCTCTCGGTTCCCACAGCCACCAAGAATCTAGTCAAGGCCGTTGGCATCCCAAGCCAACTTCCCTTGATGCCTTCTAGCTGGTCTGCCACCTTCCACCCATCTTCTGTCTGTACAAGATCACTTCCCAGCACCCCTTCCTTTCGGCCAGCAGTCATCTGGTCACCTGGCACCTGCAGTGCCTATTAAACATGTTCTGGTGGGCTCTATCCTCAGAGCTCCTGGATCCCCAGGTCTGGAGTGGGGCCCAAGAATATGAACATCTAAGTTTCCAGGGCTGCTGCTGCCTCAGGTCCAGGGATCACACTGAGAAGTGTGTACCTGATTTTCACTTCTCCTCTGTATTGCTAAAGAAGCCCTGCTAGCCTAGCTCAGGTCCCCCTTTTCCATGAGGCAGGCCCTGAAAACTTTGGCCATCACTGATCTCTTTCTGCCCTCGCTCCACCCCTAGCACTGAAGGGTAGTCTGGTGGAGAGAGAAGGTACTTAGTGGCATTGATGGACAATGTATCGTTTTTTGTTTTTTGTTTTTTGAACCAGGGATTGAACTGAGGGACACTTGGCCACTGAGCCACATCCCCAGCCCTATTTTGTATTTTATTTAGAGACAGGGTCTCACTGAGTTGCTTAGGGCCTCGCTAAGTTGCTGAGACTGGCTTTGAACTCATGATCCTCCTGCCTCAGCCTCCTGAGTCGCTGGGATTACAGGCGTGCGTCACCATGCCCAGTTCAATGTATCGTTTTATTATCTGCTGTCTTATGGGGTCAGCTCCCCTCCATCCTATCAACTCCTAAGGGCAGAGACTGGGGCAGACACTTCAGTATATCACCTTATTTAGGAGACATTGCTCATGTCCCAAGTGAAGTAAACCTACCTCATTCACAGGTTCTCCAATGACATCACACACACAGACTTCTAATTATTACATTTACTGAGCACTGACTGTATGTCAGGATGCATAAGATAAAATTCTCTTTTCAGGCTGGGGTGTAGTTCAGTGGCAGAGCACTTGCCTAGTATTGTTAAGGCACTGGGTTCCATCCTTAACACCATGAAAAAAAAAAAAGGAAATTTAAAATGGTAATAAATAAAATTTAAAATTCATTAAAAAAACTGGGTGCAGTGGCGCATGCCTGTAATCCCAGCACTTGGGAGGCTGAGGCAGGAGAATCGCGAGTTCAAAGCCAGCCTCAACAACTTAGCAAGGCCCTAAGCAACTCAGTGAGACTCTGTCTCTAAATAAAATACAAAATAGGGCTGGGGATGTGGCTCAGTGGTGAAGTGCCTCTGGGTTCAATCCCCAGTACCAAAAAAAAAAAAAGCATTAAAAAAAAAAAAAAAACTCTTTTCAGCTGGGTATGATGGGAGGCTGAAGTAGGAAGCAGGTGAATTCAAGACCACCCTGGGAAACTCATTGTGACCCTCTCTCAACATAAAAGAACAAGGGTTAAGGGTATAGTTCAGTGGTAGAGCACTTGCCTAGCACACTCGAGGTCCCATACTCAATACTCAGTATCACAAAGACAAAAAACAAACAAAAACTCTTTTCTTCATAGAATCACAGAGCATGAGTTACGGGAGAAACACACGGAAAGCACTCCGTGCGGAATCCTTCCAACTGCAGCCACAGTCCCTCCCTCTCCCCCAGGGACTGCGACAGACTCACAACTCGGGCCCAGATGCAAGTGCTTGTGCCCACCAACAAGCACACACAGTAGCAGTCACACCCTTTTGTAACCATGGTGAGGGTTTGTCTGCTGGCTGTAGGCTCTATTGTTCTCCCAGCTGAGCTACTCCGGGCTGGCAGGCAGGGCTTATGGACACACACTGTTAGGAGAACACATGTCCAGGCAGATGCTGTGACTGTGTAGACCTGGAGCGCACCAGAAGGAGGCAGGATGACATTGCCTCCTAATGACAAGAAGGTAACAAGGAGACCCGGGCCCCGTTTCTTCACACATCTGGGAGTCAGGACACTTAGGCCTCTGCCCAACAAGACATTCTGAGCAGGCTAAAGAGATTCTGAATTCTGGAAGGTAGATGATGGTTTCTCCTTGACTTTGGACAGCTTTCATTTTTATTCCAGAGTTTCACTATCTACCAATGCTCACTACCCCCCCTGTACCACCCCCCAAAAATTATGAAAGAAAAACATGAGAAGATAAAGATCCCCCCTTCTAGAAGAATAAAAGGAAAGATTAAAAAAAAAAACAGCAATAATGCCACTGTTTAAAAGTAAAACAAAGAAAATTACAAAGAGACTGAGTGGAGAAGTTCCATCAATGCCTCCAGGGAGAAACCCTCCACACACACAGTCCTCCCTCGTACAGTGACTCCCAACTGGAGGGCTGCATCAGGATCTCTGGGAGCCTCCCTCAATCAGAATCTTCTGAGATGTTCTCAAACCCTGTCCCCCAAGTCCCAAGCAAGTCAGAGGCTCTGAGGTATTGCAGGCCACTCCTAGTTAAGAGACACTAGCCCAGAGGTAAGGTCTGTTAGGTAGCAGATGGACAGCATAGATGGAGCCAGAGGCCAGCTGGGAAGAGAAGCAATGTCAACATTGAGATATTGCTTGTTTCTGGCCCCCATCCCAAAGATGTTTCCAGACAGGAAATAGCATCCTCCTCATACAAGAAAACCAGACCTCCAAAGACCAGCTGCTTTGGCCAATGCATGGTTGAGTCCTGAGCCTCTCCTCCTTCTGGACACCACTGCCCCATCCCAGCACATTTCCCTGCTTCTGAGCCCTGATTCTCAGGTCCCAGCAGCCTCATGGTAACCATCTGCAGCTCTATTTCAGGATTCATATTGCAGTCTTCTTCTTCCAAGGAGTCTTCCCACATGTATTTTTTCCCCTTTTGTATGTGTGTGGGGAAGTACTTGGGATGGAACCCAGGAGCACTCTACCACTGAGTGACATCCCCAGTCCTTTTTATTTTTAATTGTGAGACAGGGTCTCATTAAGTTGCAGAAATTGGCCTTGAACTTGAACTCCTCCTGCCTTAGCCTCCCAAGTTGCTAGGATTATAGGTGTACACCACTGCACTTGGCTCACATGCACCTCTTGCTCATTCCCACAAGGCCTGGGCCTGTCAGACCCTCTGTTCTCCACCATCCACATGGCAGCACTGATCACATGATCTTATGATTGCCCTAAGGACACTAAGTGGCCCTCACAGACAGTGCCCACCTGGAAAGTGGGATTTCTTTGGTCGCGTTCAATTCCCTGTCCCCAGCACCCAGCTCAGTGCCCAGCATGGAAAAGGCAAGCAATATGTGTATTTATGTTGATCAGAAGAAAGGGAGGGGAGGAAATTTAAAGTCACAGCTCCACAAGGTACATTGTTCAAAACTCCAGGGGAATTCTAACAGACACTTTTATTAGCACTTCCTCTGTGCCAGAGAGAAGGCTGAAACACAGGAGGTAAAAGTGCCACAGGCTATCTCTGGTTCAAAAGGAGAAAGAGTAAAACCTGGGGTAAAATAACTGCTTCTAAAGTTCTCACTCCCTCTGGCTTAGGGGTCACAGTGACCCCATAACTTCACGCTTTGGATGAAACACAGATTCAGGTTGTTGTCCATTGGAGCAGCAACACCCAAGGCCCCTCTTCCTGAGATTCCAAGAAAACTACTGCATGAATTTGGGAAACCCAGGAACCAGCATTCCCAACTAGGATCTCTGGGAGGTCAATCTAGACCCAGGGGTAGGGATAATGTTAATCAGGGCCTTGGTAGGAGAGGGCTTTCTCTCCCATGCGCAACACTCCCAGGGAAGGGAGAAGGGTCCAAGTCTTCTAGCTACAATTCGGGGACACCTGCCCACTGGGCCTCTTTAGGGAGGATGATGTCCCACCAGCCCAGGGTGCTTTTCTCAGGAGAGGCTTGCAAAGAGAAGCAGTAGTGATGAGTGGCATAAAAGTGGGCAGGAAATGAAATGTATTCAGACTTAACCAGAGTAATTAAAAATGAACCATATGCCAGGCACTTGGCAAGGTGCAGCCCCACAGTCTTTATTTTATTTTCACACCAACCCAATGAGGCAGCTAGTATTCTCCTTGTTTTACCAACAGGGAACTCAGGCATTGTTCTGCTGGAAGGAGAGAAGCTGAGGATGCAGTCCTCAAACATTGGGTGTGTTTGGCCAAGGGCTGAGAGGGAGGTTTAAATATCTTTGAGTAAAGCATTAAGGATGCTTGTTCTTTATTGGCTATCTTCCTTAAAGATAGAACAAAATAAAATGAGATTTAGGTTAAATTCCAGAAAAATTTCTTGACTAGAAAGGGTGTTCAAAAACACTTCCCAGGAAAGATCTGGGAAGCTGCAGCTGTATCAAGTGCTCATTCTGTGGGCAGGAGACTGGACAACTTGGCTTGGCTTATCACCACAGGAGCACCAGAGGTCTCTTGAGGCAACTTGGCTCCACCTCCAGTCTCAAGTGAGGTTTTTGGATACCTTGCAAAACCCAAGGTCACACACATCCTTTGCTAAATTTAACAAGTAGGTGGGCTGAGATTCAGATATTAAAAATAAAGTCCTTTTTTTTAACAAATGGGCAGAGTTTGGAGGTTGCTGATTTAGTCAATGAGGTTAATATGAATGTGTTAGTATGCATTTTCGCTAAAGCCACAGTTTCACCTGTTGGATAATGTACTTCATCAGAGCAGCAGTGACAGAGAGATATCTAGGCAGGCAAGCAGCTCAGACAGGAAACTGCCACCCCACCTTAGGAAGCCCCTTGCTGCCTGGCTGCCCTCCCCACTCCTGAAATGCTGGAGGACCCCAAGGACACAAAGTGGATCATCTGCTGACCCAGGCTGCTCAGGCCAACACTTGTGTTTGGCCCAGAACAGAAGGCTCCCTGGTACGTCATCATTATCCCAGGAAGGATGAACATCCTGGGCAGTAAGAGAGGACCATATATAAGTATAAGCAAGATGCTCTCCTGAATGTTTCACTTCCAAACCATAACTTACTGAATTAAACGCAGCATTTGCTATTGATCATAGGATAATCATATGACAAAAACTGCAGATGTAGATTTTCCCTAAGGCAAAAGAATTTCCATCACCAAAGCCCTGTCTTCTCTGGAGTTCTAAACCTCTTAGGGGAAGGCTGGGCCTGGAAAGGTCACAGGCCTCACCCTCAAGGTCACACCAAAGAAGCAGAACTGGTGCCAGCTCACTGACCCCTACCTATCAATCCACCCCAGGTGGCCAGCAGCTGCCTCTAGAGAGAATTTATAAATCACTGCACACCCCTCTCCATCTCCATGGCCTCCCGATGCAGAGGACAGACTGTGCAGGGCAGGCCGGTCAGCAGCCACGCTGCAGGGATGCTCAGCTGGAGTACTGACCCAGGCTACCACAGGCCACCTGCTGTCAGTCCCTGCAATGCCCACACCTCCCCCTTTGATCCCAAAGAGAGGAGGGGTGGGAAGCAAAAAAAAAACAGTCCCCACTAGCATCGATTTGCCCAAAGCAAAGGCAACACAAAGGCTGCACCTGTTTCCATGGAGACGTGATTGGCTAAGCAAAGGAACAAAACAGAGCAAGAAACACAAGCCCGTCACCACCTTCCGGGCCAGCATGATCGATGTTGGCGGGCCAGAGCCCCGACAGGAAGGATGAAAGGTAATCAGCAGATCTTGGAAGCCACACCAGGAGCCCTTTCATTTGATAGAGAGGGAGGCAGAGGCCTCCCCCACTCCCAGGCCCACTAACTCGCTGGACTAGGCCCCACTCTTGAGAAAGATCCTGGACAAAAAATCCTGAACAGAAATCCAAAGGGAGAGATTATTCACTTCACAAAAGAATTCTTTCCTTGACAAAGGGATTCCTCCAAAGGGTGGATGAAAGGCTTTGTTTTGTCTCATTACTAGTTCTCTGAGGCTGAGGCTGAGGCTGAGGAGGGGTCAGGGGAGGAAATAACTTCCAGTGGGAAGTTTGTCAGAGAAATTGACAAAACACCTAAGGGGAAGGGAGGGAAGGGTGAGGACAGGTCTCTGCTTATAAAGCACCTGCTGGGAGAGGCCCTCAAGGAAACGGAGAGGAGAGTGGCAGCTTTGAGACAGAAAGGAGAGTGAGCAGAGTGCCCCAGGCCACTTGACAGGAAGGACACAGGAACAGAGAGAAAGAGTAGAGGAAGCTGGGCAGCAGCAGGTGTCCAACAAGGGCCCTGGGTGGCCATAGTCTCAGCAGGGTGCATGGACACTCTCTGAGCTGTTGGGCTGAGAGGAAATGTGGGGAGTATCCCACATCTCCCCAAGGACCACAAGAAGAAGAGAGGCTTGAAATGTCCCCCGGGGTGGAGGCCAGAAGAAGATGCCAACAGTATGCTCAGCAGATGGCAGGGGCTCAAGGGCAGTCACAAGAGCCTCTTGGCTTGCTCACACCGTTCATCAGGTGACATGTGGTAAGCACTTCTCCGCACATGTTGCCATCCTCAGAAAGGGGACAAGGCCACATGCCCACATACCCTGCCCTTGGAGAATCTCACCAGGACTTCACTCTCCTGGGTCTTTCCCTCACTATAATTCCTACAGGAAACGAGGGGAAAAAACAAGGATAACAGCACAATATTTATAGATCATGCTATGCTAGCCAAGCACTAAGTAACCACTGTGTCCTCCTTCATCCCCTCAATCACGCAAGGAGGGAGAAACTCTTCTTGCCCCATTCACTGACAGAGAGACCCATACAGGAAGCTAAGTAACTGAGCCGAGGTCATGCAACTGGTAAGTGGCAAAGCCTAGATTCAAATACAGGTCTGCCTAACTGCAGAGCCCGTGAACACCAGGCTGAACAGCAGCCACATCAGCCCCACTGAACAGACACGGAGGATGAGAGAATACAAGTGACATGCACTGAGCACAGGGAGACTCTTGGTCACAGACAGCCTCTGAAGACCAGGTTTCCTAACCTACACCAAGGCATTTAGCCTTATGATGCCTTCCCCAGGAAGACAGCTGGCTTTCTTGGTAGGGTACACAACCAGCTCTGTGGTCATGAAGTCGCTCTCCTCCTGTTTTGGGCCTCAGTTTGCCCCTCTGCAACAAGAAGCCATCACTGCAGGTTGAGCGCCCTACCACCGTCTTCTCACTGAGAAGAGGAACATGGGACATGCATCCAAGGTGTCACCAAGGAGCCAGTGGAAGGAGCAGACTCAGTCCTGGCTGCAGCAAATATTCCCAAAGATCCACAGGTTCTGAAATGAGCAATGTAATGTCTACAGAGCAAAACCCAGGGCAGTCTCTCCAGGCCTCTGTTTTGATGGACTTCCCACCAGGGGAACCCAGAGTGTTCCACTACGGATGGCTTCTAGGGAATCAATTTCCACCTGTACTCCTTCATAAAATTGATCTGAGAACTGTCTGGGCCTGCGAGTTCTCTCTTCACAGCAGCCCTCCTAACCAATTCCCAAAAGAAAAGCCTACCCCAGCCACTTACACTGGTTCCCTGCCCTGGGGTATAAAAGCCACCAAAGAATGCCATCCTTCTGGGGGGAATTCTAGGGAGACAAAGAGAGATTCCTAAGACACTGAGGAAGACAAGCCTGGTGTGGTAGGGCACTGGGGCTGAGTCAGGGGGATCACAAGTATGAGGCCAGCCTGGGAAACTTAGTAAGACCCTGTTCCAAAATAAAAACTAAAAAAGGCTGGGAATTTAGTTTGGTGCTGCACACTTTCCTAAATGTGTGAGGTCCTGGGTTCAATTGCCAGTACTGAAAAAAAATACCGCCAGGCGGTGCTGCACGCACATTATCCCAGCAGCTCGGGAGGCTGAGGCAGGAGGATCAAAGCCAGTTCAACGCCAGCCTCAGCAAAAACGAGGTGCTAAGCAACTCAGTGAGATGCTGTCTCTAAATAAAATACAAAACAGGGCTGGGGATGTGGCTCAGTGACCGAGTGCCCCTGAGCTCCATCCCTGTTACCCCCCCTTCCCCCAAAAACCCCGCATACTGAAAAGGAGACTGTCTTTATTTTTACCTCCAACTCATGGAGTCATCTGCTTATTTTAGGGTTAGAATTAGGGAGCAAGAAAGTGAAACAGGGACACATGTTCAACACAATTCCTTGAATAAAAAAACGAAGTCAGACTTCTTCTGACCCAAAGTATGACTGGCTGCCTGGTCTCACAACAAGATCCAGTTTTGCCGGTTAGGAATTATGACAGACATTTTCCATCACTGCTGAGTTTGCCCCTCTAAGGCTTTAACAAGAATATATCCGAGGCAAATATATGACACATAGAAAGCCTGGAAATGGTCTACTTAAAATTCTGATAAAAATTCCATGTCAATTTAAAAATGTGTGAGAGGATCCAGTTTTTCAGAATTCTTTGTGGGAGTGAGAACCTTTAAGCCTGTTGTTTTAATTCTATGGAGCCACGTTCCAGGGCTCTGGCTCCCTCACTGACAGACCCCCTGGGCCACGGCTGTCGCAAACTCTCAAAAGAAGGCAGAAGCATACCAATAGAAAACCACAAAACAAAACAAAACAATAACAACAACAACAAAATCCCAATCAATAAATGGGAAAATGAACTAATCAGACACTTCTCAAAAGAAGAAACACAAACGGCCAACAAATATATGAAAAAATGCTCAACACCTTCGCACTCAGGGATCTGCAAATTAATACTACCTACACTAAAATTTCATCAGACTCCAATTAGAATAGTAATCATCAAGAATACAAATAATAATAAATGCTGGTGAGGATGTGGGGAAAAAGGAACACTTTCACACTGTTAGTGGGGTTGTAAATTAGTAGAATTGTTATAGAAATTAGTACAACTACTACAGAGTTTCCTCAAAAGACTAGGAATGGAACCAACCACATGACCCAGTTATACCACTCCTTGGTATTGATCAAAAAGAATTGAAGTCAGCTTCCTATAGTGATACGGGCATACCTGATTTATAGCAGCACGATTCACAGTAGCCAAGTTATGGAACCAGCCTAGGTGTCCGTCAACAGATAAACTGATACAGAAAATGTGATACACACACACACACACAAAATGGAGTTTTATTCCATCAAAAAGAAGAACAAAATTATGTCATTTGCAGGAAAACAGATGTAACTTGAGAGCATTATATTAGGCAAAATAAGGCAGATTCAGAAAGTCAAGGGTCCTGGGTGGAAGCTAGAGAGAAAGAGAATAAAAAGAAAGAAGGGGAGTCCCATAAAAATTGAATGAAGTCGGGCGCGGTGGCGCATGCCTGTAATCCCAGCGACTCGAGAGGCTGAGGCAGGAGGATCGAGAGTTCAAAGCTAGCCTCAGCAACTTAGCGAGGCCCTAAGCAACTCAGTGAGACCCTGTCTCTAAATAAAATACAAAATAGGGCTGGGGATGTGGCTGAGTGGCTGAGTGCCCCTGGGTTCAAACCCTGGTAAAAAAAAAAAAAAAAAATGAACGAAGACCAGAAGAGTAGAGGAAGAGGACCCAGGGGCAGGGAAGAGAGAAAAGGGAAGTACTGGGGAATGAAATTGACCAAATTATGTTACGTGCATTTATGAACATGCCACAATGAATCTCATTATTATGTGTAATTATAATATACCAAGAAAAATTAGGTTAAAATTTTTTAATTAAAGAGAGAGAGAAAACATACAAGCATTAGACCAAGATCCTGGGCGTGAGTTTGTTTCTGCTGCTTCTTAGCTGGGTTGATCTGGCTAAGTCCCCCAACCTCCTTGAGCCTCAGCTTCCCCATAAGCACACGAGTATAATACAAGCCATGTTTAAAATTCTGATGATGTCAGGTGTGATGATAAACACCTGTGATCCCCATGACTTTGGAGCTGAGGCAGGATTGTGAAGTTTGAGGCCAGCCTTAGCAACCTAGCAAGACCTTATCTCAAAATAAAAATTAAAAAAGGGCTGAGGATGTAGCCCAGTGGTAGAGCACCCCTGGGTTCAATCCCCAGTATTAAAAAACAAACAAACAAACAAAGCCCCATCCTGAAGATGTCAATGACATTAAACAAATAATAGAGGATTGTGTCAGCACAACAGCCCCAAACAGTAGCCCACAGTGGTTTGGACCACTTTATGTTATTGGTTGCTCAACTGTACTTATTGTGCATTATGTGCCAGGCATGGGCTAAGTGCTTCACAGGCCCCAGCACATTTGTTTTCCCAGCAACCCCGAGTCAGGTGCCATTCTTATTCCTGATTCACCAGCACAGAAAGCTTATGTGCTCACTTAGCTCACTCGGCTAGCAGCTAAGGGCCCAGTAGGTCTGTTCGATTCCAAACCCCCAGCTCTAGAACCTTCTCTACTCATTGCACAGCCTTCAACCAGCAGCACCCACATCAACTTATTGGCAAAGCAGGATCCCAGGACCTCATCCAAACATCCTGAACCAGTAGCTGCATTTTAGCAGAATCTATGAGGGATTCATATGCACATCCACGTTTGCTGTTCTAAACCACCAGTCTGGCTGGCTAACCATCCTGGTTTTATCTTGCTGAAAGTAACATTAGAATATTTGCGTTCTCCATGCACAAAAACACAGCTGGCAATTAGGGCAAGCAAGATGGTTAGGGATTATAATAATCCATCAGTAACATACACCAACTGCATTTTTTAAAAAAGGGTTAGGGAGATTCACACTAAACCGTCCTCATTGGTTTCCTCTGAGAAGCTTTATATTATCTGAAAATTTTAATAAAAGGATGCACTTTTACATTGGTAAAAGAAAAGCGTGTTTTTATTTTATTTATTTATTTTAGGGTGTTGGGATTGAACTCAGGGGTGCTCAACCACTGAAACATATCCCCAGCCCTTTTTTTTTTCTTATTTTGAGATAGGGTCTTGCTACGATACTTACAGCCTTGCTAAATTACTAAAGCTGGCTTTGAACTTGTGATCCTCCTGCTGCAGCCTCCAGAGCTGCTGGGATTACAGGCATGTGCAAAAGCTTGTTTTTAAAAACGAGTGCAGATTGCTGGAAATTGATCATATTTTATGAGTTCCGTCTACCCAAGCCTGTTGCCAGTTTCTAGCCTTAGTCCCAAGAAGGCCAAAGTAGTTGGTAGGGAGGTGTTAGTGAAACAAAAGCAGAGCTGTGCTTGGAGCTGGGAGAACCACATCCAAGTCCAGGCTCCACCTGTAATTTGCTGTGGACCCTCAAGGCTCTCACCATGAGCCTGTTTCCTCTGTTGCAGGAGAGGGGTAACCCCACACCACCCTCGGCCCCATAGCGTGGGCACAGGAGTGAACAACACAGTGAAGTACATAAAAGGCCCTTGTGAACTGCAAGGTGCTGCACAGTGCCAAGTGTTTTCATGAAAAGAAGAGATGAAAAACAGCAGTGAAACATTTACCCTCACTCATTCCATTCCCTAAACACTGATATTCCATGACTTTATAAGGAAGATATACAGAGTAACCTGGATTTAGATTCCGTGGGAGCCTCAGGCTGATTTCCAAATCCTTATTCCAACTTAGAAGTTAGGTTTGGAAATAGTTCAAAACATGGAAAGAAAGGGCCATTTCTCAACGTCTGGCCTGTTTTCTTTGTGCTTCTTGCCTGGTCTTTCTGCAGGCTCACAGGTCCTCAGGAGTTCTGTTTGAGGGTTCTGGGTACCTCCTTCTGCACTCTGTGTTGCTTTCTGTGACTCCTGACAGGTCACCATCTCCAGCACTGCCTCCCACTTGCCTCTAGGTCAGTCAGTTCACTTCTGGCAATGCCTCAATTCCCAGTTTTTATCTTAGAACACAGATTTGCTCATCTGGGGGTGGGCACAGAAGGATAGAGACTTGCTTGAACCCATAGAGCCCATAGTTAACTTTAAAGAGTTGGGTCAGGTTCTCTGGCTCCAAAGTCATGTCTCTGTATAGCCTTTGGAAATACTTCCTATCCTTCAGACTATTGTCATTTGTCTGCAACTTGTCTGTCTCTGATCTCACCCCTTCACTCTTCATTCTCAAACATGAATCTGAGGACTAAAAACGGCTGGACTTTTCCTCAGATTGAACAATCTAAGACTATATTGTCTGAAGGTATCATTGCAACTGATTCAGGAAAGAATCCCCAGCCAGATTTTCCAAGGAGAACCAGACCCATCTCAACTATCATGAGCATCGTTATAGTGAAGTAATGCCAAATGAAGCCTTGGGGCAGACAATTCCAGCCCCACTACTTATGTCACCTTAGACAGCTCAGTTCACCCCCTAGATCAGTTTTCTCATGCAAAGACATGGAGAGCACCAGTACCTTTCATGTTTGTAATGCAGATGAAAGACTAGGATAAAGTTCTCTGTGTACAGTAGGAGCTCAATAAAGAGCAACTACTACCATCATGATCACCCATATTTGAACCACCCATCACAATACAAGGGTCTAAATCAGAGCTCCAGTCCAGCTGCACATTAGAATCACCTGGGGAACTTTTTTTTCTCTCTCTCTCTTTTCAATACCAAAACCAGATCCTATCCTCTGATTCTGAATCATTGGTCTGAAGATGGGTCTTAAGGAACCACTACTTTTTTTTTTTTTAATGGTATTAGGGATTGAACCCAGGAGCACTTAACCACTGAGCAACATCCCCTGGCTTTTAAAATTTTTAATTTGCGACAGAGTCTTGCTAAGGTGCTTAGGGCCTCACCAAGTTGCTGAGGCTGGCCTCGAACTTATAATCCCCTTACCTTAGCCTCCCAAGTCACTGGGATTACAGATGTGCACCACCATGCCTGGTGGAAACAGTATATTTTTAAGAAACTCTCCAGGTGATTCTAATGTGCACCTGCAGCTGAAAACTGTGGTCTAAATCAGCACCCCTCATCCTTTAACATGCACAAGAATTTCCTAAGGGATCATCCCAGAATGCAGCTTCTGACTCAGTAGGTTTGGTGTGAGGCCCTGAGAGTTAGCATTTCCAACTAGCACCCAGGTGATGCCTATGACACTGGTCCAAGGCCTCAGGAAGAATGGCACCTAAAACTCCAAGTTGTGGGAGGATGGCTGGAAAGGTTACAAGATTCTTCTTCCTGCACATTCTCAAAGGCCAGCTCTGTCAAGCCAGACTGCAGTGCCTGGAAGCAGTCAACTCTATGACCTCAGATTGGGGCACAAAGACTCAGAACCAAAGCCTGTCCCCAGATGACCCTCTTTGGTTTCCTGTTGACTTTTCGGCCACAAACGTAGCCACAAAGTCACACTAGCAAATTAATGTTGACTCCGTAGCCTGCATTCCATGCAAATTGCCTTCTGAAGATATCCAAGGGAGAAGTCAGTGGAAAGGGCCCTAGTTACTTTCACTCTCTTGAGCAGGGTGCAGATCATGGCCTGACTTGGCAGGATGTCCCAGCCAGGAGCTGGAACAATAGCAACTCTGGCCAGCCAGACTCCTCTAATCAGCCAAGCGGGAAAGCTTCCTGCCTGGACCTGGCTTGGTAAAGGCACAGTAGAAGGGGCTCTGGGGAAACATGAACAGGAGGGATCTGGATGGGCCATGGCTTTGAGGTTGGTGCATTTTGTGACACTGACTGGGCACCTACTGTGTGCCAGGCAGTTTAAAGAAATAATTTCATTTGCCAAGCATGGTGCTGCACAACTGTAACCCCAGCTACTTGGAAAACTGGGGCAAGAGAATTGCAAGTTTGAGGCCAGCCTGAGCAATTTAGCAAGACCTTGTCTCAAAATAAAAAAAAATAAAAGGGTTGAGGTTATACCTTGTGGTAGAGCAATTGCTTAGCGTGCACGAGGTCCTGAGTTCAACCCCCAACCAAAAAGAAAGAGAGCGAGAGAAAAAGAGAGAGAGAGAGAGAGAGAGAGAGAGAAAGAAATGCTTTCATTTGATCTTCACATCACCTTTGCAAAGTCAAGTATTGCAGTTTTCATTTATACTGAAAAATGAGTGAAACTGGTTGTATGATATCTACTCAGGAGACTGAAATTCAACAGGTACATGACAAAGGAATACACAGAGGTCAGAGCCAGGATTGCAATCTAAGCCTGTCCAATTCTTGCTGCTTAAAATTCTTAAATCACTCAGTGACTCGATTTACCCTTTCAGTGGGATAGAGAAGAAAGGGGAAAGTGTAAAAATCAACAGAACTGGAAGTGGCTTTGAGCCTTCAAAAACAAAGAATAATGCTTATTATAATTATTATTAATCATTATCATTATCTAGTATAATTAAGAAATGCTCAGAGAAAAGGTAGGTGTCTACCCTGTGTTTAGGGTGGCTAAGCAAGACCCTGGCCCCAGGCCATTTCCATCAGACCAGTCCCTCTGGAAAGCTAGGCAGCACCTGAGGCCTCCAGGGTGAACACCAGCCTTTGGGAGAAAAGCCTGGCTGTGGGAGTAAGCAGGAGTCAAGCAACCCAACAGCTCAAGGAAGGAGGTGTAGTGAAAGAGCAGCATGCCCCTGGCACCTGAGCCACCACCTAGGCCTAAGGCTAGAAATGCAACTCAATCATATGTGCTGCTGGGCCCCAAGAGCCAAACTCAGCCTGTGTTCCATTAGTCCACCTCTGCAAAAGCCATAGGAAGCTTCCTGAAGCAGTCAGAGGGCACTCAAATGAGCATCCACCCTAAGGACTACAGAGCTTGGACGCGAAGAGACCATGCTCGGAACCTCTGTTCCAGGATGGCCCCAGCTCTGTACCATAGCCTGGTTCTTCCTCCCAGCACCTTGGCAAGAAGGGCTCTTGGCAGAGGCCCCAGTCCTGGATTAATATTACACCTGAGGAACCCAACAAATGACTCCTGACTTCCATGCTCCATCAAGCTCTGAGGCTTAAAATGAAGCGTGTGTATGTGAGGGGCTGGGGGGAGACAACAGATAACAATGGAGGAAATACTTTTTACATTTAGCAAAATTTTTAAAAAACAAACTATTTCATTTTGAATGCTCATATAGTATTACATAAAATAGCTATATTTGAAGTATGTAATCAGTAATATCACAACTAGTTTCTTTCTCTCTCTCTCTCTCTCTCTCTCTCTCTTTTTAGCAGTGCTGGGGATTGAACCCAGGGGTACTCTACCACTGAGCCCTTATTTTTTCATTTTGAGACGAGGTCTTGCTAAGCAAGGCTGGCCTTGAATTTGTGACCCTCCTACCTCAGTCTCACAAGTGGCTGGGATTACACGTGTGGCCCCACGCCCAACTTACAACTAGTTTTTGAAATCTATATACATTTGAAGAAAAAAAAAAAAGGAAATACAACTAAATGTTACCAACAGCAGTATTTTAATGATCAGAATGCCCAATTTTTATTGGGAATGAAGCATTTCCCAGTTTTCCTTTGATGAGCATATAAACTACCCAGGGGTAAGAGCACATGCTGGCCAGGCTTGGGGAGTCACCTGTTGAAGTGGTACAAACCCACAAGAAGCCCATAGCTGGTGCAGGCGCAGCTGCCGTCCAAAGGCTCTTGAGCCTGCTGTGGTCACAAGCAAGCCCCTAGGGTACCTTCCCAAGGGGCCCAAATTCTCCAGGGAACAAAAGGAAAAGCCCATTCTTCTTTCAAGTGCTCTAAAAGACTTTGGCAGCACACCAAAGTGAAATAGTGCAGTCAGGTGCTCTGCCCCAGGCAGAGGAGGAAACAGCTGCCCTGGAGGGTCCAACGTCCCTCAGAGACCCCTAGCACATGACGATTCCTGCCTGTGTTGCCATCCCCTCAGTACAGGCCATAAAAGAGACCGGCTTTACCATATGGGGCTCAGGAGCCCTCCTGGGGACAGCAGCATGAGGGAGAATGGCAGGTCCCTAAGCCATGTGCACATGTGAGGAAGGAAGGGGGTTAAAAGACAAGGAGCTGCAGCAGCTGTCTCTAAAGAACACTAATTACCGAGGCTGTGCTGCCCGAGGGAGGCCTGGGACTGCAAGCAGGGGGTCCCAGAGCTCAGGGCACTCGCAGGCCACCTGTGCTTGGCTGCCTGCAGCTGGCACTGGGGTGGCGGGAGGCCTGGCTGGGGCTCAGGGCCCCCGTGCTCCCCCACCTGGGCAGGGAAGCCCCAGGTCCAGCTTCCTGTCCTATCATAGGGTGAGAAGGACTGTTCTGGGGGCCAGGGTTGGGAGCTCTGGGAACAGCGGGATAACTGGAGAATTTCCTTCTCTGGAGAGATTAAAGACCGAAGCATTTGGAACAGCTCAACCCTGGAGTAGGAAAAAATGAGGTCCCAGTCCCTGGAAGCTGGAGAAGTGGGCAGGGTCAAGGGGCAATGTGAGAAAGGCAGTTCTCTAGCCTCCCTCAGCACATCACTGAAGGTGCCCCTCCTGGATGGCCTCTTGTGGTGGCATTTTAGCTGAGACACAAGAATGAAAAAGGCTACCTTTAGAATGCGACGGAGACAGGCACATTAAGTGCCGGCCTGGGAGGCAGAACTGCTGGGTCCTACGCCTGCTCAGGCCCCTTCTCCCCTGAAACAGGGTTAGTGACTCCAGTCCTCACTGCTGCACCGACTTGCTTATAGATCCAAGTACGGCTCTGTATGGGATGGCATTCTGAAAAACAGATCAAGTCTAAAAATAAATGGAATGCGTCAGGATGATTCCTGGGTATCATTATAAATTGGGGAAGTTTTGTTTCCTCTTCGGACATTATGCAAATTAGAAGCAAAACCAGATGAACACATTTATTTTTCCAAAGCACTCAAGCAAACGCCCTGAAACAGGGTTGACGGGGCTGCTTCAGGAACCTAAGAAATGGGCTCCAAGGCTGCTGCCACGCTGGGCCTCCTGAGCCCAGGGGGGCAAAGGAAGACATAAAACCAGTGAAACCAGGGAAGAAGTAAGGAGGTTAGAGCCCCACATCCTGGGAATGAGGCTGGGATGAAAGGGAGGCACAGCTGGGGGAAACAGCCATGAGAACAGACCCGCAATTGTTCCTGGGATGGTTGGCCCACGATGCACCAGCGCTGGCACTGAGCTTTGTGCGTTAATGTAATTAAGGGCCCTGTGGGGGCCAATGTTTGGAATCTTTTAACTCCCGCCATTCTCACAGCACAGCGGAGTGAGCTGAACACTGCACTGTAAGGAGGTGGCAATGGGTTTCCAAGCAGCTCAGCTAAAAGAGGGCAGCAAAGGGCAGGCGGGACTGGGCAGCAGGAGGCCAAAAGGCACTTTCTCCTCTTCTGCACAGTCCCCAAGGCCCCTGCTCCTCAGCCTAAGCCTTGTCACTGCCATAGCCCTGGTTAACATTCTCCCCAATTTGGGGGACGCAAAGAGCCTGAAAGCCCATGGAGCAACAGCCAGAGTTGATTAAGGGAAGAAAAAAAGTGCCTCTGCTCTTCTTTGAAGCTTCCCTCCTTCCCACACCCTCTGGCCTGGGCATCTAGTTTCAGAGAAGCTCCCAGGACAAGGTTCTCCATGTCTGGAGCCAAAAGAAATAACAGCGCATGGACTTGCTGGACAGGAGCAGTGGGGTCAAGAGGGCTTCTAGGAGCCTTGCTCAGAAGCTCCCTGGTCCCCCAAATTTCTCAGGGGTATGGCAAGGAGTCTGTCCCCCACCCATTCGAAGGACAGCCTCATCTTTACCCACAGTCCTGCTACCTGTTGCTCAGCAACAAATGAGTTCCTACTACCAAGGCAGAATTCCCCCAGAAGGCACGGGGTTGGGGGCGCTCTGTAGGCTAACCAATGATAATTTATGCAATGCAAGCATTTTACAAACATTACCTCATCTAACCTCCTAACTACCCTATGTGGTAGGTAGGGTTCTTATTCCCAGTTTACAGATGGAGAACCTGAGGCTTAGAGAGGATAATTAACTGTGCCCAAGGTCAACAAGTCAGCAAGGAGCAGAAGAAGGATACAAAACCCAGCACCCCGACTCCAAAGCTTGTGCACTTAATCCCTGTCCTCTCCTGAGGGCTTCTCAGTCACCGGACAGCAGAAACACGCCTTGTGGAGCTTGCAGCCTGGTACAAGGTTCTTAGCTGAGGGTCTGGAGGTTTCTGGGAGGACCACAACACCACTGTGCACAATTTAACATGTTCATGTGTGCATGCATTAAGGTGGGAAGGGCTTCAAAGTTCTCTTTAGATTATCAAAAAGGGTCTGGAGCCGGGCGCAGTGGTGCACTCCTACAATCCCAGTGACTCGGGAGGCTGAGGCAGGAGGATCACAAGTTCAAAGCCAGCCTCAGCAACTTAGTGAGGCCCTAAGCAACTCAGTGAGGCCTGTCTCTAAATAAAATACAAAATAGGGCTGGGGATGTGACTCAGTGGTGGAGTGCCCCTGGGTCCAATTCCCAGTACCAAAAA
>JAJEJO010001323.1:5696-21314 GCA_020662805.1 Glaucomys volans | reverse complement strand
TTACATCCTTCCTCTCCTGACAAAATGGCAGTCTGAATTCCTTTAGAAAGGAAGGGTGTACTAAAGCTGCTCAGAGTTTTGGGCAACAGTCTTTGAGAATCCACCCCAGCCTGCTGGAGAGAAGGCATCCAGGAGATATGCTGGGTGGCAGGAGGGGAAGGGTTAACAGCCAGGTCCTGTGGAATTAAAAGATTTCCTACGTAGTGTTTATTACTTCTTTCCAACACTTAAAAACAAGTTCCAACATTGTCCCAATTCTGATCCTGGGTTTTTCCTAGATCTACCTAGAGAAAAATTTATCCTGTAGCCTTCCAACTATCAGAAATTAGCAGGAAGGGGCAAGTTTCTGTTCTAAACTAATTTGCTATAGTTTTAAAGAACATAAGGGTGTCTTTTAACTGAGGCTATTTTCCTCATTTTCAGATTCGCAAGACAGTAAACAATAACAATGATGCTGCTGCCAACATTTGACGCCTAGTATTATCAAGTACAAATTCTGTGTGCTGGGCTCCAGGGCTTTACTTACTCTTATTTCATTTCGTCCTCACCCCAACCTCTAGAAGCAGAGGCATAATTATCTCCAATTTTAAAATGACCACATTAAGGATCAGAGAGGCTAAACAGCTGCCCAAGTACACACAGCAAGTACATGACAGTGCCAGGAGTCAAATCTGGATCTATTTGACCCCAAAGATAGGGTTTTCAACCAGGGCCACTAAAAGTGCATCTGTAAACCACCCACAAATGGCTAGTTGTGGGTGCTTGGCAAGATTAGTATAGGAAGAGCAAGTAGGGAAGGACTTAAAAACCTTTCTAGCAAGTTGGCTGTAGCACAACATCCCAGCACATGACCTGCAGACTTGCCTCCCTGGTAGGATGTAGACCAGTTCAGATGTCCTCAGACTCACACAGACTGCTCATGCCATTGGTCCCTCAACAAATGGGGGGAAAGGTATCTTTCAACTCAGTCTTAGAAGCACTATCTTAAAGTACAAGCCAGAGGCATGAAAGATGCGCAGATGAGCCGTCTGCTTCCAAAGCCTTCCCAGACTCTAAATTGCACAAGAACCACCTTGTTAAAAAGCACTCCTATTCCATGCCCCCACCCCACTCCTCTCCACCCAACCATGTCCTTCTCTATCTCCAAATTCTGTTGGGAAACACATCCCCAGAAAGTCTGGTCCCAACACAAGAGCAGGGGTTCTCCATCTTGGCCACTATTGGTATTTTGAATTGGATAGTCTTCCACTGCGGGGGTGGAGCTGTCCTGTACATTGGCAGATGCTGAACAGCATCCCTGGCCTCTACCCACAAATGCCAGTGGCATCACCACCCCCAGCTGTGACAACCAAAACTGACTCCAGACACTGTCAATGTCTCCTTGGAGGCAAGATTGTCCCTGTTTGTGGACCCACTGCACTAGAGGGGATGATTCTCCACTCTGGTGCATATTAGAAGCACCCAGGGGCACTTAGAAACTCAGGCATGCTTGGCCCCACCCCACACAGGCAGAATCAGCTATCCTAATGTGCAGCAGGAGGGAGACTACTGAAGGGAACTCCTCTCCGGAGACTTTAGACCTCTGCCTGATCCAAGCTCCTACAAGTAAACAGAAATGCCTGTCCCTTTAGATGCTCTAATGCTCTTCTAATGTGCTGGTTGGCTCCTCTATTAGACCAAATCTCTCCAGATGCAGCAATCGTATCTGCTTCCCCCACCCTCTGCACAAACCCAAAGTAACGCCTCTTATTTTATGCACATAAAAAAAGTTCAGAAAGTTCATAAATGACCTCCAACCAAACTTCAGATGAAGAAACCACTTTAAATAGCATCAGCTCACTCAAATTCAGCATATTACAAGAAAGAATTACAAAGGAAGGAAGAGACAGGAGAGATGGTGCAGGAGAACCCAGCCACCTGATTTTGGTCCAAGTGTCCAACCCCTGAAACAGACCAGCCATGCTCTCCCTGGAGTGGGCATGGCTAGGGTTGCTACCTCTGGATACTTGGCCTCTGGATGCTCATGTTTATAAGCTGCCACCCATCTGACCAGAAAGGAGGGCATGAGGCTGGGGTCATCAGCAGGGAATTCCAATCTAGGAGACCAAATGCTATTTTCCTCAGACTCAAAGTGACTTGAGAATAAATGAACATAGGCCCAGATTGGCTCCTTTCTGAGTCCTGCTTCTGGGCTGAGATCTTTTCCCACTCTCAAGGATCCCCAGGAACACTGGGGACCTGACCAAGAGGGCAGCCCAGTGTTCAGACACACAGTCACCCTACATGGGAGGCTGGCTCAGCCCACCACCCCTTCAGACAAGACTAAAGAGAAATGGAGTGTCAAAGCAGGGTATCTGGACGTGGACCCCGCTCTTCCCTGAGAAGTAGCAGTGCATTCATCAGTCACACATTCACCAAGAGAGAGAATACCTCACATGTGATCTGGGTGCTTAAAGAAAAGACATGCGCTCCTTACTGACTGCCACACTTGTGCACCTTAAAGACAAAACCTGAGCAGGAGAATTTAGGGACCAAGGTTCCCCAAAGACAGCGATGACTATCCAAGCACCCACGATCTGCTTTCTCACTGAAACTCACCAGCTAGTCCAGAAGAATGTAAATTGTCAATGTGGTCACCTTACATTTAATGAATGGTTTAGTGTTCTCTCTGGGATGTTACTTATTTGGTATTCAGTGCCAACAGGATGAGCAGTCCTTAAAGATCTGCTTCAGGTGGCCCTGCCTACTTGCTGACAGCATGCAGGGCAGAGGGCCTTCCACTCCCCGGTGGCCAGAGTTGACAATGATCTTTCTTCCCTCCCCTCAATTACACACACACTCACAGCCTGTTGCCTAGAGACTGGAATGCATTCCTGGTGCTTACTCTTCTTTTCAGTCTCCAGAAGCAGGAGCTCTGGAAACAGGGGCCTCCAGGAAATATGCCTGGGGCCAGGGGGAAGGGGGAAGAAGGCGTGACATTTCCTCACAGGCAAGCCAGCCCCATCCCCACTGCCCTCCCTGTCCTCTCTGTCCTCCCCAGGTTTGAAAAGCCCCAGTAGGCTGGAACTGAAGGGCTCCCACAGGGAACAAGGCCCCCTTTGAAAGCCTGTGTTTACCCGGCTGCCTGCGGCCATGGGTTGCTATGGCCACAGTCTACCTTTGCCAGCCAAGCCTAGGCCGAGTGGGCCACAGCAGCCTCAGCACCCAGACATCCCACCTCGCACCCCTTCTAATGGGCCCTACTGACCCCAAAACACCCCTGTCCTGGACCCTCACAGCTGTGGGAAGCTCCCCAGGTTGAAAACATAACCCAGGAAAATAAGAGAGGCCTGCTGGACAAAGTCAAGGGCCGCCTCCCTCAGGGGTCTCTGAGAGAAAAACCAAGCAACTCAAGCAGCCTGACTGGGGAGGAGACGCTGGCCAGGTCTACACATGCCTCCTAGGAACCACCCTGCCTCCTGGGCCAGCGACTGGCCCAGCTGCTAATGGGAATGACTTATTTATGTAATTCATTATCACTGTGTCCTAGAGCCAAGAGGGATCTGGCGGGGAGGCAAGACCTCAGCTGCTGAAGGAGGAAAGGGAGGGACTCTCCTCCCAGCCGCTGCTGCTGGACACTGCTGGACCCTTGCTGCCCAAGGACAAGGGTGGGAGGCGGAGGTCTGACAGTGTTAGCTCCACTGGGCTCCTGAGCCAGGAAGGTCCTTGACAGAGGCCCTCCTTGGCTCCACAGACCTCCCGAGGCCCTCACTAAGGAGGCAGCAAGCAGAGGCTCTGAATAATTCAGCCCTCAACTGCTCTGTGGTCAGAAGGGATTCTTCATTTATTTTTTAACTCTGGGCTCTGCGGTTGCAGGACTGGAAGCACTTTAATCCCAAACCTGAGGACTGATTGAGAGTCAGCTCCCAGGATTTTGCAGAGTCATCCCTAAGGGCTCCAGCAAAGGGGCAGGGAAGCAGATGGGGGAGGGAAGAAGTGGTCAGCACTGGCTCCTGGCTCAGAGGTTGTGTCTCCACCTGAGTGTGGACAGCTCTAAAAGAACCAGATTAAGAAGAAGACCTGAAAAGCAGTGTGGATGAGGCCCAAACCCCATCCACTGGCAGTCTCTCCACTCCTCCCTACTCCCACTCCAGCTTCCTAGCCTCTCTCATGGCTTCTTCTTGCACCCCCAACCCCAAACAGACCTCCAAGTACATTCTCACTTGTCAAGGGCCTGAGTGCTGACTACCTGCCTATAGGTCCCTGGAGTTGGCCTGGCCTTGGTTTCTATTAATAATATTAGTTAATATTTTACTGGGCACTCATTTATGTAATCTTCACAATACTATCTGGGGCCAGAAAGGAAACTGAGACTCAGGGAGGTTAAGAAATCTGTCCAGGTCACACAGCTGATGAATGAAGAACAAGGATTCAAACCCAGCTATCTCACTCCAGACTCTATGCCTTCACCCCCATCTGTTTGGACATATGCTGCATGCACAGAGTCTTTGAAGGACAGAACTAACTAAGCTCCAGAGAGATGAGGTGACTTGCTCAGAGGTTCACAGCCAGTTGGGTCAGTATGGGACAAGGACTGAAGTGCTAAATCCGGGTTAACATCCTTTCCACGTCATACAGATTTAACCATAGAAGCATCCGTGTTCGTGCAGGTGAGAGATACACAGTCCCTCTTTTATAACGTTGTGCTCTAATGGCCCATAAACCTAGCTTAACCCTTCGCAATAGCTGGGCTGGCCTGACCACTCCCTCCCATACCTATTTCATGACCTTCCAACAAACAGCTCCCCTAACTTCCACCAAGATTTTAAAATTCTAGCTTACACCATTATAATCCCCCCTACGCCCTTTTAGGGTAGTGCAATCTCCAAAATTCCTAACAAGAGGTCCCACACCACCATACCAGCTCACATGAATGCAGCTGACAATGTTCAAAGCTTTCTTACAGACGTTATCCAACCAACCCGACAACCCTTGGACATGGTCCTGAGGTATGTGCCCAGCTCACATCCCTTCTACGAAGACTGACTCCACCCCCATTCACAGGGGAGACCACCCAGTGCCGTGGTGGTACTACAGGACCAAGGTCTCCCAGCCATAACTAATTGGACCAGCAGTAGAAGCCAATCAGATACTCTCCCAGGAATTCAAATCAAGGTTCAGATACTTATTTTGTCTCTGATTGTTACTAGAAAGAGGATGGGTCTATTGGGGAGCCAAGGGACCACGACATCTGACACACATCCACGAAAGCAGTGGCAGCCTGCAGGTGCACCAGGTGGAGGCACTGAAAGTAGCTGTCTTTGTCCCAAGCACCCAGGAGGCCAGATGCATTTCCTGTTCTTGATTCTTCAATTCCCCCATGACTTCAAATAGCTGGTTTCTGTTCCTCACACCCAGTGAAGTCTGAACGGAGATGGCTGGTCTTACTATCCCCTGTACAAAGGAAGAAAGAGACCACAGAGATGAAGGGAGTGAGTGAATGTCACATGACCAACATGCGATCATGGAGTGGTTATAAAGCTTGCCCTTAAGGGCCATCTCTTGCCTCCTTCCTCGGATAAAGGGAGAGACAGATATTCCCTTCCTGTCTGGGATCCAGTGCACTAAGACCAGGACAAAAACTATAAAATCCTCTCCTTTGGAACAGTGAGGATGCCCTCTCCTCCTCTACATTTCCCAGCCTCCCTTGCAGGGAGGTCCGTCCACACCATGTGGCTAGTTCTGGCCAGTGACATGAGAACAGCGGTAGCAGATAGTTCCCTGCCAAGGCAGTTCAAATGCAGGGTGCTGCTCTTCCCATCCTGCAGTCACCTTGAAGACTCCATATTCCAGATGGAGTGGCCACAGATGGAGAACCGCCTCAGCCTATTGGAGCTTCCATGAGCCAAAAACAAACTTTGATTGTGTCAAGGCCCTGGGAAGCCAGGGTTCTGAGCACTCCTGTGGCATGGTCTAGCCTCTCCTGACTGAAGCACAACACTTACCCTCACCTGGGCCCTTCCGCATATTTCCCTGGATGCTACATTCGATTGACTAATGTTCACCTCCGTAGCAAATATTTCTGGAGCATCAGTGCAAGATGTCACAATGGGTACAGCCAAAGGCACAGTAACAAGGGAAAAAAATACCCCAATAGCTATCCTGGAGAAGCTCCCTTTCTGTGTACCCACAGGCCCCACCTGGGACTAAAAAAATAATTCTACAGGTCAAGAGCAGAGCTTCCATGGGGCCCCTGGCTAACAGAGCCCTGAGATATGCTAAGCCACCAGGAGGCAAAGACAGCGGGTCCCAAGGACTCTAGGAAGGTGGCAGCCAAGAGCGAGTTCACACCAGGCTTTCACACCCTGGACTCCACCTCTGCCAGCCTTGTGGCTGCAGCTGCAAAGTGCTTCCCTGGCCCTAGGCACAGGTCAGAGCGGGGAAGACATCAAGGAGGAGTTGTGGAGGGAGTAGGAGGCTGTAGAAAATGGGAGCAGCAAGAGACACAGTGCACCTGCCTCCTCCCTCCTCAGCAGCAGAAGTAAATTCATCTTCCTGCTTAATTTTAACTGAAAAAGTCCTCAACTTCTGAGCTTTCCTCCCCTCAACCCACACAGCTGAGGACTGACCAGAGAAGCCATGGCTTTGTCAGGTGTGCAGCTACACAGTCTCCTTTTCTTATGCCAAAAGCTAGTTGGGAAGAGGAAAAGTTAGGCAGGCAGGGTCACTGTAGACAGTCATGCAGGCTGTTGACTGCACAAGGTGCCCCTCCAGAGGAGCCAACAGAGCAGGAATCCAGCCCATGCTCTGCTTACCAGGCTGTGGACCCTGGAGGAAAGACCTTTTTCTAATTCACCCCAAGTTGTCTGCCCAGGCTTCTTCATAAGGAGTGAAGAAGCTTGGTGATGGGTACATAGAAATTTACTAGATTAGACACTCTACTTTTGTGTAGGTCTGAAATTTATCACAACAAAAGATTAAAACAACAACAACAACAAGAAATCCCATCCAGTAAGTGGATATGTTACTTGGACAAGTTACTCAGGCTCAGTTCCCAGATCCCAAAAGATAATAATCCCTGGCTCTTAGAGCTGATGCATGGACTAAATTAAATTACACAAATAAAATGCTTGATACAGAATGTGTCCTCTTCCAAATGGGAGCTATTAACAGTAGCCACTGCTAAAGGCTGGGGTAAGAAGGAAACAGGCAAAGAGAGAGAGGGACACTGTCAAGAAAAGAAAGCAGCTTGGGAAATGTATGACCAGAAGTCAGAGTGTGAAAAAAGGACCACCTATTACTGTTCCTAATTGAGCTTGGGGTCCAGGTCTGAGATTTCTCATGCACCCACTCCCTCCTTGGCAATATTGACATTCCCTTGGGGAGCTCCAGCGTCAGCTCAGAATCCAAGGTAAGGTCATTGGTCCACAAAAAGATCATGAAGAGTGGCTCAGCGAAGGATGTGCTCCCCATCCTCACAGCAAACCAGAGAAGGGCCGGCCAGGCTGGAAGGCTCATGGCTGGAGTCCTAGAACAGAGCCAGATGTTCCCACAGATGTCCCAAGGGGCCAGTCAGGGAGAGGATCCTGCCACCTTCACAGGCAGGGTATGAGTGGTCATTTACATCCAAGAAGGTCCAAAACTATTTTCAATTGTTTAGTTTTATTGGAATACATTTTTACACCAATGTCTTCAAAATGACCATGGCCGAGTATGAATTCCAACCAGTAGTCTACTTTTAATGACACATCCCTCTGTGTTTCCCTTTAAGGCCTAAGGTCCCAGAACCTCACCAGGATGAAGACGGCTAAGCGGGGCAATGATGAGAAGCTGGGAGCCCTTCCAAAAGCCCCTGGAGGGACCTCACCCTTAGCACGAGCCACCAGGAACTTGGTGCCCACCCTAAGAGGCCAGTACAGAAGGCTCTGGCTTTAATCAAATGCCATGTCACTTGCATGCGTGCGTTCTCTCTCTCTCTCTCTCTCTCTCTCTCTCTCTCTCTTTTTCCAGGATGAAAACTAATAGCATGATTCATTCTCTTATTAAATCAACTCTTACAAAAAGGAAGTCACCCAAGTTCCCAAGCCTCTCTCCACAGAACACAAGCCACTTCATGGCTCATCCTCTCCCCTCCCCCCGCTGTGGACTTAACAGAAACACCACTAGAATCCCACCCTTCACCTTTCCTTTCCTGTCTCAAGCATTCTCTATCTTTGGCCATTTTCTAAGTTCCCATGGCTGCTGCCACTGGGGCCAAGTTGTGGTTTAAAGATAGGTTTCCAAATAAAAATGGGATGGGAGGGAAGGGGACGTGCAGCTCTGAAATCCACAGGCATGCAATCCCTCCCAGCAGATAGTAAAAACCCACCCAGAAAATGTCCTTCTCTGTCCCTGCTGAATCTCCTCAGCTGTCCCAAACTTAGAAACAGCTGTTTCCCTACGACTCCAAAATAAGCTCTCAAATGCTCTGTCTCCTTGTTCCAACACTGATCTGTACACTTAATCTGCTTGCAGGCTCAGTTTATCCCTCCCTCAGCTTGTAGAATAAGAAGAGAAACAAAGAAGAATCACAACACTACAGTGTTCCAGCGCTCTGGTGAGCACAAGTACAGACCTAGCTGCCCGGCTTTTTGAGTTGAGACCCACTTCCTCAGCTAACTAGTGGTATGACCTTAGGCAAGTTCACTTAACCTTTTGGTGCCTCAGTCTCCTCCTATGTAAAGTGGTGATAATACTATCTCTCAGACAGTTGATTAAATACATTAATATTCCTACATGCTTAGACAGCTGACTGGTATGCAGTAAGCATGCGATAAATACTAGCTATTATTACTAGGCTGTTGCAATAATCCTATGCAGCTGGGATCATGATGTGCAGCTCTATTTATCAGGTGTGTTCAAAAGTCACTTGCCATACTGGGGTAAAACCACAGACTAGCCTCAAGAAAAGTACAAATTAAAAAGTTAAGTGACCTGCTCAGAATGCACTATCCACCCATGGCAGAGCTGAGTCTAGAGCTCTGGTCATGGATTCTAATTTGCACACTCACAAATTTCACACTTTAATACACTCCTTCCTTCAGGCATGGACACTTGAGACGTCCCATAGATCTGCATCAAAAACAGCTTTCAATTCTACATCCCCTAGAGAGAGGCAGAATCTCAAGGGAGTGAAGCAGAATTTGCCAAACAAAATTAACTTCCATTGTTTTTTGTATTCCCAAGAAAACACTCCAAAGCATCCTCAGGGAGGGGTGCCACCCCTCAAAGGTGTCTAAGACTGCTCAAGGCCAGGGATTACACTGGCTTCAACACTGTTTCAGCCTAAAACGGCTCCCCTGGGAGGCTCCTGGGCTGTCAGCAATTTTGCAAAAGGTCAGCGCAAATCATTTGGGAACACATTTGGGTAGGCATGGTCTAAGACACGTGGACTTTTGCCAAGCCCATATTTTTTTAAGAACATCTGTACTGTCTTCACCCTTGATACATTGCAGCCAAGTTACAGGAATATTTCCATTACACTCAAAAGTCTGCTTTGCCATCAGTACTCATGGAAATGGATGTTTCCAATCTGAGGAGAACATCTCAACACAAACATCAAGAAACACCCAGACTCTCCAACAGAGGCAACTAATGTGACATTTAGAAAACCTCTAAATGCTAGTAAATGATATAATGTGGAAGCAAATTATTTGGTAAATATATGCCCTCATGCCCAGAGTCTAAATATATCTAAAAAAAGGTTTGAGCCCATTTCTTCTAGTTCTATTATAAACATTCATTAGAAGTCTTCTGCACACTTTCATAAAGCTCTTCATATATTTCATAACTAAGGTAAAATCACCTTATAGCCATGCAGGAGAGAACGAGGAATAAAAGGAGTTTAGCACTACAATCCTGGTTCTATGACTAAGGAGGCATGCAATTTCATGGGAAAAAAAATTTAAGTAATAATAACAAAAATTAACATTTATTGAGAACTTATGATATATACAGAGCATTGTGCTAAGGGCTTAATAAGTAGTTGATTCTCATTAGCAACCATTCATAATATTATTACTCTCATTATATAAATTAGAAAGCTAAGACTCAGAGAGGTTGAGTAACTTGCCCTCAAAACACAGCAACAACTAGCAGAGGCTGAATTCAAACACAAGGAGTCTGATTCCGTGTTTTTAACCACATACCATCTGTCTTTTCAAGGTACTTAATGACCCGGGACTATAAATTCCTCTAGGAGCAGACTAAGTAATCTTCAAAATCCTTTCGGGCTTTTAAAATTCAGGGCTCCTCTTCTTTAGAAGTAAAATAAATTTATGACTTCAAAAAATCAAATGCAATGATGCTCTAGTTCTGCTAAGGTGGAATGAAACATCTGTCTATGCTTCACCCAGAACCAGTCAGGGAAGGAAAACCACTGATTTTCTGGGGTAATGATGCCCTGTGAAGTAACCAGACTGGCCCCAACCATCTCAGGAAAAATGACAGCTTGACGTTCTTGCAGGCTGCACCAACATGCAAAGGTCTGCAAGTTTGCAACTATCAGTTCTCATACTTTAATTTGCCTTTTTTTTTTTCTTAAGGAAAGTCAAATGCAAGAAAATGCTGCACATTTTAGTGGTCAGTCTTAAGGATGCCAGCACAAAATATATTTGGTCTTGTGCCAAGTTGAGTTAGCTTTTCTTTCGGGTCTATGCCTGTATGTGAAAAATCCATCCTCTGCCAGGCAATCTGTGTATTAAGACTTCCCTGTGACCTCCTACCCACGGCTCAGTAGTCTATAATCAGGTGGGATTTTGTCCTAAGCACACCTGATATCTTCATACCCTCTACCATCCAGCCTAGCCTCCAGACGCTCACTCCCTCACTGCCTTCCCTGACTCCCTCTGGGATTCACCTCCTTCCTCTCCCTGCTTGGCATAGGGGTTCCCTATCCACCAACCTTGCCACTTGCTAACACAGCCAGTGGTGAAACTCTCTCCCAGCTCATCCCTTCCCTGGCTCTCAGCAACTCTCAGCTCCTGGTACTGGAACTGAAACTAATCTCAAACCTGAACAAAGTGCAATAATTTCCTGAGCCTGATCACCCTACATGACCACAGAGCATCTTCACCTCAGCAGAGCTCCAAATCGAGCTTCAGAAAAATACAAAGCTTGGCAGGCTCCTCCTAAAACCAATGCTTCCTTAATGAATGGGGTATCATGAGGCTAGAGGAGGAAGCAAGAGCTATTGCCATGGTGGTTTCTGCTACTTCTCTTTAATTTGCACAAGTCAATTTAAATTCATCCTGGGAGCTAGAGTTCACCACCCGGTATTTTAAATTCCTTGTCCAGCACGTGTTCCTGTTTGATTCAATCTTAATCACAGTCCCTTCCGAGAGCAAGCTTGCTCTCTTCTGAGACCTCTGGAGCCATCTTATTGAATGCAGTTGAGATGGTTGTACTACATTTTTCCCCTAAATTTTTAAGCCTTTTATTTTTGCACTTGGAACAACAACAACAAAAAAGTCACTATAAATGAACATGTCAGCCTTTTATGATCATTCAAAGAATTATAAATTTTGAGAAGGATTCTCAGATGTGTTTTGGTAATCTTACCCTTGCCTCTCTGCATACCTGCTGGCCCCTTTCCCTGTTGCTGAAGATATTACAAAATGATTCTACTGTTGGGTTAAGCAAAACAGAATGGAAAGGGCAAATGCATTGGCCTAGCAAGTATATGGTCAAAGAGAAATATCTTGGATTATCCGCTGTTAACTCATTCATTCAACAAAGTTTACTGAGGGCCTTATATCTGCCCACAGCTCTTCTAGGTGCTGGGCTAGAGGGTGGTACTCCAACTGGGAACGCCAGTCACAGAAACATCTTCTGAGAGGGAATTGATGCTTTCGGTAGCCAATACCCAGAGAAATGCTCAACTACTTCCAGTTCTCCTGCCTCTCTTCTCCCAAGGTTTGAACCTCATCCTGTAAGGCAGGTCACTCCTGTGAGTATCCCCATTGACTGGGATTCAAACAGGGCCAGAGTCCCAGCTTCTGAGAAGACAATGGGCCACCCAATGTTCCTGTGCATTCTTCGGTCACTTCATGGTCAAATGAGGACTTGAGCCAGACATAAGCAAACCTTCTAGTTCAAAAATACATGTCCTTTTATCTTCCTACCACTGAGCTGACATGCAACTCTAGGGGCCTCTACTTCATCTTCCTGTCTCCAGATGAAACCTCTTAAGCTACAAAGATAAACGAAACTTGTTCCCATTTCCAAAAACCTTTGGGGGGAGGCCATTCCCCTCTGCTCCTATGAGTCACTTCTCTTACATCTTACATCCTCTCTGGAACGTCCCCCTCATATCTTATTTGAGTCCTTCCCCCGCAGTTTAAATTCGTTTGCCTCAGGTTCTTCTAGGCGTAGAAAGACAAGAGTGAATCACTGCATTCTGAGCGGCAACCCTTACGCGACTTCTGTTTCTTCTTCAGTACAGAAGGCGACAGTGCTGCTCAACTATTGAAAACCACAAAAGCATCGAGGGTGCTGACCACACTGCCCAGTTCCTGCCTCCCCTGGCAAGGGTGTTACAGGATCAAGAAAACCTGACCCACACACCTGCCACTCAGCTTCACTCAGAGTTCAAGGGGTAGTATGTCCTCCCGTGGCCACCTTAATCCTCGCTCAGCTCAAGAGCCCCCTACTCCAGAAGCCTTCCTTGTTCCAGTTTCTCTTCTGGTTAGTACCCCATTCTTCAGGGCTTCGTCTTTTTTTTTTTTTTTTTTTTTTGCACTGGGGATTGAACCCAGGATGTCATACATGCTAGGTAAGTGCTCTACTGCTGATTCACATCCCCAGCCCCAGGGCTTCATCTCGTCACAGCACTTGCCATGATGACTGGAACTCTAGGCTAAACTGTTTGTCTTGCTCCTGAACTGCAGGCCTCTTCAGGGTGGCCTTTGTGCCCTGGGTCAGACATCAGCAGAGAGCCTAGCACTTGGTCGGTGGTTCTCAGCAGACTGCATTCAGCTGAACCCCCAGTCCTGCTCCTGGACCTGGACACTGCCCCCATTGGCAGCCCTTCAACAGAGCATAGCCTCTCACTTCCAGCGACACCACAGCTTGGCAAAGGCCTCTTCAAGAATGTCTCCAAGGGTGTGAAGCTGAAGCAGGCCACTTGAATTCCAATCCTGCCTCTGCCACTTTCGAGCTACAAGATCTTGGACGAGTTACTTAACCTCTTGATGTCTCTTATGTCTCTGTTTCTTCATCTGACAAATGGACATATCTCACAGGGTCTTGTGCTGCTTAAATGAGCTAATCCATTGAAGCAGGGTCCCACTCACAGCAATGATCTGACCTCTCCAGGAGTGTTGGAATTAGGTTTCCCAAGCCTATTCTCTCATGGAAACCTCTCACCACCCCCTTCCACTAGCCTGCATATGGGGCCTGCCCCATCCCCTCACTAGTCACCCTGTCCCTCTGGACCAATATTAGCATTATTCCCCTGCACCCGAGCCTCCAGCTAATAGGGCAAACTCTTCAAGAAACAGGAGATGAGTTGGTTTCGCAGGAGAGTTACAAATGCTGAGTCACTGCACTCCTAACTATTCTTAGCTGTCAACCCCAACATTTCAACATCTGTCCCCTGCATACACCACCACAGTTCAAGAGTTTCACCCCCACCTACTCCTATCCCTCCAAAACCAGCCTCAGCTACTACAGTATTTTGTTTGTTTTTGGTTAGGTTTTGTGTGTGTGGGGGGGGGGGTAATGAGGATTGAACCCAGAGGTACTCTACCACTGAGCTACATCCCCAGCCCTCTTTATTTTTATTTATCATTTATTTATTTGCAGTACTGGGGACTGAACTCAGGGGCACTTTACCACTAAGCTTACATCCCCTGCCTTTTGTATATTTTGTTTCAAGACATGGTCTTACTCTGTTACCCAAGCTGGCCTTGAACTTGAGATCCTCCTGCCTCAGCTTTCTGAGTGGCTGGGATAACAGGTGTGAGGCACCACACCTGGCTTTATTTTTTTATTTTGAGATTGGGTCTCATGCTACTGCACCTCTATGATTTTGACCAAAGATTTTTCCTTAATAACAAATATCAGAACTTTTGCACCCATGTGCAGAAATAATAATAATAATAGCTTCTATCAAATGAAAGTTTACTCTTCAGATCTCTTTCAACTCCTTCTAAGCATGAATACTGAGGCCCTTGCAAAGATTTAGAGTAAGACAAAGAGCTGGGATTCTACCGGAGGAGGCCTAACTTCAGATCCTATGCTCTAAACCACTGAGCTGTGGGGCTGACAGCTCAGTGGTACAGCACACACAAGGCCCTGAGTTCAATCCCCACCACATACACACAAAAATGGAAACCCAAAAACCACTAGGCTCTAATGGAAATGGGCACAAAATGGCTGGATTGCTTCCTGGAGGTTCAGGTTAGACCAGTAGAGTTAGATCTTTCATATCCCACCAAGAACTCCTTGAAAACCTTTGGTGCTGTCATAATAGAAATGTAGCGATCACATTTTATGAGAAGGGAGTTATTTTTATAAGCATTGTTATTGCATTTATCGTTTATGACCTGTTTTAAAGATAAGGACTTTAAAGGCATCATTAGGAGTCCATTCTATTGCTCTAGCACATCCAAGGGGAAGGGTGGAAGCAGGGAGATAGGGGAGGAGAGTGAGTCAACACAGAGTTCACCAACTCATGGCAGCAAGAGCCACAGAAGACAGAATGAAGGTGAACCCCTAGTAATTGCCATCTTACATGCTACCAAGATGATGTCCAAATCCAAAGTCAGCGACCACTGGACAGCCTTGCCAGTGTCTTTTTTTTTTTTTTTTAACGACAGGTAATTCACCACTGAGCTACATCCCCAACCCTTTTTAATTTCTTATTATGAGACAGGGTCTTACTAAGTTGCTTAAGGCCTTGCTAAATCACCAAGGCTGGTCTCAAACTTGTGATCCTCCTGCCTCAGCCTCCCAAGTTGCTGGGATTACAGGAATGTGCCACCATGCCATCTCCAGGGTCCTTTAAGGCTCTTACTTCCCATAAATGTGGGAGCCAGCAGACCAGAGGGACCACCTTCTTCAGGTTACTTTGTATAGTCAGAAGTGATCCCCGTCTGATGTCCAGCTTCCTGTGCCCAAGGGCTCTAGAAAACTCCCAGCTCTGTTGTTTAGTGCCAAAGAGAGTAACTGTAGAAAAGGCTAAAGAAGAAACAGCAGTGAGTGGTGCCATATGCCAAACACTGTGTTCAAAAGTGCAACAAAGAGAAGTCCCCATGAGCTGCTGTTGTCTGGGGGATGGGAGGGACTTGGGACTAAGGAGGGCAGAAAAGTCACATAGCAGACCCTCCTAAAAGCTCTTCTAGATGCCTGACAAGTGCAGACTCCACAAACACCTGTGCAGCAGCCTAAGGCCCAGTGAGCTGTGGATAACAAAGAAAAGGCAGGCTAGGCCTTGGGGATGCACTACCTCTGGCTTCCACTTGCCTTATAAAATCCTGAGGGATGGAAGGAAGCTATAATATCCAGATCCTGTTCTTGGGCAATTGTGCCCCAAGGTCTCCTCAAGAAAGTTTTTCTTTCTTTCTTTCTTTCTTTCTTTCTTTCTTTCTTTCTTTCTTT
>JAJEJO010001322.1:108877-145673 GCA_020662805.1 Glaucomys volans | reverse complement strand
AGTGGATTAATCTATTGAAAGATTCATATATAAATGGACTATTGGGAGGTGGTAGAATCTGTAGGAGTTGAAGTAGGTGGGTCCTTGGGGGCATGCCCTTGGGGACTATGTCTGTTCCCTGTCTCCACCCCTACTTTCTGGCTGCCATGAGGTGAGCAGTTTTGCTCTGCCACACCCTTCCCACTATGATGTTCTGCCTCACCACAAGCCCACAGTGATGGGGCCAAGTGACTACAGTCTGAAACTGTGGAGAGTGGTGATGGAGGATGGGAGAGCAGTGACCGAGATTGGGAGACTCTGATGCCTTTATGGCTGTGGCATGCCCGGTGCCTGGGAATGTTTCTGTGCAAGGGCACAGGATGCCTAGCTGCTGTGGTAATACCCAACACGAGGAGGCTCTATGCAAGAGTCCTCTCAGCTCTGATCTTGATCTCAGGCACACAGCTCCCAGGAAGGAAGGAGCTCTTATGCTAGACAACCACAATGTTTCACCAGCTCCACTTCTCCTGAGCCTGCCCACTTTATAGTAACTTTAAACAATGGACTCTCTTGAGAGCTAGCTCCTAACATTGCACTTTGCAACTGTGGACTGCAACTGTGGAAAAGCTACACAGGATGTCTTAGTTTCTGTAACTTCCCTGAATACAAAGAATAATGGTTTCATAGTCTTTAACCTGATAATGAGACACATATGAATAAAGATTGCTTGTGTAACTCTTTAGATCTGCAGCTCCATCAGAGAGCAGAGCTCCACCTGATCCCAGCTTAATCTTCAAGATCTGTGTCTGTGAATCTTTATTTTCCAATCCCCCTTCGCCCCTTGCTGGACCTGAGAGTTTGATCATGCTGGTTGTGGCATGAAACAAAGAGCCAAAATAAATCTTTCCTTCTTTCAGTTGTTTACCTCAGGTATTTTATCATAGTAACAAAACACTAACATACCCTCCAGGGTCTGATCCAATCTGACTTCACTCCTGGCCCATTCTTTTCCCACCTTCAAGGTGTGAGCCTTCTGCCACTGTTGACCACTCTGGCTGCAAAGCACATGTAGGCACATCATGACCCCTTTGATATTTGTGTTTCTCTTTGCAATTCCCTTTATTAGATGCCTACTTCCTTCCCAGGAACCTGTCCACAAGTGCCCTTAGGATTCACACCTTCCATTTTCCTTCTGGTGGACCTTGTTAGTTCTCTGCACACTTATTGTCCTCTGAACTTGAACCCTTTACTATACCTGCCACCTACTCGGCATGAATCTTGTGCCTTGAAACAGCTCCTGCTTACTGTGTGTGCATTGATCTTATGAATATTCAACACTGCCTGCTGAAAAGTGCAGAAGAAGGATGCAGAGAATTCACCCATCCCTCCCAAATTCACAAGTTGAATCCCTGACCCCCAGTACCTTGGAATGTGACTGTGTTTGGACATAGGGCCTTTAAAGAGCTGATGATGTTACAATGAGTCTGTTAGGGTAGACCTTAATCCAATATGACTGGTGTCCTCATAAGAAGAGGAATGTGGACAGAGGGATGCCAAGGGTGGTCGGAGGGATGCCAAGGGTGGACGGAGGGATGCCAAGGATGCACATGCCCAGAAAAAGGACTATGAGGGGACACATGAGAAGATGGACATCTGGAGGTCCAGGGAAGAGGCCTCGGGAGAAACAGACCCTGCCTCCACTTTGCTCTTAGACATCTAGCTTTCAGAACTGTGAGGGAATAATTGTGTGTTACCTAAACCCCGCTCTTGGCATTTTGCTATGGCAGCCTGAGCAGGCTGCACATTCAGCCAGAGGGAGCCCAGGAGTGAGTGTGAAATGGTGGGAAGCTGCTATTCCCTGTTTAGGGCCGTTCCCTCAGGTGTCCAGGAACGCACCAGATGAGACTTGAGTATTTGAAGTTTAGCTAGCTTGCTTGCCAAATCTATTTCTTAAAACATTAACCATGGCTAACTACTTCATTTGGGGCTCCATCAAAGAGTTGGTGATCTATTCCAATGCTGCCTGGGCTGGGCTCACAGGGAGCTGTGGCTGTACTGACATTGAATGGTCACGTAAGGATTTCTTGAGGACAATGCCGATTATGTGTGTGTGTGACTGTCAGCTTCAGTGATTACATCACCCTCAGCTCCCTATTCTGTGGGTATGTAAATGGTCCCCTCATGGCTGTGGCCTCTTCCTACCCATTCTGTGAGCAATAGAGCAATCTCTTTAAAAACTACCTACCTAGTTCATCCCCATTCCCCAACTTCTCTACCTTGCCCACATTGAAACCTAGACTTATCCACTTAGGTTAAAATTCCAATCTGTTTTTATAGGACCTATGAACCCCTTCCGGATATGGATCCCAGGAGCTTTCCTGCAGCACGGGCATGACTTCTGCCCACACCCATGTTCCCAGCTCCAGCTGCCCTGGACTGGAATCCTCTGCCTCTCCATTTTGCTGTGGGGCTCTTGCACACACTATCCCACCACCTAGAACACTGTCTTTTCCCTCATCACCAAGTTGTCTCTGCTTCATCCTTTTAGACAATAAATCAAGTGTCACTTGCCTGACCGGATCCTCTCTCCCTGTCATAGGCACTTCAGGAACCTCTCCCTTGAAGCATCTACCTGAAAGCAATTTTCCTCCATGTCTTCCACTAGATTCTAAATTCCATCTGGGCAGAGACCATATCTATTTTTGTGTCTGGCACCCAATAGACACTTAGGAGGTACTTTATTGAAACAGACACACCCATCTTTCTCATTTTCAAATCAGTTTGTCCAAAGCAGATCCCCTGTCCTGTTCATCTTTGTATCCCTGACCTCTGAGCACTGGCCATGTAGAAGCCATTGATGAATCCTGTGGTCATGAGAGATGCAGCTGTCTCTAAAGAAAGATGAGAGTCAGAAGAGAAGAGAGGTAGGAAAAGTTGCTTTGTGGGTGACAGATATGTCACATGCAGGGAGGAAAACTAGAGAGATTAAAGAACCAGGAGAAAGGTCTTAGAAGCCAAGGAAAGAGTTTCAAGAAGGGCATGAATTATTAGCACTGAAGTCTAACAGAAAGGTTGGGTTGGATGAAAAATCCAGTGGATGGAGGAAGTAAAGCAGTTACGAGAGTTGAAGGAGAGAGTCAGGGTGAGGACATGTAGAAATAACTATGGACCGGGATTTCTAAAACTCACCACTGTTGATATTTTGGACTCGACAATTCTTGGTCGTTGGGGGCTGTCTTGGGCATGGGGTGTTTAGCAGCATCCCTGACCTTTATTCATTAGATGCCAGCAGTATTCTGTTCCCAGGTGTGACAGACCAAAATATATCCAGACATCATGCAATGTTTCCTAGGGGGAAACTGCCCCCAAACTGGTTTGCCACTGATCTAATTCTTAGAGATGCCCCTGGAAGAAGAGTTGAATGGTCACCTAAGGGTGGGCAATGCAGGGTGAGTGGGGCTCCCTTGCTGCAGGAATGCTCAGAGCCTTTGTCACATCAAGATGTGCTGTGATTCTCTCTCATTCTGGGAAAGACCAGTGTAGGAGATGCAGGGTTTCCTGGGAAAATTTTACAGGAAATTTTCACTACCCACAGGGAGTGCTCTAACATGCCCAGTGTCACTCAGGCAGTGAGTGCTGGAGGTGGGAGGGTCCTGTGTCCCAGTTCCTTCTGGTCTACCATTCACTTTGCATTCCAGGGTCATTGATACTCCTGCCCTCTCCCCTTCAGTCAACTGTCCCTTCTTTTTGCTGTCAGGCACCAGCTCTCTATGAAGCACAGGCCAATCTGGGGATTATTTCCCTTTTCAAATGCCCAGCATGGCTCAGTTTCCCCACTGGCATCATTATGCATGGTTTGTTGTGTGTCTTTCCAGCTTGCTGAAAGCATAGCCTGATTCAGGCTGAACAGCTGTGAGGCTCCAGAGGGGGAATTAGAAGTGGCTGCAGTGGACACCTATAGGCCTGAACACCCTGGGGTGCTGGAATCGGAAGGTGGGTTAGGCTGCGCCCAGCCCTGCTTCCCTGCAGGATAGCATGCTGGATGAGCACAGATGGGACCTTGCGGACTGTGGTGTTGGCATGATCCTTACAGCTGTTGAGTTATCCACTGAACCAACTTTTACCGAAAACCTTCTCAGTATAAGTCCTGCTAATTCTCTGACTTTCAATTGCCTTCTCTGCCCAAGAGTGGGGTTTGTTGAAGAAGTCTCTAAGTCTCCTTTCAGCAATACCTTCTGTTTCCTACCCTCTTTAGGGAGTTTAGGATTGGTTAAGATTGAGTGCTCTAAGATTGTTACAAGCGGAAGAGTTCTGAACAAAAATTTTCGTAAAAGAGGAGAATATGTCCTGGATTTTTTTCTCTTGTCTTGTGGGTTGGTTCTTTAATGGAGGGTTGCTTATTTGCTGTTTGGGAACATTACTATAAATAGCCTCTGAGTGACCTCTATGCTGCAAGCACTTTTTAAGGACAGAATGGGAAGTAGGTAAGGAAGGCAGGCTGAAGGTGAGGCAGAGGAAGTCAAGGCTTTTGAAAACATAAGCTATTTTGCTGCAGATCGCAGGGACGAGATCCCAAAGTCAACATTAGTGGCTGTAACTTACTTTCTGCTATGAACAAAGTTCCTTTGAGGCCAGGCCTTGTGTGGAATATCAAGCTCAGATCACCTGGTTGGATCTAACAGATGCAATTAAGAAAATGCCAATCTGCATTCTCTTTCTTTGACCCAGTACCCCCAGTTTCCTGGGCCTGTCAGTCAGTGGTGCCTACAAAGAGCCCTAAAACACAGCCTTCTCCCAAGAGTGTTTCTATCATCCGTCTTGTGATGCCCCCTTCATCAGCCATGAGCTACTGGAGCCCCGAGCTGGGCTGGGACTTCTGATCTCAGCTTGGGGCTTGTTGATGAACCTGAAGACTGCTGATCTCACCAAGAGCCAGCAGGACCCTGCTCGGCTCACTGTTTGAACATGGCAAAGTGATGAATTTCAAAGGCAGACATTTCATGGTTAAGAGCACTGAAACGTTAAATGATCAAATGGTTTGGTGGAGAATAGAAGAGATGGGCACAGGCATGATTTGCTACCCAGTAGACAGACTGTTTTATGGGCTCAGGTGCCTCACTCAAAAGACTCCCAAAGTGTATGTAAGATGTGGAAAGTCTCAATTGAGCACTGAATTTGGGAAGCCTTGCTTTATGTTAATGACATTTTTGAATGAAGATGGTCTCCTTTTCATCACCAGATTGTCCCTTAAATTAGTTGAAGCCTGGAGGCCTTAAATTAAAAGCAAGAAATTACAATGTGGCAGATTGAATTTAAGCTCATGCGCTGTGTTGGAAATATATGAGTGGCTTTTGAAAACACAATTGAAAGTGAATGGAGGGCACAGGCATCATCCCACAAATGTCTTGTCTATTTGCATTAAAAGCCCTGTTTCCACCCAGTTAGTACCAGAAAGGGAGCTAGCCACACCCCACACCTCACCCTTCACCATCCTGGCTGTTCCTCCAGGCCAGCCTGCCTTGCTCTTTGGGGTCGCATCCCCTTCTTGGCCACTGGCATGTGAGGTGCCCAAGAAAGAGTGAAAGCAATCTCTCCATCACTTCTGGGTTTGACAGCCTCCTCTTCTTTCTGGCCTGGGTGTCAGAGTGCTGGGAAGCTACAGAGACGCTTGCTTTAGCTTCATTTCTAGTGGGTGAGCCCTGCTCTCCGGTCAAGGGCCAGCTCAGCTCATAGCCATGATTCTTAACTCTAGATGCACCTGAGAATGAGTTGGGGAACTTTCCAAAAAATACTCATATCCGGGCTGTGATCCCTAAGGAATTTAATTGACCTGGGATGGGGCCTGCATGCTGATGTGTGGCAGGGTGCTGTGTGTGTGTGTTTGTGTGTGTGTGTGTTTGTGTGTGTGTGTGTGTGTGTGTGTACAGGCCTCCCAGGTTACTGTTCAGCTGGAGTTAAGAACTACTGATTTAGAGGAAAAAGTTGTCCGTTTTCGCTGTTAGAGTTAGGTAGATTTTCTTTAGTCAGACTAAGACGATGCAATAGGCAGACCAAGCAAAATTAGCTTTGCAGAGAGAGGCAGCTGGCATTTATGACGAAATTAGCTATACTCCCTTTTTCACTCTATTCAAAATAAGAGAAAGCACTGGGACTTTCAGGGGACAGAAACAGGCTCCTCAGCAAACAGACAGCTTCAGAGTGAGACTGTCGACTTTGCGAACGTTTCTTCAAAATCAAGTTCAGTCGTTCATTTATTAACTGCCTACTAAGTACCCATTCAGTGCCAAACACTTTCATAGGCTCAGGAGCCCAGATTAGTATCAAAAAGGTTGAAAACATAAGGGATTAGGGTTTGTTCTCTTACTCATAGAAATGTAACCTTTGACCTGGGTTCCCGTTCCTTTGCAAATGTCAGAACCCAGCATCTGCCTCTGAGTTCCTCTGGGAGAGATGACAACTCCCCCACCTTCCTGCTTCACCACTTGCAAACTCTTGTCACTGACATTTTCTCCAGTACATTTTTGTATGATGATGAGTGGCATATGGGTACCTCTTTGTCAGACACACATTATCTCAAATCCACCTAATTCCATCCTGCCTGACTCATGTGGTGGTTACAGAAAGTTCATATTGAATCGTCCCAGGGTGCAGGGGCAGAAGCATTGTGGATTTGATCAAGATTGAGTTACTAGAATATACCTTTTTTAAGTCAACCTGAGAAAGCATATATTACCCCAGTAGGATGATGTGGATCATTGGTGTAACTTCACCTCATCTCAAAGTAGCTTTGCCACACCCTCTAGGGCAGCCAGGCAGGGATTTTGCCCATCTTAACAAAAAGGAATCTGAGACTCCAAGTATTTGTTGGATTCCTCTCCCCGGGGGGTGGGTGTATCTCTAAGATTGGCACCTGGAAGCACTTCTCTTTGCAGCCTCAGGCTCCGCTTTGCAGAGTCCTGGGTGCTACCTTCCCTTTCAAAACTGGAAGGAGAGCAGGCATTCCTCTGGCCCTGACACTTCTCAGCTGGCTGACTAGACGTGGCCACAAGGGGGCACCAAAGGGTTTCCATTACTTCTGGGTGCCTGGCTTTGCTGGCTGACTTTTCCTGCTGCGCAGGAAATAGGTAAACAATGAAAAGACTGTGAACTGTGAATTTAGAAGGGATGGTGGAGGGCTGCAGATGTGGCTCAGTGGCAGGGCACTTTCCTACAATGTGTGAGGCCTGAGTTAGAACACCAACACTGAAAAAAGAAAAAAAAAATTGATAGAAGACAACTTTACCCCTAGGTTGAAAACTGATTAGACATGGAACTGATACTCCTAATTTTTACCTTCATTGGGGAGGTTGGGAAGTGCTCTGGGGTGGGGTAGGTTTCTGGTGGCTCTCAGAAAGAGCCAGAGGCTCCATATGAATGTTTTGAACCTTTCCTACGAAGTAAAGGAAGATGGGGGTTAACATCTATTGACCACTGGGCAGGGAGTACGCACCAGGTCTGGCAGGTAGTCTAGGCCTGGTAGGACCCCAGTAGGATGATGTGGATCATGGGAGGAGGTGTGGGTTTTATGTCAAGATCCAGGGGTGGTTGCTAGACATGTCCCCTGGTCAGAGGGTTATGTCTGGGCAGTCCAGGTACAAGGTGGGAGTGGGGGTGTCAACAAAGGCAGGACAGATCTGGTCAGCAGCACAGAAGCCAGAAACTCATTAGGCACTATATGGGCTAACAATTTGTTGAACAAAGGGTCTTGTTGAGAGCAGAGACCTGGCTGGAGGAAAGAGAGGGCTGCTGGGTGGAGGTCTCTGCTGGCTAGGTGTCACTTCATAGAGAGGTCATCCAGAAGAGGAGTTTGGGCAGGTAGAATCCAAGCCCAGCTTCCTGGGGTCCTTTCTGCTTGGCAGTATTGGCCTTTCCCTTCTCTGTCTGCTTCTATGTGGGGCACAGTTATCCAGGGTGTAAGCACTTAAGGAGAAGCAAGGGAGCCAGGGTGTGCACATGCTCAGTGTTAGCAGCTGCAGGCAGGCCTGAAGCATGAGGGGCTGGCTTCAGGGGTGCTGAGTCATAAGGGTGGAGCTGATCTTGAAGCATGGGACCTGCACGTGTTTCTGAACAATAGAATGTTCTGAGAACACCTGAGAGCAGGAAGCCCGGAGTGCTTTCAGGCCCTGAGATTTGCAGAGTGGCTTCAGAAATTGGCATGAATTGTGAAAAATTCTGCAAAGAAAATTGGTGGTAGACTTTCCGGGGATGGGCAGGTTGGAGCAGGGGTCATTAAACCTGACCTCTGTAAAACCTGAACTTCCCTGGGCTCCTCCTGGTTGTCTGCTGCCCTGTCCTTGGTGGATACCGGGTCACTCTTCACTTGTGCTGAAGCCTGCTGGCCAAGTCCTCGAGTTCCTTAATGTATCTGGGGTAAGAGATAAAATCAAGGTCCCCAGTGGGAGCCTGGGCCCTGAATGGCCCTTGGAGCACTGAGCTAGTTTAATCATCCATGTTGGTGGCACTGGCCCAAGCGCTGGCCCGAGCCCAGCAAGGGTAATTACAATCTGCCCATCTCGCCGCCTCTCCTGGGGCTGCAGAGGGATTCTCACTTGTGTTTTTCCTTTGCCTCGTGTTAAATTTGCTGAGGGACTGTTAGAAAAACCACAGCCAGAAACTGCGCTCTGTTTATCCTGAGAGCACAAATAAACCAGGAGCCAAACTCCGGGGGCGGCAGGTGGGGGCTGTCCAAGGTGCAATTCCATGGCAAGAAGAGGAACAGGAGCAGGGGTTCCCGAGGAGAAGGTAGGGTCATGGGCAGCTTCTACAAAGGTGAGCAAGGTGGTGTGTGCTCTGCAGACACTTGAGGGGTGCCCCTCCCTCCTTTTACGGTCACTTTGATACAGGCTGCATTGCACCCACCTTAGTGGGTCAGAGAATGCAGAGGAAGAGGGTGCAGAGAAATTGCCCTGAAGAATGTTTTGTGGACTCTCAGGAGCTATGCTGTACCCCTACCCCAAAGTCTGCCGCTCCCCAAATAACAAGAGCACAGCTCACAAAAGGCATTTTCCAGGGCAATGTTATCTCCGTGACAGCTATCTCCATTATGCACCCCGAGAGGATGCAAGAGAGATAAATATTTGGGGGGATGCATGTGTGGGAGGCAGGAGCTGTCAGAGCCTGTGAGCACTGCGGAAATAGATTGCATTTTCCCCGTAGCTCTCACAGGCTCAGTAGCAAGATGGCTCCTGGGCTGAGATTCAGGGCAAGCATCATGGAGACTCCCAGCACCATTCAGAGTTCCTGCTAATCAGTGTCAGTTGGGAAGGGAAAGGTGAGCACAGAGCAGGAGAGGTTTCCTCTATGAGAGGAGAAGGGGTAGAACCTTAAGGGTCTAGAACAGTGGTCCCAACCATGGGACACAGAGCAGAGGGCCTGGGGGCAGAGGACGAACGATGATGTCAAGTGGGTTTTAAAGGATATGAGGATTTAAGAATATGTGCTATAGACTGTCACTCAGAAATTTGGGAGGTTTCAATCCACTTGTTCATTTTCATCAACTCACATTTTAGAATCTTTTTAACTTTCCCAACTTGCCTATTTTTAACATTTCTGGTGAGGTATAATTCACATACCATAAAATTCATCCACTGTGCATGTGCAATTCAATGAGTTTCAGTAAATGTATGATCAGCCTTCCATACCCCATGAATTCTGCATCCATGGATTCAGCCAACCCCTTGTGGAAAATAGTCAGAAAAAAATGTGCGTCTGTACTGAATGTGTACAAACTTTGTTTTCTTGTCATTATTTCACAAGCAGCATAGTATAACAACTATTTGCATAGCATTGTTGTTGTGTTGGGTACTATAAAGTAATCTACAGGGGACTTAAACGTGAGGATGTGCATAGGTTACAGGCAAATGCGTTGCCATTTTATGTAAGGAATTTGAACTTTTCGAATGTTGCGGGGGTGGGATGGGCGTTGGAACCAGTTCCTGTAGATACCACCCATCATCCTGTTTCTCTGCATATTTACCTGAATGCTTCTTGGAAAGGATCAAAACGTGTGGTAGAGGACACACAGCCAATGTGTGGTTTGGTTTGCTCAGAGGATCCTGCTCTCTGACCCTCACACAGCACTAGGTACAAGATGCACTTCCCTGTGCAGAGGAACGAAAGGACCTGCAAATACCTAAGAAGTGGGGAGAATGGAGCAGCCTGGACAGCATGTGTCCTTTAAGAAGGAAAGACAAATTTGGTTTTTGTTGTTTTTTTTTTTACATTTTTAAAAAAATTTATTTTGATTAATTGTACACAAATGGGGTAACAGTAGCCTAAGGGAGGGAGGAGAGGAGGGAATGGGGAAGTACTGTTGAATGAAATCTGCCAAATTATGCTATGTCCCTGAATGAATACACAACGATGAATCCTGTATGTGTATTTATAATGTACTAATTAAAATAGAATAGAAGGGAGATCAGTAGAGCAGAACAAGTGGATCAGGGAGGAGGGAAGGGAATGAGATTGATCTAATCAGGTGATGTGCATGTGTGGATATGGCATAATGAATTCCCCTGTTACATATACTTAAAATGCACCAATTAAAAAAAAACTAGAAAAAATCCAGTAACCCATGGTGACATGCATATGCATTCCCATTATACAGACGGAGAAGTTGAAACTCACGAGGTTGAGTATCTTGTACAAGATCTTACTGCTCGGAAGTAGCTGATCTGGGATTTGAACCCATGGCTGCAGAGTTTGCATGTGTGAACCACTACCCTAGGAGGCATTTGGAGACCTCAGTCAAGTCCTGACCTCCGAGGTGATTTAAAAATGCAGCTGATCCTGGCTGCAAGCTCAAGATCTCTAATTTTGTGACTCTTAATCAATTTTGAGCTTATTAAGATGGAAAATGTGTCCTTCCCTCCTTGATCCCCCATGGATCCTAATTCGCACCTACCCCTGGCTTTACAGTCATTCTGGCTTTGTTTCTACCTGGAAAAACAAACACTAACCACTAGGCTTGGCTTGCTCAGAGGATCCTGCTGTGCCCTGCATGCAGCACAAGAAACCAGGTGCCCTCCCCTGAGCAGAGGAATAAAGGACCCTGCACATACAATCGCCTTTCAGAAAGAGCAGGCCTGCCACAAAAGTCAGGTGTTTGATGATGCTACTGTATTTCTTTCTCCCTTTCAAAATCAATCTTTACTAGGCTTGAAAACCAGGTGCCACTATCTTCTAAAGGTATGCCAGGGGTTAGGAACGGAATGCTACACACCACTTAACATGTGAAATATGATTTATCTGCCTGGGCATATATGAAAAAATAGAAAGAAAAAAATCCCCAACAACCCTCTGTTGAGTTTTGAAATGTAAATGTTTGCTGACGCTTTGCTGAAGACAGCTTCACTTGGGCTGAGAGCTATGTGTAAAGAAGCATTAAAATGCATCATTTGCTCAGGGCTAAAAGTCATCAGCTTGTGATATTAATGCCCTTTAAAAATAATTTGATGGCATGAAATCAGAGCATGCCTTGTGCAAAGGATTGGCTCTTGTCAATTTTCTCGTGGATCCACTGAGCTATAATTGCATTTAGATCCTGCCAACAATGCAAGTATTTTCTCCCACCTCTTTCAATTGCTATGAGAGAGGTAAGGGGGTTAACTTTGATTTCATCTAGTGTGAAGGACCCCCACCCTGTTGGCTGGAAACATGTTGGTCGGCTAGAAGAGTCTAGAAGGTTATGGCCAGCTGCTCTCCATCCTCAGTTGTGGGCTCCCAGCTGGGCGCATCTGGGAAAATCCTGGGAGGAGGCAGAGGTGTAAGGGCACCTGTGAGAGCAACCACAGAGATGGACTAACCGAATTAAGCCACTTTACCTGCAAATGACAAAAACCTTCCTCAAACTGGCTTAGGCAATAAGTAGAAAGTGATTAAGAATGCAGGGGCATCTCACTCATATCAGGGATAAACATGAGGTTGAACCTTGGCTCACCTGAAAGCAGCAGCTCAATGCTGTCCAGAATCTTGGGGTCTCTGCAGTGTGCCTGGGGTGAGCTGTGGCCACGGACATCTCCTGGGATGGATGTTGGATGGGGGTATATAGAGGGGCAGACTCTAGACTCCCCTGCCTGCCTTATCCGGTGCAATACCTCCTTCTCCTGCCCTATGCAGCATAGGAGTCCTTTCCAAATAATGATTCTGTTGTGAATAAATAAATTGGAAATAACTGGATAATTCCTTGGTCTCCTCACAGATTTTATAGCTTTAAGGAATCTGCCTCCAGGAGATTCTTGGGGAAAGCATTACAAGGATACAATATTCACAACAAACTCAGGCGGTGCTCAGAGCAAACCATCTCTTAGCTCTGCATCAACACAGAGCCCTGATTAGGTGGTGAGCTCTTTTTAGGCCCCGAGGAACAGAGCCATTAAGATGCTCCTTGCCTCCTTCTTCTGAACCGCCGTGTGTTCTAAGTGTATGGTTTATCACCTAAGGCATCTGTGCTTTACATCTTTATTTCTTCATTCTTAAAAACAGTAAAACATTTCAATAGTCCCCTAAGCGTACATGCATGTATACATACATGTATATATGTACATCCACACATAGATGTTTGTGCACTTTCTTCATTAATTCAACCCAATTTTTTTGAGCATCTACTAGGAGTCCAGGCTCTGGGATTGGAGCAGTAAAGAGAACCATAAGATGCCCTGGTGGGACTTGCAGTCCTGGGGATGGGGTGGTGACTTCTGCTTTCAGTCCGACTGCTTTGCTGCTGGCATCCCACTCCTCTCAGCAATGCTGGAGTGTCACAGCCATTTGTCCTTCCACAAGCTCAAGCCCCAATCTTTTGCCAGTCAGTCAACCCCACAAACAAGTCTGGAAGGTTTCCAGTAGTGATCCTCAAAGTGTGGCCTGGACACCCCTGTGGATTTCCAAGACCTTACAAGGGTATGTGAGGTCAAATGTCTTTTTTTTAAATAATAATACTGAAACATTTGTTGTCTTTTAAAATTTCTATCATGAATATATGGCAGGATTATCCAAAGGCTACATGATATGTGGAATCAAAAGCAATTGAATGGAGGAGCAGATATGTGAATCCATCTGTTTTTCATTGAGCTAGCCATTGAAGAGATTTGCAAACATACAAAACAATGCTATTCATTTCTCTCTTTTTTAAAATTTTGGTACTGGGGGTTGAACCTAGGACCTGGCACATGCTAGGCAAGCACTCTACCACTGAGTTACATCCTCAGTCCTTTTTTTTTTATTTTTATTTTAAGACAGAGTTTCAATAAGTTTCCCAAGGTGACCTCAAATTTATGATCCTCTTGCCTCAATTTTGTGAGTAACTGGAATTATAGATGTGTGTCACAGTACCTGGGTACTGGTTTTTTTTTTTTTTTCTAATTTTGGTTAACATAGTTATTTTTCACAAAACACCTAATTTATATTAACATGTTATGAGTTTATGTTAAGGTGTAATAAGCCCATTATTATTTTTAAATACATTAATGTCTTTAAAAATGTCTCAGTGTTAATTTCTAATGTGTAAATATCAATAGCTATGACCTACCAGGTGCAGTAGCAAATGCCTGTAACCCAGCTTCTCAGGAAACTCAGGCTGGAAGATCACAAGCTCAAGGCCAGCCTGGGCAACTTAGGGAGACCCTGTTTCAAAATAAGAAACAAAGGGCTAGAGATGTAGTGGAGTGGTAGAGCGCCCCTGGGGTTCAATCCTTAGTACTGCAACAAAACAAAACAAAACGCAAAAAACAAAAACAACCAGAAAAGTATGACTCAAATAAACAAAAACTCTTCAGGGTCTTTAATGAAGGTGTACAGGGTCTTGAGACAAAAATGCTTGATAGAAGCTGGTTTAGAGTCATTAGTGTGCATTTCTCACCTGGTGCCTTGGTCAGAGTTTCCAACAGCAATGGGATTCATTAAAAGGATATTAGGGGAAGAATTGTAGGAAGTCCTTAGAACTAGTTTTGGAAAGCTAGCAGGATCAAGGGAAGCTTGGGGGCCAGTTGCTGCCAGAGGCACAGAGCCAGCCTGGTGAGAACCCCCGTCTCTGCTGAAAATGGGATGCCAAGATGTTAAGTCTATCGCTGCTGGAGGCACCAGCTGCCCTGGAAACTGGAGAAGGAGGCTGCTCTCTGCCATCCCTGGTCCTTGGGGTTCCCAGCTCCTGTGTGGGGTCTGGAGTGGACACACCACACTATTGTGAAATCTGGGTCCTGCAACAACTCCCAGCAGCTGTGGAGCCTCTGGAAGCAAGTGTGACTGTTTGGGCTCACACTTTAGAGGGAGGTGGGTGCCACCTTACACCAAGACCCCAGTGTAAAAGTGAGGGGCAGCCAGAGAACCTGCCGAAGTTCCCCACACCATACGTGTTAATGAGAACTCCCTGGGCTCTGGTTGTTTTCTCTAAACACATCCCTTGAGAACTCAGGGGAGCTAGCAATAGAGGGCAGGCGTGTGTTACCAATTCTGGCTCAGTCTCCTGTGCACTTTCATTTTTAAGCCTTGGAGGCTTAGGGACCTTTTGTGGCTTGATGACAGGCAAGATGCGTGGAATACAGAAGAGGGAGGAGAGTCTGCTACACGGCAGGGTCTGCCTCCTTGCCTAGTGACGGGAGGAAGGAACTTAACAGTCTAGTGCTGCAATTAAGAGCTCAGTGTCTGGAATCAGACAGGCTGGGTCTGCACTCTGCTTCTCTGGAGATGGTGGTTTCCGGACAGGAGCCAGGTGGTCATGTCAGGGAGACTCGTGAAAAGAAGAAGGGAGTCAGGCAGAGGGAGCAGAGCTGGTGGACCAGGGCTTCATCCACTTAGCAAAGCAAGCATGTTCCATGCAGCCATCTCTGCGATGCTCTGTTTTGTCTGGTTTTCTGTGACTCAAAGCGACAGGGCAGGCCCCTTGAGGGGTAGGGAGAATTTGGATGTGGCTCGGGATGAAATTAGATGGAAGAATCTCTCTTTGCTGCTACTTGCCCAAACTCTTCAGGTCAGAGCTGGATCCCCTCTGTTGATCAGTGAATGAGTCTGGGGGGTAACTCCTGGTTAGAGAAGGTGACCACTTTGGCTGGGGACATGCAAGAATGTGCAGAACCCAAGCATCATAGAACCAACCCCTTCTCCTGCTAGGAAAAGGGAGTGAGAAGCCAGTGGGGGTGGCCAGTGGGACCCCAACAGAACAATTCTTTACTAGAATGAGCAAGGTCATGAGCTCAGGGAGGGCAGGAACCACGCCTGCCTTGCTTCCCTGGCACTTGGCAGAGCAGGATGAACACGGTAAGTTGGATGAATGGACAATGGCCACAGTTCACAGGGAGTGTGGCTGGGTTTCTTGTTCCTGCTTGCCTTCCCAATGCCCCCTTCCACCCTGGTGTACTCAGGCTCACACGGGGCCCCTCCAATCTGCAGGAAATTGCCTACTACACCGGCTCCCCTGGAGATGTCAAGCTGAACATACTTCCTTTCTCAAGGGTGCTTGAAATTTTAAAAGAAGCTGCTGAAGAGAGCGTTGCTTTAACCAGGTTGGTAATTCTGTAATGAAATTCTCTCTACCTGTTTCCTCAAGATTTTAATTGATGTTCTGTAAAAATTTTTATTCAATCCTTTGTCAGGTGAACTTGGGAATCCTTGGACACTACAGTTCTTTCGTGAAGACTCAAAATGCACATTAGCACACTAAGGTATTTGAAATGTCCTGTGGGTCTTTTTTTTTTTTAACCTGTTTTACTTTATAAAAATAATAGTCTTCTTGAGGCATGGTTTATATACAACAAGATCAACTCATTTTAAGGGTGCAGTTCAGTGAGGATTGACAGATGTATACACTCATGGAACCACTTGATCCAGGACATTCCACCTTCCCAGTTAAGTTCCCTCATGATCCTTTGTAGCCAGTCTCCTTCCCCAGCTGTCAAACCCTGCAAACTACTGCTTGGCTTTCAGTACCTAGGGTTTTACCTTTTCTAGAATTTCATAAAAATGGAGTCACAATAAGTAGTTTTTGGGTCTCTGGTTCCTTTCTCTTCGCATAATGTTCTTTGAAGTCAGTCATGTTCTATCAGGAGTTTGTGCCTCTTAGTGCCCAGTAGTATTCCACTGTAAGGACATTCCACTGTTCATCCACTCCCCAGCTGATGGCAACTTGGGGTGTTTTAGTTTTTAGGTGGTTGAGAATAAAACTGCTATGCATCCCAGTGCCTGTGTAGATGTATGTTTTCATTTCTCTTGGGTAAACCTGGGGTTGGAATTGTTTGATTCTGTTTGATTAAGGGACACTTAAATCGAACATGTGTTTATGGATATTCTTAAAAACACAGTCTGGGAAACTTGGCTTACATGTTGAGCCGGTCAGCACCACCTAGGCTGCTGCCCCTGGTGCCCTCACTCGGGGCATCCCTGGATCAGGCCCTAGCTAGACTGGCATTTGGGAAGGCAAGGGGGTGACCTTGGGTGTGCTAGGCAGAGGTTAGCCAGGGAGGCCCTGTAGAGAAGCAGGGACTGTGGTCTCCCCTGCACCCCCTTCTCCTTGGTTCTGAGTAGAGAGAGGAAGGAGGCTGTGTGGCTGCTTCTCACGCACTCCATCATTCTCACCAGCAGATGGTGGAGGAGCGAGGCTAATTGAGAACTCCTGCAGCATATAAAACAAAACCAGCCAAAGGAACCCGCAAGGTAAATGATATCATTATCAGGCAAGTAAAGGAAACAGCATCTGTCCCTGCTGTGGCAGGAGCAAGCGGCTAGGACACTGGGGAGGGGGCTGCGCCCTGGACCATTCAGGACAGCACTCTCACCAGGAGTGAGGGGAGCCGGCAGCTCAGCCAAGGCTGGGAGCTCACCTGCCCAGGAGCATTGTTTTATTTATTTATTTATTTACTTACTTACTTACTTATTGATTCATTGAACACAAATGGAGTACAGCTATTGTTTCACTGGTTGTACACAAAGTAGAGTCACACCATCTGTGCGTTCATGCATGTACACAGGGCAATGGTATCTGTCACACATTCTGTTATTATTTTTACCCCCCATCCCGCCCCCACCCCTCCCTTCCCTCTACGCTATCTATCCTTCCTCCATTCTTGCCACCCTTCCCCCCCCTATTATGCATCATCATTCATTTATCAGTGAGACCATCCGGCCTTTGGATTTTGGGGATTGGCTGATCTCACTTAGCATAACAGTCTCCAACATCATCCATTTACCTTGAGGGCTGGGGGAGGTGTCGAGCATCTAATGAGCACCCTGAATCTCTTTTTTGTGTGACTGGATTGCCTGGATGGTCTCCTGCAGTTTTCCAAGCCTGTGGATCAATTAAGGTTAGAAGAGACACCTTGTGTATCCCATCTTCTGGCTTCTGATAGGACGCAGGCCTGGGATAAGCTTCTCTAGGTGGCCAGTTTAGCTGATCAAGCTGAGGCTGCAGGAGGGATGTGCCTGTTGCTGCCAGAACAGATAATTTAAAAACTCCCTTCTGCCCTGGGAACTCCTCTTGCTCTCAGGCCTCATGGCATCGAAAAATAAGGGAAGAGACAGATGTTTTCCGTAACCACCTTCTAGGCACTGGAAGTTGTGGAAAGACCACAAACTTCTAGAATCACACAGCCATGGGTTCCCCTCTGTGCTCTGTCACTGATGAACTAAAGCCAGGCCCCTTTCCTATGCTTTAGCCTCCTCATCTATAAAATGGGGGCAAATATCTACTTGGGTGGTGTTAGGAAGACTCTCTAAGACACAATGTCTTATGTGGATAGAAGATGCCTGGCACACATGAGGTGTATAATAAATAAGAATTCAAAATCCCACATCCTGGCTCTGCCCAGGAATACCATGTGCTAGGACAAGAGGAAGGCAGGGAGGAGAGTGCTAAGGGAAGAAGACACCCCAGTGTCAAGGCACCCCTCCACCAGACACCCCTGCCCTAACTCTAAAATCCTAAAACCCTGGGCCCAGAAGTTTCCTTAAAGGAATTATCCACTTCTTGCTGGTCTCAGCTTTCCAAAGTCCCTGCTGAATGATCATCCAAATTTCCCTGAGACATCTTTGAAATAGTAAGGAAGTATAGGCAGAGTCTATACCACTTCTTAAACCACAGCCTGGGGGTGGTACCTTGCCCTCTCCCTACAGTTTCCTCATCTGTATAGTGGGAACACTGAGAGAGTCTACCTAGTGGGAAAGCTATAAGAACGGTTAACCCTTACAGTGCTGAAGTAATCCTATAAGGAGTAACCCTCAGTAGAGAGCGTCTTAAAAACTCATTACTACCATAACCTTTCCAGAGACAAAGTCCTTATTATGGCCACTTGTATGCCATGAACTGTGGGCAGCTTTTGCCCAGCAAGGAAGCTCTCTCTGTCTTCATAACATTCTGCTTGGGGACCTGCTTATCATTTTTCTTTTCAGATTTTGAACCTGGTGCCCCAGAGGTCTAGCCTCTCTTTCCTGGGACTTTCCTCTTTCACACTTTACATTTTATACCCAACAGATTATTATTAAGTTGAACCACAGGGAATAGTGGTTTTGAATGCCTCAAACTGCAGAATGTCAGCAATTTTGTGGGGTTCGACCCATCTCGAGGTTACAGAAGCAGCACTGTCTTAGGGTCCCTGGAGCACAATGGCCACGATTGCTTTGGGCACCTGATTCCAGTTACCCTCCCAGGTCTGCGAGGTGCTGAGGAATCTGCATTTCTATCAAGGCAACTCCACTGGTGCAGTAAGAAGGGACTAGGCAGGGAACAGGAAATCCAGGTCCTTGTGGACCAGTCCTGTGCCTAGCAGTCACACAGTCTTAGGAAAATCCCCTCATGTCTCTAGGTCTCAGTGCTCTTCTCTCTCTACATTGGGAGTTTTAAGAAAGTAATCTCTAAGATTACTTCCAACCCTGAACTTGTACTACTTTTGAAATATTTATGGGGTGCCTACTAAGAGCCGCAGGTCACAAAAAATGTAGCTCAAACTTGCAAGGTGGTTACTGTTGTTGATGAAACCCAAACCAGGACAGAGTCAGAGCAATATAATAGGGAAGACAATGCAATATGGTGGGGGCGGGGAAATGCTATCACTGTGGAATGAAGGGTTAATTGCAAATGTAAACTACCTGATAGAACCTCAGAGCAAAGCCAAGCCTCTGGGATGGGGTAAAGATCCAAGTGCAAGGAGAATTCCAGGAAGATCTTGGGTTGAGAGACAGAAGAGTGAGCTTCTTTTCTTCTCTTGTTGATATTCCAAGCACAATGGCTCCAACAATTTCAGCAGCCTACAGGTTACTTCATATATTCATTCATTTGTCCCTTCATGTAATCATTCATCTATCCATTCATGAATGTGTATTGGGTACTTACAAATAGTGAACAGGGTAAAATTTGTCTCTGCCCTTGTAGAACTTATCATGGTAATGGAGGATCAAACAAAACCTGAACCAATATAAATATGAGATATTGTGTTATAAAGAGGATTAAAATAGGAGGAAGTCATAGTATCTTTGTGGTTTCCTTGATTTGATGGTGGTGGTGAAGAAAGATCTCTCTGAGGAGCTGGCATTTAAGCCAAGCTGTGAAAGTTGAGGAGTAGCCAACCAGGACAAGAGAGGGGAAGGAGCTCCATGCAGTGGAAACTACCAGCACCCAGGGTCTGGATGGGATCAGGAAGCAAAACAAGGCAGTGCTGGAGAAGAGAGCTGAGAGGCAGGAGGAGGCATATGAACAAGACATATTCTGTGAAGTAGGCAGGGGTCAGATTGTGAGGGGTTCCAGAAAGCAGGAGTTACACTTTGTTCTAAGTGCAGTAGGAAATCAGTGAATGGTTTTAAGGAGACAAACATGGTTTGGCATGTTTTTGAGAGATCTTTCTGACTACAGACTGAAGCATGATTATAGAGAGGTAGGAGTGGAAGCAAGATGTCTGGTGAGGGCCACCTGCAGTGGTCCATGAGGGATGGCAATGGTGTAGCCTGGAGGAAGGAGCAGTGAACAGTGCTTAGGGATTTGAATGCCCAGGTGGACAGAGTGTCACAGGAGACAAAGGAGGGTCTCGATGCGTAAAGCAATGCTTCTCAAACGTTTTCTCCTGCCTTAATAGGAAAATTAAGAGTCTGACAATTCAGAAGCAGTTCCCAGTCGGGGTTCTCTAGTAGGAAAGGCAGCACATTTTTGCTGGAGGGACATGGGGGATGTCCCCTTCTCCAGCACTGCACCCACTGCCATGTGAGTTTATGGTGCGATTATTACACAGATTAACTCTGAATGAAGACCTGGGATAGATGCTCAAAGCAACAGGAAGCATTTGTAAATACAGCCTGGTTCAATGTACTGAGGGCTTCTTCTTTGCTATTTTGATCCCTATGGACATTCTGATTCCATGTTCATAAAGTAATTTTATTAGAATAATAAAGGCATTCATTATTTGTCAAAAATTATTTTACAGAGTACTCTATTAAGTAAACGTAATTCTTTGTTCAACTTCTATCTGATGTATCTAAAATTTCCATTCAATTTGATTTTCATTTCCATTTTTACAATATGAAATTCTATTCCATATATTTTATAAACATTTAATTCATCACTCAGACTTTAGTTTTAAAATGTATTTATGTTTAATTCGCAAATGAAAATTTTATATATTTATCAATTACAATATGTTTTGAAATATGCATACATACATTGTGGGATAGCTAAAGCAAGCTAATAATATAAGCATTACCTCATATACTTCATCATTCTTTTGTCAGGAGAACATTTAAAATCTATTCTTTGGGCATTTTTCAAGAATACAACATAGTGTCATTAACCATAGTCACCAAGATGTACAATTGAGCTCTTGAACTTACCACTCCTATCAATTGAAAGGTCATATCCTTTGTTAAGATCATCCCAAACTGGCCTCTTTCTCAGTCCCTGGTAACTATCATTCTACTCTCTGCCTTTATGTGTCCAACATTTTTGATTCCACAAATAAGTGTCATCATGCAGTATCTGTGTCTGTGCTTGGCTTGTTTCATTTAATAAAATGTCCTCCAGATACATCCATGTTGTTACAAGTGACAGAATGTCCTTCTTTTAAAAGACTGTATAGTATTCCACTGTGTTTATAATCCACATTTTCTATATCCATCCTTCCATTGATGGACACTTAGGCTGATTTCATTTCTTGGCTACTGTGAAGAATGCCGCAGCATTATGGGAATGTGGGCATGCAGCTATCTCAACACACTGACTCCATTTCCAGAAATGGGATCCTGGATCATATAGTAGTTCTATTTTTCATTTTTTCAAGAAGCAGCCACAGTTCTTTCTGCAATGGCTGTACTGATTTGCACTCCTTTTCTCACATCCTCTATGACATTTGTTATCTTTCGTCTTTTTAGTAAAAAGACTTTGAACTGGAGTGAGACAATAACTCATTTGTGGATTTAATTTGCCTTTCTCTGATGATTAATGATCTTGGGAATTTTTAAAATTAAAATTAAATTTATTTTTTTAATGTTGAGCATTTTTTCACATACCTCCTGGCCATTTGTATGTCTTCTGAGAAATTCATTCAGATCCTTTGTCATTTCCTTTCTCTATTTATTTAGTTTTGAGACAGGGTCTTGCTATGTTGCCCAGGGTGCCCTCAAACTTACAATCGCCCTGCCTCAGCCTTCTGAGTAGCTGGGATTACAGGTGCATGTCACCAGGCCTGGCTCCTCTGTCCATTTTTCACCAGGGTCATTTGTTTTCTTACTATTAAATTGTTTGGATCCCATATGCATTTGGATGTTAACTCTTTATCAGATGTATGCAAATATTTTTCCCCATCCTGTAGGTCCTCTCCACACTCTGCATAGTTTCCTTTTACTCGCAAAAGCTTTTTAGGTAGTTGCAATCCCACTTGTCTAATTTGCTTCCATTGCCTATGCCTTGAGAACTATCTCCAAAAATTATTGCCCAAACCAATGGCATAGAGCTTTCCTCCTGTATTTCTTCTGGTGGTTTTAATAGCTTCAGGTTTCACAGTTAAGTCTTTCCTGAATTCCAAGTTGTTTTTTCAATATGGTATGAGATAGGGTCTGATTTTATTTTTTGCATGTGGATATCCAGTTATCTCAACACCATTACTGAAGAGACTGTTCTTGATGCTTGTTGACAATCAATGAACTATAAACGTATGTATTTATTTCTGGGCTCTCTCTTCTGTTACATGGTTCTATATATCTGTCTTCATGTTGGTACCAAGCATTTTGGTTGCTGTAACTTTATTGTTAGTTTAAAATCATATACTATGAGGCCTCCAGCTTTGTTTCTTGTGCTCAGGATTGCCTTTGCTTCTCAGGGTTCCATAAACATTTTACGATTTTTTTTCTATTTCTGAGAAAAAAATGTCATTGGAATTTTGACAGGGATTACTTCACATCTGTACATAGTTTGGGGTAGCACAGACATTTTAACAATATTAATTCTTCCAATCTATGAACATGGAATAACTTTTTATTTATTTGTATTTTCAATTTGTTTTATTAGTATGTTGTAGTTTTCAGTGTGCAAATCTTTCATCTCAGTTAAATTTAAGTATTTTTGCAGCTATTATAATTGGGATTATTTTCTTGACTTTTAAAGTAATGGTTAATAATTCATATGTGGAAATACTACTGATTTTTGTATGTTCATTTTGTATTCTGCAATTTTATTGAATTTGTTTATTAGTTCTAACAGCATTTGGGTGGAGTCTTTAGGGTTTTCTATATATAAGATCATGTTATCTGCAAATAGAAACAATTTAATTTCTTCCTTTCCCAATTTGGAAGGCTGTTATTTCTTTCTCTTCCCTAATTGCTCTGGCTAGGACTTCTAGTACTGTGTTCAATAGAGTAGGCATCATTGTCTTTTTCCATTGTAGAGGAAAGGCTTTCAACTCTTGGCTATTGAGCATGACTGCAGCTGGGGATTTGTCCTATATGGTGTTTATTGTGTTGAGGTACATTCCTTCTATACCTAAATTGTTGAGAGTTTTTTTTTTTTTTTTTATCATGAAAGGATGTTGAATTTTGTCAATTTTTTTCCATCTACTGAGATGACCATATGATTTGGGCCTTCATTCTGTCAACACGGTATATAAAGATGTTGAGCCATCTTTATATCACCCTTTGATCATGATGAAGGATCTCTTTAATGCACTGTTTAATTCAGCTTGCAAACATTTTTTTTTGCAGAATTTTTGCATCTATAATTATCAGAGATATTGGCCTATAATTTTCTTTCTTTGTAGTCTTTTTCTGGGTTTAGTACCAGAGTGATGCTAATCTTATAAAATGATTTTGGAAGCATTCTCCCTTTTTCAATTTTTTTTTTTTTGCAAGAGTTTGAGAAGGATTGCTATTAGTTTTTCTTGAAGCATGTTATAGAATTCAGCAGTCATTATCAATTTTGCTCCATTTTGGAGCATTTCAAATTTTGGCTTTTGCATGACTGTTTTTTTAGGTTCAGTTTTCTAAGGCTTGTTTTGCAAGTCAACATTTTTCAAAGATCTATGATTCTTTAGTCAAGCTTTAATTATAAGGAAATTTATTATGTGTAGTTTTAGTCATCATCAATTTTACTTTCTGTTCTTTTTTTTCCCACCAGTAACATTCATTATAAATTGAATAAGAGCTGATAGTTGTTTTATAGTCTAGCTAGTCTATGAGGATAGTGGGAGCTATTGCCTCATAACATTGAAAATATTCTCCTATGTGAGCAGAGCAGGCTGATGTTTTGTGTCTTGGCTCTACCACCTTCAAGCTTGGTGACCTTGGGCCTCTGTTTCTTTATTTTAAAATAAGCATAACAGTGGTGCCCAACTTGGAGGGTGGATGCCACTGTGGGATATGAGTCAATGAATGTAAAGCAAGCACCAGTCACAGCAGTGAACCTAATTCATTATTTTGACGAAGGCAGGACCTGGCTACCCTTAGGAAGTCAGATGTGGTGGTGTTTTCATCAGATGCCTCTGTGTCCTCCTTGAATTCTCTATTTCCATTTTATTGTCTGCTTCTATCTCCTCCAGAAGCCTCTTGGATTTTTGACTCTTGCTGACTAAGGTTTCCCAAAGTGTGATCCCCAACCTGAAATAGAGTCAATTTGGAAAGTCGTTAAAATGAAGATTTATGCCACTAGAGTCTTAGGGTGGGGCCCCGACTCTGTCTTTTAATACACTCCCTAGGTGTTCTGATGTATAGTGAAGTACAGAGAGACCTAGACCCTTGCACCCAGAAGTCTCCCAAGGCTGGGTAGTGATGTACTGTACCTACTAGGCCAGGTGTTCAGCATTCATGCAAACCTGGACTGTCCCCTGCCTAAGATCCTTGAATTATTGAACATCCACTGGGGGCCAGGAGAACTTGACCACCTTTCTGGGATTCCTAGGGTCTGGAAAGTCACCATCTGTGTTAGACTAATAGGCTTGATCCTATTCCAATTTTGATGGATGCTGAATAGAAACAATTCTATGACTTTTAGCTTTCTAAGGTTAATTTCACTAAAATTTTATCATGGCTAATGAGTACTTTGGTTTCATGCCCACAGGAAGTTTCCTGACAATGCAAAAGTAAGTCAACAGACCCATACCCAATATGAGTTTGTCTGAGTTTCACCCTTTCCAAAGTTCTAATTGTAAGTAGTAAAAATTCACAGTGTCTCTACAGGCTTGTTTCTGGTCCTATGACTCACTGAGAAAAATATGGATTCTAGAGACAATAAAGTTACAGGCAGCCGGGTGTGGTGGCACATGCCTATAAACCTAGCAGCTCATGAGGCTGAGGCAGGAGGATAATGAGTTCAAAGCCAGCTTCAGCAAAAGTGAGGTGCTAAGCAACTCAGTGAGACCCTGTCTCTAAATAAAATATAAAATAGGGCTGGGGATGTGACTCGGTGGTCGAGTGCCCCTGAGTTCAATCCCTGGTACCCCCCCAAAAAAGTTAGAGGCAAAAACTTGACAAGGGTCTGCACTCTTTTGTCCCCCACCTAAGGCCGATGCTGCTTCATTGCTGCCCATTCCCAAGAATCCAGGGGACAGCTGGAGTTGATATTCAACTTAGAACCCAATGTTTTAGACAAGGAATCAAAGTGGTAAATAGCTGGGGCCTTGAAGGCTCCCCTTGGACTTCCCCAGAATGACCCAGAAACTAATGAGTTAACACCCAAATCAACAGGGGGCCTGGAAGAGCTCAGAAGGGTGAGGGTTGGGCATAGGGTTGAGGAGAGCCCGATAGAGCTTCCTCCAGCCCGACAGCTGGTGTTCCTGTTGATTGGTGGATTCTTAAATATTTTGAATATCACCCTGGGGACCAGTTTAAGAATCTACTCAGTACAATGCTCCAGACAGTCGTTACAAATTGATCAAAGTTGGTACTTTGGATAAAGCCTATTTATCATCCCTGGATTAAAGTCTTACCTCCCTCAGAGGTATTTGGTTTAAACAGTGTGCTCTGGAGATTAAAGGACCCTAAAACTCCCAGGACACTCTGATGTTGCCACTTCAAGTACCCTTCTGGGGGCTGGAGGCTTCACTCATATTCCCTGATCTAGACTGGCTCTGGCATTTGACCATGAAGTAGGGCAACAGGGATAGGCAATAAAATGTAGCCCAAGCCCTCTCACCATTGCCAAGGCTTCCAGAAGAGTAGAAGCAGCCTGGCCAGGCCTCACTCCACCTCACACCCTCCGATGCAGTAGGCGGAGTCCTGGGTGATTTCATTTCTGTAGAACAAGGGATTTGTGCTTCCCATTGATGTCAGAGAAACCTTAGCATCAAAAAAGAGCCTGACTTGTGTTCTTATAAATACTAACATAATTTTGCCATGATGATATTTGGCCCTTTTAAGTAAGTTACACAGTGCTCCCTGATTTTAAAAACAAATATTGTCATAATAGAACAGCGATTCCTGGACCAAAGTAGAACTGCTGTAAGGAAGGGCTTTGAGGGAAATGGAGCAGAGAGATAAAGCAGCTGGACGAGGTCCTTGGAATAAACAACTATATATGAATTGCATAGCCCAGAGGGAAGAACACGGTCACCTCCTCAGGGCTACTGGCATGGTGGGAGTGGGATGGTCGGGAATAATTTCTCTCTAGGATCATCTTGTTTGCAGTCAAGAACACTTAGAGTTGCTCACCTCTCATTTTACCTGTGAGATGATGAGGTCCAGGGGAGTTGATTGATTTGTCCATGATCACACAGCTAGCCCAAGGCACACTCAGTCTCAATAAGTTGAGTAGGGACTGCATGACCTACTTACCTCAGACAGCATGCAAGTGTAATTCATTCACTTCCTGATAATTCAGAGATTCTTTAGAAATGCTGATTCATATAACATCATCATGGAGGGCTGGCTGAGGGTATTGGTCTACTTACTCCTACACTAAGTGGCCCCATTTAGTGCTGTTTGGAGGTTTGGTGTGTCTTAGGCTATTTTCATTTTCATCAATTGCTTATTGTGTCTGACTAAACAAACCTTCCAACATCTACTTCCTCACACTGTTGGCTGTGACAGCATATTAGTAATTTAACTTTGCATAACAGTTTTCTAACCCAGCTGTTGGAAATTTCAGCAATGTGGTCTCAGGCCCAGGTGTTCTTACATGCCCCCTGGGGAGCCACCCCTTTCACCTTGGCATTCTCTGGGCCTTCTCTATCTCTTTTAGGCAATGCATTGCTTTGGGAACAAGCCACTTACCATCACAGGAAAAGCAGGGTCTAGGTCCCTTACATAATAGTTTGGCTATGGACAAGGTCCTCAGCCTGCTGAGCCTGAGTTTCTTTATCTGCATTAGCACCTGATTTGCAGGGAGAGTATGAGGCTCAAGCACCTGCCCAGAGCTGCCTTGTTCTTACCTTCATCTGGAGGCAAGCTCCACCTTCAGCCTTGCATCAGTGTTGCCTAGGGGCATGTTCATGCCCTTGGGTAGGAGTCTGAGGCTGGTGAGTAAGTTTCCCAGTCCATGCACAGGACTGGGAAACTTACTCACCAGCCTTGCTCTCAGCAGCAGAAGCCTGCTGAGGCTATCCATTAGGGCTTGCACAGTGGATGCTAGTGGAAGTTGATCTGTTATGCCCTGAGGCAGCTATGAAATGGCTCTGATTGCTCCTGTAGGCTCAGGGGCATGGGCCCTAGGAAGATTTTCTCCCTTCTGTGTCCTGGGAGGTGTAGTTGCTGGAGCTCCAGTCTCCATAGGTGTGACTATAAGTGACTCCTTTGCAGAGGTGGCTTCTCCAAAGAGGGAATTAGATTGGGGGACTGACTTCAAAGACCATGCAATATGAACCAGCCTGCTCCATCCTTGTGGGCACAGCCAATGGAGTCTCTGTGGTGGCACCTCCTCCTCTCAGAAACCATGATTCTGAGTGGCTCTCAGTGTTTCCCAGCATTTAGCAGTCTCCTGATTTCTTCACAGCAGTGTTTAGTTGTCAAATCAAGGGCACTTGCCCCCTTTATATACAATTTGATGAGTGGATGTAGAGGAGGCTGGTGAAGAGAGAAGAAAGAGGTGAGAGAAGCCTTGAGAGTGAGTGGAGATGAAGGAGTGAGACCAGGTGGTCCTGGAGAGGAGAAATGGATAGAAGCCTGGCTATGCACCCAGCACCTGGGTCCCTCAAGATTCTGCTTTTCCTGATGACAGTCTCCTGTCTCCTTAAGTCATTTTCAGTGGGCCTTGGTGCCTGTCCACAAATAGGTCCCACTTGATATTTCTTTAAATCCACTGGGATCGCATGACAAGAATTGGGGTGTGACCACATTTCCTTTTTTATCTTCCTCTGAATGCGAAGAATAGGGCAGGAGGCAGTGTAGCTGTTGATTTAACTTGTTAGGAGCCTGAGCAGCACGGGCTGGGCACAGGGAGTGTGTTTGCCCCTAGAAACGTCAACAAATTGCTGGAACATTTCAAGCAGGAGGGCACATCCTCTGTTCCTCCATAGTGTGTGTGTGAGTGTGTGTGTGTGTGTGTGTGTGTGTGTGTGTTCATGAATCTGGCTCTCTAAATATCTAACAAGCCCCATGTATGGTATGTTCTGCAGTGGTGTTGCAAACACAAGAAAATCCATTTGAATCCAATATTCTCAGATTACCCTGTTCATTTAGTAATTAAGATATATTATCCTCATAGATTACTCGAGCCCTGGGTTTCCAGCCTCTCTGAACTTCCTCCAGCTCACTGATAGTGAGACATTTGGGTAAAGTTGTAAATGCATTTGCTGTATCTTTCTACCTAAGTATTTGCAGCAGGTTTTATGGGGCTTGTAAATATGAACTGATTTTCTTTTACATATGCGCATCAGCCTTATTTTTGTCTAAAGTGGACTTTATGAACCTGCACATATTAGAATAAACACTGAACCCAGCAATCAGTTCTATATTTAGTTCCTAAAAGCTAGTCTGTGTGTGTGCATGGGTGTGTGTGTGTATGCCCGTGCATGCACACAGAATATTAAGAAAAAAATTAAAAGTGAGTGCTGCTCGGATGTGTGAAGCTGGTTGATCCAAAGACAAAGCCCAGGAGAACTCAAGCTCAGGTGGGAATGGAGCTAACAGTTTAAGGATCACTTTCCCTCCTGAAAGTCACTGTCTCTTTATTTGTGCAATGGGGGAAAACTGCAGTTACATTCCAGGATGGTCGTGCAGAGTAAGAGAAGCAGGAATACAAAGGAGCTGGCATGGTGCTCCTGCCCAGCTGAGAGGATTCCTCGCGCTTATGGAATCTCAGCCCTGAATGAACCTCGAAGTTCTTGATGACTAAGGCATATGTTGTTTTCTTCTACGTCCCTGAGAGTTCCTAGGAAACCCTGGGTCAAATAAATAATAATACAGTGTATGGCCCTACCACCACCCTGAATGTACCCGATCTCTTCTAAATAATAATACAATAAGCATTTATTATGTTTGATGAAAGTCTACTTGGGTCTTAATTTTATCAGAGTCCCTGAGAAAAATTCCCACACAAACAATTCTGTCTTGGGTCATTCTCGTAATGCAGCAGAAATAGCAGACTGATGGTGGAGAACAGGGCCTTCAAACCCAACCGCTAGGGTTTGTTTCTCCAGCTCAGGTACTTTAAGAGCTGTGTGACCTTGGACATGTCCATTAGCCTCTCTGTGTTGTAGTTCCTCATGTGAGAAGGGCATAATAATAACATCAATGCCCTGGGGATTGTGTGTGTGTGTGTGTGTGTGTGTGTGTGTGTGTGTGTATGAGAAATGCTTAGAACTATTAGAACTGTGCCTGGTACACAGTATTTGTATTAGTATTAATATTAGTATAGTATTGTATTAGTATTAGTATTGTATTTAGTATTAGTATTTGTATGATACTAATACAATTATTATCAATTATGATACTAATATAATTATGACAATAATTATCATAATTATTGTCCATTGTAATTAAGAGAGTGGACTTCAGTGGCAGAGACTTAGATTTGAGTCTTGGCTCTGTCACTTACCACCAGCTTTGTGACCTTGGACAACGGCTCACCTTTTCTGAACCTGTACGTCCTCATCAGCTATTTGGGGAGGTCTCTTAACCTCCTGGGTTATTACGAGGATCAAATGAGACAAGACATGCACAGCGTTTTGCATCTTGCCTGTCGCAGAAAGAACTCAGGCAACACTCTATCCTACTGTCCCCAGAGCAGCACTCGTTCACTGAATCTTCGTGACACCTGAGCTCAGTGTGGGCCTCCTACTAGAACGAAGCTGCTTCTTTTCCTCATGAAGCAGGATCTTCATGCGCATCTTTTCTGTTTGGGAGGCGTATTTTCTTCTCTCCTGGTCAGAAGGCTGTAGCATTGTACAAGAAGTCTGGAGAAGAGACTGAGGTGGGGGACTTGAATCCCCTAAAGGGAACTTGGCTGTAGTCAGAGGTCATGAAGAGATCCCAGTATGCAGCTACTGGATCGCTGATGGGTAAGTGGCCATGTGTGCTTGTAGGGTGACCACCCATCCTGGTCTGTGCTGCCATCCAGGTGCCCCCTTTTCACTTTAAAACAGCCTGAGCTGTATGTGAAATTGTATGGTTCCCAATACTTGACCTACTTAGGAAAAACACTGTCTCGCTCAAGTGTAGCTGAAAGTATCATTTGGCCATGGGTGGTATTTGGAAAGGGGGCCTGGCATCTTGGTGCATAGAGAAGGTGAGGGGGATTCTGGTCTTGCCAGGGAGGCCTCAGGAGGGACGGCCGTGGAGAGAACATTTCCCTCTCCTGGAAAAGGTGTAGCTGTTTATTCTTCCTTCTCTTTTCCAGGTCAGCACACATTCTGGGAACTTTTGTCATTTTCTTAGATTCTGGAAGCAAGTGGCTGGCTGCTTGTTAGAGGGACAGCAATGCAGAGATGCCAAATTAAGAAGACACCAGAACTCATATAAAACAAATAAGCATCCAGGCCTGAAGAAAAAACTTCTGGCCTTAATTTTAGTCCCGTTCTGTGGTGGTGGCTTGTTGGTGGGGGAGAGGAAAGTGATTGATGGAGAGGGGTAGGAATGCTCTGTGTCCTCATTCCAGGGTTCCAGCTCAGCTAGAATTTTACTAGAGTCGAGTGGGAGGGAGGATGTACCACTGGGAGGAGGGATTGGCTGAGTATATTTCAGTGAACACCTGAAAAACCTTGAAGTAGGCAGAACTCCGTAGAAATTCTCCAGGATGTTTATAACACCAATGTGTTGATCTTATGAGCAGGTTAAAAAAATGCATGTATTTTTAAAATAATAAGATAATCACAGCACAGTTGCAAGTTTGCACACCAGGCTTTGTTTTACATGCATTCCACATAGGAAGTTCTTTAGTCCTTATAACAACCCTCTGAGAAGGGGATGCTCTTATTAACCCCAGTTTCTGGATGTCAACACTGAGGCACAGAAATGGAACTAACTTGCCAAGGTCATAGGACTGGTCAATGGTAGTGATTCTGCCTGTGAAGGCAGGCTCCTGTGTCTAAGCTGTTAGCCAAACTCTACAAGCCTCCTCCACTAGGTCAGCCTCAGACACAGAAAATGAAGTACAGTAAAGTCAAGTAACTTGCAAAAGTCAAAGAGCTGAGACATGAGAGTCGGACTCACACTCAGCTCTACTGAGCTTCAGTGCTTGTACCTGTAGTAGGTACTGATGGTTTTCCTCTTACTGAGTTCCTTAAAGGATTATCATGAGGATACGGTGAGACAAGGTCTGTGTCTGTGCTTGGCCAACTGTAAAATCATGGTGCAAATTGTCTTTGTAAACTTGATCAGAGGACTAGAGGAGAAACAAACCTTGTTTTCAGAGGTGCAGAATAGAGACCCACACAGTGGTATCGAGGGGTTAAAAGTAGAGACGTGAGCTTTGAGATGCAAGGGAAATCAGGTGGGGCCTTGAAACCAGAGTGCAAGAGGAGAACATTTCCTTTAGTGTTAAATGAGAAAGGCAACAGAGTCAGCTCAATATTATCATGACTTGGAGAACATAATGTTAATCAAACGGCGGCAGCAGCATCATGGACAAACCCCCAAACAACAAAACAACAATGTCATCAACAACAGCAACTTCCTTTTAGGCAATGACACTCTGCCTCCTTCCTTTACCAAACTTTCCTTTCTTCAAGCTGCTTCCAAACATTTCCCCAGGTTGTTGGTTCTTTCCGACACCTCTGCAGCGGGGGTCCTAATTTGCATCACCATATGGAAATCTTCATCTCAAGATCCCTGACTCCTCCAGGCTGTAATAAGCCACAGAACTTACTTACTGTTGATCTGTGAGTGGTACACAGGATGACAGCTTATTTTCCCCCCATCTTGCCAGCCCCCCTTCCTCCAAAATACTGGCATCTGCCAAAGGCCCGGCTGTTTTCCAGGGGCAAAAACGCCTGTCTCTCCTCTCAGGTTGACTTCTTGTGCATTCCTTTCATCTGCTCAGAATCTGATTTAAATATGAATTCATAGAACACAAATATCCAGCGCTCAAAAGAATGGTAACTTTGTTATATTTTGTCCAACCACAACAGTTGTCATATCATTCTTCTCTGCTTGGTGATGTCCTGTCAAAAGAGACTAAATGACAATGTCTGGAATGATAGCAACATTCATCATGTGAAAGTGATTTATTTTTAATCCACGATTTGTGAATATGTATCAAGCCCAAACGCTGAATATTTGATAATTGGTTTCTTGCCATTCTGTTATTTCTCCCTTCTCTCTGAGCTTGATGTGTGTGGAAAGTTTCTCAAATATGTATCCAGTAAATGAATCCTGGACTCAAAGATGGGCAGAGAAAAAAACCCAACCTTGGTTATTAATTTAATTAGCAAATATTTGTTGAGTGTCTTAACTGTGTATAGTGAGTGCTGAGAATATAATGGTGGAGAGGATGGAGCCTTGTCCTAACACACCTACGGCTAGTGGGAAAAAGCCAGTTGTAGAGCAAGAAAGATGTAGGCATATTTTCTGCATCATGATAAATACCTGGATGGGAAAAACTAGGGATATTGCAAAAGGAAAGTATAGAGCGATCACAGAGGGCTGCCTGGTAAGTCCACCCAAAGGCCTCCTTTCCTGGAGGAGAAGAGTGGGGCATGAGTCATTCCCCCACGCCTACAGCAATAGTTCTTAGCTGATCCACTGCTGAAGTGCTCGATGATCTACTAGTGGACCTGGCAGTGAAAGATGCCATGCCCCTGTGGTGAGTCTTCTGAGAGGAATTGTTGAAAGGATTGAGTGTATATACATAATACATTCTAGGGAAAATTCTAGAAAGCATTCCGGACTTCCTGTTCTTGGATTGCTAAGGCTAAGATGCTGTGGAAACACCGAGTTCTTCTCTTTCTTCCTAGATACTAACTCAGAATTCTTGTAGTAAAACTCACTTGCATGTATGGAGCAGAGAAGGTCCCTGACTCTGGATCCAGTGTCCCCAAAGGTTTGTTCTCACAGCTAACGGTTCCGAGCAGCTCATTACAAAGCTTTGAGGTGTCATTCCTGAACTTGCCTCAGGTGCCACATGCCCCTCATCCACCCTGCACAGCAAAGAAGGAGTCCTTGTCATAAGGAGCAATGATACTGTTCTCTTAATGCAAAAACCCCTCAGCAGCCCCTGCTACTGGCTCTCCTAAGATCAGGCTAAATATAACAAGTGTTCTGATTTCCTACTGCTGGGTAACACACTCTCCCTGATGTTCAGTAACTTCAAATGACAATTCATGATCATCTCCAGTGATTCAGGGGTTGGTGGGCTCATCTGGGTGTGGATGCAATCAGAAGAGATCCTCTGGAAGATTCTTCACTCCTACGTCTGGTGCCTGGACTGCGTCAGCTGGATCAGCTAGGGCTGGTCACCCCTCTGTCTCTTTACCTGGCCTCTCCACATGACTGGCATGGGCTTCTGCATGGTGTGCTCACAGCCTGGGCAGCCTTCTGACATGGCCACTGGTTTCATCAGAGCTGGTGTTCCAAAGGGACAGGAAATGGAAGTTGCCAGCCTCTTGAGGCCTGGTCCTACAAATGGTACAGTGCCCCTTGTGCTGAATTCTGTTCATTAGAGACCATCCACCTTCAAACGGATGAAGACTTTTGCCTCTCAGTGAAACGAGTGTCAAAAAATTGTGGCTGTCCTTAACCTATCACAAATCTATTACCCCTTCCATATGAGAGAGCCTTTAATGAATACGAAAGAAACAAACATTCACCTTTTTTTTTTTTTTTTAACATGCCCTGCTTACCAGTTCTTTTATCCTTCACATCACTCACACCCTTCCCAGGACCATTGCCAAGGTCCTCCTTCACACATGGCATCCAGGGCTTGATTCATTATCCCAGATATGGTTGTCCCTGTGCAGAGTGCAGTGGATTGATCAACATCCCTTTTTGGACAATTTAATCCTATGTGTACAGCCTCACAGTGCATTCCTTTTTTAAAAAAAAATCAGGCATGTTTTATTTTTGATCCACATTGAGCTTGAATGACATTTTAATTAAAATAAATAATTGCAGAAAATGTAAATGATGGAATAATACAAAGAGGAAAAATGATATTGCCCATATTCTCACCACTGAGGGTTAACTACTACCACTCTTCTGCTCTTTTCTCTATTAATGTGTGTGTGTGTGTGTGTGTGTGTGTGTGTGTGTGTATGTGCATGAGCTCTGTAAACTGGTTTTTATCCACTTAACACAGTGTTATGGGCATTTTCCCCACATCACTAAATCTCTGACATTATCTTGCATCGTGTGGCATCATATCATATTTTTGCAGTCAAGTGAAACATCTAATCTTTTTTTGGTGTAAAATGCAGTCGAGCCAGTTCTTCTTCATCTTGTACTTCTGTAGGTTCTTTTTAAAAATGTAAATGTAGAACTTTACTCTGTTTTATTATTAAAAATTATCTAGTTGCTTTCAAGGTAAATTATTAGAGCTCATAATACTATTTCTTAAAAATCTGATTTTTATCACAATGTTTCTTCCAGATGTATGGAATTTTAAAATCAATAAGTATTATAATCACTAGTACATAATGCTGTGAGGAGAGAGCCTCATAGCATTTCCCTGGGTCCGCCCTCCAAGTTTCATTACTCCATTGATCAAACACTCTTTGGCTGTGATCAATTAATCATCTAAGCTCTACTTTCATGTGACTTATTTCTCCAAGTGAATGCAAGAATTTTCAAAACAAAAAATAAGACTGTCAATCATTTTACATTTAGATACATTATATCTGTCACATACCTGTTTATGTCCATTTTATAATTTTTTTAAATAAAAGATTGTAGGTAAATTGGGGATAAATAATTCTTTTTGAACTCATGTTTTGCCCTGTTCTAATGTGTTCAAAAATCAACTGCTTAATTTTCCAAGGATTACATACGACTCATTGGGTTATAAATAACAAAATCCATTTTTAAAAATCCAGATGATTTTCCAATTCCCCACAATCCTTCAAAGCGCACCCCATAGTGGCTTGGCATTCTCATCTTTAAATCCTTTAAGTACACTTCAAGGTGGCTCAGTTGGGACAAGCGATTTGGACTGACTCAAAGCAGCAATGAGCTTTACTCTATCTCCTCATTTATCTCAGATTTCTGAACCCTGAAAAAACATTTGTTCTACTCTCTGCATATGAAGATTATTTTCTCTGAAAAGGTGGAGGCAAAACAGAAGTGGAGTCATTTTGCTTTTATCCTATCTCCTGTTCTAGGGTACCATCTGCTTCAAGTAATGGCTCATTCTTTCCTCTCTAAAGTCCTTGGGAACTTGCTCAGTGATTGGCATAACGTCTTACTTGCTATGGGTATATTAGTTAGAACTCTCTAGGATTCCAGGGATAACAGGGCAACTCAAACTTGCTTAACACACAAAACATTTTTTTGAAAAGAAATATATCATGAAATGGTTCAATGCCAGACAAGCTCGCTGTAGAAATTCAAATGATGCCATCAGGACTTGGATTCTCTCTCTGTCCATCTCTCTGCAGTGCATTTCCCTCTGATTTGGCTCTGCAGCACCCTCCCTCCATGCAGGAGTTCCAGAATGACATCTTCACAGCTCCAACCCCTGAGAAAAATACAATTCTTATTGCAAAAGTCTCAGGGTTAGCTTCGTTTGACCTGAATCAGGTCCCGTGCTCATTCCTGACCCAATGGCCATGAGCGTGTTACTCTCCTACTGGACTATCTGGGTCATGTGCCTACCTGTGTTGTTTGGGCTGTGATCATCTGATAAAGGACAGCATAAGAGTCACTTCCCAGCAGGAACCAGACCTATAATGGAGACTGCCTACTGTGTGAGGTAGGACCATGGAGGAGATGCCAACTAAAGCAAAAAGAGGGCAGCAGTACCCTGACTTCTCCTCTCTGCCCGCCAGTCTCCTAACATCACATCACTTCTCATTTTGTGTCATAAACTAAAGCAGACTCTTGCTTTGTTTTTGAATGTTCAGGCTCTCTGAAAGAGGAAACAGGCTAGAGGTGCCTCACACAAGCGACCCAGGGCTGAAGCCGGTGAAGAGAAGATTCTCGTTTGGTCCGAACAGTTTTAGTCAGTATAGAATTTTAAGTCTGATCTTTGCTAAGGTTAAAGAATGGATGCATTCTACATACAAACCTGGATTTCAGGCCTTCCCAGAAAATTAAATGCTCAGTCAATCCTTTTCCACATTTGCAGTGGGGCTGTTTCCTTTAAAAGGTAAATCAGGGTTAAATTGGGGCTTTTGGAAGAGGGTACAGAAGCAGCTAGAGGACTGGTTTTTGTGGGTCCTATAAGGGGAGCAGTTCAACTCCTCACTTTGGGACTTCTGTGAGGTGGCTTACAGATTCCTGGGAGGCTCGGTACTGTGCTCTTGGTTGTTGTGATAGAAGATCTTGGGCTCAAACTTGGATTTGCCCTCAGATGACTAGACTAGTCTGGACCAGGATCACCCAGATTATTCAGTGAGGGCAAAAGAGAAGTGGATTTCTCTCTAAATATTTGGGATGTACAAGAATGTGTGTGCTTTCAAACAGTGCTAGTTAGACGCCCTACAGGATTACAGGACTGAATATCATTGCCCTGATGTGGGAGAGTGTTCAGCATAAGGACTGACTGGGAGGCATAATGTATGCTGGAATATAGTGGTGTTTAATCACTGTGCCCAAAACCCTGATAAGAACAACTTAGAGGAGGAAAAGTTCTTGGGGCTTTCAGTTTCCGACGTCTGAGTTCATAGATGGTAGAATCTGTAGCTCTGGCCCAAGGTGAGACAGAACATCATGGTGGAAGGGTGTGGCAGAGCAGAGCAGCTCAGGACATGGCAATAAGGAAAGAGAGAGAGAGAGAGAGAGAGAGAGAGAGAGAGAGAGAGAGAGA
>JAJEJO010001322.1:0-108867 GCA_020662805.1 Glaucomys volans | reverse complement strand
AGAGAGAGAGAGAGAGAGAGAGAGAGAGAGAGAGAGAGAGAGAGAACTCCATTGCCATACCCTATCCACTACAGGTACCACCCAATAAATCCAAGTCAGTGAATTAATCCACTGATTAGGTAACAACTCTCATCTAATCATTTCACCTCTGAACATTCTTGCATTGTCTCACACATGAGCTTTCAGGGAACACCTCATACTAAAACATAACAATTGGGGATGATTGGTTGTACCCTCAGGTGTTAGAGTTCTTCAGAGACACAGAACCAATAGGAGATATTTGATTTTATGTATGTATATACACACATATATTTACATATATGCACACATATACACATACACACACACACACATACACATACACACACACATACATACATACACACATACTCACCCACATGACTATGGAGGCTGAGAAGTTCTCAGATCTGCAGTGGGCAAGGTGGAGACCCACGAAAACCAAGGGTAAAGTTCCAGTCTGAGCCAAAGCCTGAGAGTCTGTTCTACCCTGGAAGGTGGACAATCTGTTTAATTCAGCCTACTGATTTAAATGTTAATCATATCCAGAAATACTTTCCTGAATACACCTGGAATAATGCTTATCCAAATGTCTGGACACCCTGTGGCCCAGTCAAGTTGACACATAGGATTAACTATCACATCTCACATCTCCCTGTACTGAGAGCTGGGATGAATTCCTTCTTCCATCTGCAGGGCAGAACTTACATGGTTTGCTTATGTGCTGTCACCAAGAAACACTTTCTCTTAGCTTTGTCGTCGTGTGAAGTCACATGCCCAAAATGATCTGATAATGATTTTTCAAAAAGCCTCCTGCACAGAGCTTAGTTGTTTATTTTTTTCCCCCAAGAGCAGTTGTTTTAATACCCAGTCTCCTATTCCCTGGAGAAGTACACAGGAGATTATGGTGCCACCGTATCTTTCTGGGTATCAGCTGACATTCCTGTGGGATATAGCAGGAACTTCCTAACTGACCTCCCACACTTGACCTCCGCCTGCGCTTCCCCCAGTTCCTGAGCCTTCTCTTGTCACATCTAATCTTTTGCAGTTCATCTACAGGCCCTCTGCCTTCATCTGATGACTTATCTCTTTGGCAGGGCATTTTAGAGCCCTCTTGCCTGCCAGCTTCATCCTTCCGCCATCTTGCGCTCTGCCCAACAACCTGAATATTCTGCTCCCGACTCCTTTCCAAGTCACTGTTCACTCTGCTTCCCCAGCCAGAGGTGCCTTTTTCTTCTCTTCTGCTTGTTGGGTTAGGGTTGAACTCGTATTCTGACCTCAAAGCCCACCCTGAATGCTGTTTCTCTAGTAATATCTGGTATTTCCAGTAGGTATCACAATCCTAATGATGCCTATCTTAGCACCTTCCCTGAGTTATATCTTCCTTCTTCCCCCTAGATCCAGAACTCCTTAAGAGCAAGAAAACATAGTAGTCAAGAGATTTTGGATGAAATGAAAATAAGACAAATCTTTTGACAATTAACTTATGAAATCAATTTGAGGGTCCAGAAGAGTCATATGTAAAGATGTTACATATGTTAGTAGTCAGAATGATTCCTGGTTCAGAGAGCAACTCGGTCAATGCAACACTCATCACATTGTAATCTAGAATTAGGGGAGATATGTTTGCATGAGTGAATTCATTATCTTATTATATCTTCCTTTTGGAGGTTTACATCATGAGTTAGCATATTCAAGGGCCTGAGAAGTCCTGTAATAATGAAACTCTGTTCACTTTCAATCTAGGATTTCTCTAATTTATCTTTATTTTTCATAGAACACTATTAATAATTGCTGAATTAAAGAAACACTGTACTAATTAGAGGGGGCATTAGTCTGTATTGAAGCTGGAAAATCAGAGGGGCTAATGCTGTCAGTGTCTACCCAAGGGCTATTTGAAGGAAGTGACATCCTCACCTGAGGTCTGGACTTTGAGTCCTGGCAGCTAGGCGGATCCATCCAGGGAGAGAAACGCAATGTGCTCTCTTGACCTGCTACCGTCAAATCACTTGAGTTGGACAACTAATTTCTCTTGTTCTCTCTTTATGCTCCTTAGACAATCTACCTGATTATTATTTGGTTTCCCAAGTAAATTTCCTGTATGAAGGAAATAATCTGGCCTGGGGATGGGTTATTTAGCCCCCTTGCCATTCTATTATGGTAGTAAATTGGCATTCTGGACTGTGCATCAGTCCCCTGTGACCTTGCTTAGTGAGACCTCATCGCTGAGATACTGATTCAGTCTTACTGGAATAAAACAAAATCATATTTCAGAACTTGCAAGGTTGTGGGTGATATCCCCGTACTGTGGTGAATAGCAATGTAATAACTGGCATTTATAAAGCACTGTTTCCATTGTCGGTTGCTATGTGGTAAATCACCACTTAGTGACTTAAATCAAAAACAATCATTTTATTATTTCCCACTGTGTCAACGCATTCTGAATTTGGGGAGGGTGTGACTGAACCACCCTGACTTGGATTGTGGTAAATGACTGGAGCTGCTGAGGGATGATTGGAGTCTTCCTGTCTTCTTGCAGACTTGGCACTTTGTTTTTTCCATGGACTCTAGTTAGGACTCCTTATAATATGGTGACCCAGGACTCCAAAAGCAAGATTCCAGCGAACCAGGTAGACATTATAACAACTTTTCTGATTTAGCCTCCGAAGTCATGTCACTTCCACTGCCTTCCATTTGTTACAAGTGAGACCTGGGCCAACCATACTCAAAGGGAGGGGAAATAGCACCCACCTCCTAGTGAGAAAACACCAAGATTCCAAAAAGCATGTGTGATGGGAGATAAAAGGTGACCTTCTTTGGAAAATACACCCTGCTGCAAGCACTTCCTATATTCAAATCTCTCTCTCTGTCTCTTTCTCTGTCATTATTTATTCCTCAAAATAAATCCATGAGATAATTCCTATAATTCCCCATTTTTAAAGATGATGAAACTGAGGCTCAGAGAGTTTTAGTAATTTCTCCAGGGACTTTTCGTCATGTAGTTGTAGGACTGGTTTTTGAAACTAATGGGCATTCTTAAACAGTATGCTCCACTGCCTCCTGATGCACCAAGATAAATGCTACCTTGGGAAGTTTCTGGAAGCTGTCAGCCAGGCTTCTCAATGACTCCCTCATTACCATGCATACTAAGTGTGGTGGGAGAATTTTTCAAAGGATTAATCAGCATGCTTTTCTCCTTAAACCATCACATCCTTCACTTGTGCCCCGAGGGTCTTTCTCTCAAGGAGACCCTGCCTGCTCCCTGCCTCTTCTGGTCCAGATAATGAGACAAGATTCACCAATTTATGAAATAAGAAAGCAAAGGCCACAGATATTTGTTTATTAAGTTTCCAAGTTGCATGTTGACTAAATAAAAATATCCTAGTGAGACTGACATCAGGAGTTTTGTCTGGATGTCTTTGGTTTCTTTGTTCATCCATTTTATGTATCTCCCTTCAGTGTTTCCTGGCAGTCAGCACCAGGGGCTCCCTTTCCAAGGCATGCCCTTGGGCATCTGGAGCCCACTGCCCAGTTGGATGAGAAGATAAGGAAACTGGGAATCCAGGTCTCCCCATTGGGGCTTAGCCAATCTCAAGGCTAGCCAGGCTCCACATGCTCTGGTTGGGACAGCTCTGAGGGTAGCAAAGCTGTCCTTGGTGGGACTCTTCATGAAACTGCACCTCTGCTTGGCTTCCACCCGACCTTCCTCCTGCTTCTCTGTCTCCCTTGAGGGTTATTCTGGGTGTACCATGTTCAGAGTCTGCTGTTGAAGAATCTGAGCTAAGACCCCTGGACTGGGAAAGAGCAAGCAGGGGAACCAGAAAGTCCTCTTCAGGACGAGCTCCATTCTTTACCAGATCAAAGGGCTACAGGGAGGTTGAGCCAGGCTGCTCAGTATCAGTGTCCTTCAGAGTGGACCCTTTTCCTGCCCCAAGGGACAGCAGCTGGCTAGTTATCTGTCAGCCATAAGCATACTGCTGCTAGTTAGTCTTTTATCCATGTGACCAAAATGCCTGACACAAACAACTTGGCGGAGGAGTGATTTATTCTGGCTCATAGTTTCAGAGGCTTCAGACCATCATTGGCTGGCTCCATTGTTCTGGGCCTAAGGTGAGGCAGAACATCATGGTGGAAGGTGTGGCAGAGATAGCTGCTTAGCTATGGCAGCCTGGAAGGAGTGGGGGTGGGGGAAGGAACAAGATAGAATCCCCAAAGTCACATCACAGTGACCTACTTCCTCCACCCATACCCCACCTGCCTACCATTTCCACCACCTCCCAGAAGTCCATTCATATTATTAATCCATCAAATGGGTTAATCTACAGATGAGGTCAGACCCCTCATGATCCAGTCACTTCCCCAAAGCCCTACCTCTGGACATGGCTACATTGGTGGCCAAGTATTCAATACATGAACTTTTGTGGGGACATTTCAGATCCAAAGCATTGCCCTGATCCAGACTGGGGTTCTCTCCTCAGTCTTCTGTCCAACCTGTCTTCTGTGGATACCCCTTCCTATGACACTGTTCAATGGCACTAGTCCCCTGGAATGGAGATTGGACCCAGGTTACTTAAACAGCTGGTGGTGGGATCAAGGAAGGCCCCCCACCCATATCCTTTCCCTCAGGCCTGACCCACGTGATATTTGATGGAACTCAATCAGACCATGGGCAAGTTGGAATCCACATTGAGCGAGGAGTTAGAATCCTTGAGTCTAGTTCTGGCTCAGCCCCTGACAAGCTTTGTGACTTGTTTTTTCATCTACACCTTAGTCTCTGAGATCTTTCCAGCTCTAAATGTCTGTGGTTTCATATGACATGTTCCGTGCTCCTGAGAGCTTATCATCTTGTTAGGGAGGCCTGGCACAATTAGATGTCTGTGTATGAAAGACTTCAGCACAAAGCTGAAATCAGTTCAATTAAAAGGGAAAACACTTGGTGCAGAAAACAAGCATGGCTGCTGATTAGGACTGGAGGATTTCTGTGGGACAGAGGCCTCAGGAAAGGTCTCAAGGAAGGATTTGAGCAAAGCCCTGGAGGGTGACTATGGCTTGGATGGGGAGGGGAAAAGCCACCACTGTCTTGTGCATACATTGGTTACCTGAGTGTGAAAGGAGGGCAGACACAGGGAGAGTGGAGAATGGAGTCCTGGTTATCATTTAATTGCTCTTCTAACTCGAAGCGAACACAACACCACACGCCACTCCTGTTGTAATATATTAGTTATTTACAGGGCTGTCTTTCTATTCTCCCAGGCTTAACACACATCACTGGAAATCTGACATTCAGAACTGGCTTTTCCGACCCCCTAAATTTTAATTAAAGTAATTATGTTACTAACAGAAGCTGTAATTTATCTTCTTTTTGCATTCACAAAGATGAAAAAAACAACATTGACCAAGCATAGTTCCCCTACCTCCTGTTTCTGGTTTGTTTCCTTTTGAGGGGTGAGAGGTGGTGGGAGTCTTTGGTCTGAGCCACACTGCTCACTACTCTTTGGTCTCTGCAGTGCAGAGAATCCTGTTCTGGATGTTTGCAAAAACTGCTACAGAGACCCTCCAAATAGGTTGAGTTTTTGCATTCAGAAGCAGCCCCAGAGCTAAAGGGTAAGTCCTTCTAGCAAAGCCCTTTGACACTTTGAGTGTGTGTGTGTGTGTGTGTGTGTGTGTACATGTATGTATTTCTGGCTTTGGCAGGAATAAGCAACTCAGTGATTTAGGTGAGAATTTTCCATGCAATTAACTTCATCCAGACTAAAGCAGGTGCTGAAGGGAACCAGTGGGCCAGTCTGCTTGGTAAATATCCATCCCCAGATGTAGGGCAATTCAATGGAAATAATTATACAGGGTCAATTAAGCAGAACTCAGACCTCCTCCGGTTAGTCTGTTTGAATTTTTCATTTCCATAAGCCAGGTTTGTTCAGAATTTAAACTGCTTTACTTCAACTAAGGGGAAGCCTCTCGGGAAACAGGGTTGAAGAGTATTGTGGTGGTTGTTGCTGGTGAAGGTGGACCCTGTTCCCTGGACAAGAGCCCTGGGGCTGGGCCGCATATGAAGATCTGGTGGAAAATTACCATAAAGGATAGCATGCAGATCTAAGAGCTTATTTTGTTGGAATTCAAATACACAGAGTTGAAGAAACCAACATGTGATTACAGGGTGAGGTAAGAGCTGGATAAAAGAAGGAACACCAGAATTCAATGAATCCTAAAGACCCTTGGCTGCACCGATGGTCAGTCCATTTGTAGATTACTGATGGCTTGTCACAAAGGCTTGGAGGGAGGCTGAGAAACAAAGCATGAGGGACCGTTGTCAGGTTGTAAATGAATCAGAAATGAAGTGACATCACCTCTGAAATGATAAGACAAATCAGTAAGAAATGGAATCTAACAGACAAAGATTCAATTTTTTGCACAATAATAATGTATATGGAAAGCTTACAACTTGGGAGAGGTGTTTCTAAGTGCTTTCCTTATTTAATCCTTACCACAACCTACAAGGTTGATTCTATGATTTTCACAACGTTACAGATCCCCAACTCTTCAGGGACGCACCCACAGACAGGGAAAGGTCACCTGCTTCTTAAAAAAGCTCCTTTATAGCCTGGGAGAACATAGACCCACTGTGAAACTCACAGACGGGAGGGGTGTACTTGAATCTGACTTAGTGGTACTCATCCATTCACTGATAAGGTCATCTCTGTGCCAAGAACTGGGTGTGATTTTGAAAATTCAATGGTGAGCAAAAATAGGTATGATCTGCTTCTGGGAAGATGGAGAAGATACACTTTTCCTTATTCTACCTTATGTGGGTGTGTATGTGTGTGTGTGTTACCCAGAAATTACATATAAAATAAAGACGAGTCTAAAAGGTAGAAAGAAGGCAGATTGGCTAGAGATTCTAGGGTGCAAGAAGTGACACAATGATGAGTTCTTTGGGTGTTTGTTCTGTCTCATCTATCCCAGACTTGGGAGACACACCAAGGGGCACAGAAAAGAAAAATTATGTTGTCTCTAGTCAAAGGATCGGGAAAGGGCAGCCTAGTGAGGCAGAGAATTTTTAGACAGTAATAGCTGCACTTCAGTCAATACCACAGAAAAAAACGTGGCCTCATCCTACCAAGAGTTGCTGAGTAGCCTGGACTCCCAGCTCCTGAGGCTGTGGGGGAGCTGCACTGTTGGGCAACAAGGGTCAATAGAGAGCCAAGTCTTCCCAGGAGAAAACTCTTTCACTAGGCAGTAGTGCAGCCATTCCTCTCCCCATTGCCTTAGTGGCATCAGAGGACACAAGGACTTTCACCACTGCCCAGTAGTAAGGAAGCCAAATCGCACTGCTACCCCTTTGTGCCACTGGAGTTCCCAAGAGAAGTAGGGAGGAAGCACATTCCTGCCCCTTCCAGCCAGGGACTTGTCAGTTGAGCCTTGGTGAGGACAGGAGATGCCCACCTTTGTTCAGTAGAACTTTCCCCTCTGCCTAGTCCCTCCTCCCCAGTGTCCATGGAGGCTCAGTGGGAATACAGGTTCATGGTCTATCCTGGCAGTAATGGGGTGGCGCCTCCCCCTTCTCTTGCCAGAGCTGTATCAGAAGAAAGCAGTTAAAACAGGGGTTCAAATAGGGCTCAGAGTTTCATAAAATAATACTCCAAATACCCAAGTGTCATTGAAACCATTTTTCATGCCAAACACCAGCTAGATCTCAGTCTGAATGTGAAAAAGCGATCGACAGATGCCAACACAGAAATGACAGAGATGTTAGAATTATCCGAAAGAGATATGAAAGCCATCATTGCAAAAACACCTCAACAAATAATTAAAAACATGCTTGAAACAATGGAAAATATAGAAAGTTTTTTCAAGAAAAATAAGATATAAAGAAGAAACAGATGGAGATTTTAGAATTGAAAAACATAATAACTAACCATACAAAGCTCAAAGGATAGATTTAACAGCAGAATACAGGGGACAGAGGAAACAATCCTTGAACTTAAAGACAGAAAAGCATGAATCACCCAATATGGAAAACAGAGAGAAAATAAACTGGAAAAAAATTATCAGAGTCTCAGGGCTCAGAGGACTACAACAAAATATCTAACAGTCATGTACTCAGAGTCACAGAAGAAAAGAAGAAAAAGAACAGGATGGAAAAGTAAGTAAGGACTGAAAAGTTTCTTAATTTGACCAAAGATGTACTTACAAAAATGCAACCGTTATCCACTGTGATGCATATTTAATTAGCTGAGGTGATTATTTCACAATATGTGTGTATCATATAGTCAAATTATGCATCTTAAATATATACAGTCTTTGTCAAATAAATGTCAAAGGATAATAAAAAAGAGAGAAAAAAGACTACATATTCAAGAAGCTGCAAAAGCCCAAACAGAATAAACTCAAAGAAATTGACAACAGGACTTATCACAATCAAATTTCTGAAACCTGAAGACAGTAATATCTTGAAAGCAGCAGGAGAGAAATGACACATTATGTATGAGGGAAAACAATTCAAATGACAACCAGTTTCTCCTCCGAAACCATGGAGGTCATCATGAGTTGGCACGATGCTTTTCAAGCATCGTGAAAGTAAAGAAATGTCAACTCCAAATCCTATAGCCAGTGAAAGTGTTCTTCAAGAATGAAGGAGAAATCAAGACATTCAAGGGTGAAAAGAAACTAACAAGATTTGCTACCAGCAGACCTACCCTAAATGAATAGCTACAGTAAGTGCTCTAAAAAGGAAAGAATTGATAAAGGAAGGAACATTGGAACACCAGGAAGGAAAAAGGAACACGGTAAACAGAAATATGGGTAGATAAAACAGACTCCTGTTTCTCTTCAGTTTTTCTCTTCAGTTTTGAAAATTTGTTGGATGGTTGAAGCAACAATTATTATACTGTTTAATGTGGTTCTCAAAGTATGTATAGAAAATAAGACACTCATAAATGGAGGAGAGCAGAGGTCTATAAATAGAGGTAGGATTTCTGTATGTCACTGACACTGGTAAAATAAAAGCCTAGCAAGCAATGAAAAGTGATGTATATTTTATACAATACCTATAGTAACCACTATAATGTTGTACAAGGAGATACATTAAGAACCACTATACATAAATCAAAATGGAATTTAAAAAAATGTTTGTAACCCACAGAAGGGCAGGAAAAACCCAACAAAGAAATAAAAACCAGAGAGAACAAACAGAAGACAAACAAAAAAAAGGTAAACGTAAATATATCACTAATTATGTTAACTGTAAATGGTCTAAATATACAACAAAAGACAGTGATTGGCAAAGTGGATTAGCAAACATGAACCAACTCTATGCTGACTAAAAGAAATGCACTTTAAATGTAACTATAAAAGAATTGGAAAATATATTATACAAATATTAATCAAAAGAAAGCAGGAGAAGCTTTATTAATTGCAGGCTTCAGAACAAAAAAATTGCAAGAAACAAAAAATTGTACAACAAAAGGATCATTTTTCAAGAAGATAAATCTTAAATGTGTAGGCTTCAATCAATATAGCTGAAAATTTATGAGGAAAAACCAAATAAAAGTGAAGGGAAAGCAAGACAAATTCACACTTATAGTTAGAAACTTCAACACCCCTCTTTTGACAATTGATAGAAAAACAAGACCAAAAGTCCCCAAGGTCATGGAAGAACACAAGGTCGATTTCTAGAACACTCCACTTAGCAATGATGGCATACACTTGTTTTCCAGTGTTCACTTGGCAGACCACACACTGGGTCTCAGGACAAACCTCAACATGTTTGAGAAAATTGAAGTCATACGGAATGAGTCTGCTACAATGGAAGCATGTTAGGAATCTATAACAGGTGACAGGAAAATCTCCAAACATTTGGAAACAAAAGAGCATGCTCCTGAAGAATCCATGTGCCAAAAAGGAAGCTTCAAGGGAACTTAAAGAAATTGAACCAAATGAAAGTAAAGTATAATAGATGAAAATTTATGGGATACAGCTAAATTAATGCTAAGAGGGCAATTTACAGCACCAAATGCAGACAGAAAAGAGGAAAAATCTCAAGTCAATAACTTGAACCCCTGCCTTAAGAACCTAGGGAGAAAAATAAAGCAAAATAAACAGAAGAAATCAGTTATACCCCAATCAGAAAAACAGAGAAATTTACAAAGCAAAGCTTTGGCTCTTTGAAAAGAGCAATAAAATTAACCAACTCCTGAGACTGACAAAGTGAAAAGAAAGAGTTAGCAATGCCAGGAAGGAGGGAAATAACTACCGATTCTGTAGGCATCAGAAACTAATAAGGGATCATTAATAACACTTCCACATATCAGTTTGACAATTTAGACAAAATTATTTTTCAAAATAATTGCAAAAACACTGATTATCACAATTTACCCAATATGAAATATATATAGTTTGAATAACCCTACGATTTTTAAGGAAGTCCAATTCATAATTTAAAAAACCTCCAGCCCAACCCCCCGCCAAATTTCAGGCTCAGATTGTTTTACTGCAGAATTCTATAAATGTTTAAAGAAGAATTAAAACCAGCTGATCATGGCAATGGATACAGAGAAAGAATTTGACAAAAGTTTACACCATTTTAGGATAAAAATTCTGAAGAATGGGAATAGAGGGGAACTTTCTCTACTTGATTAAGGATACCCACAAAAACTATTGAGAACATTATACTCAGTGGTGAAAGTCTGAGTGCTTTCCCCATAAGATCAGAAACAAGGGTGTGTACTCCCAGTTTTATCCAACACAATGCTAAAGGTTCCAGCCAGTGGAAAAGGGAAGGAAAGGAAATAAAAGGCATGCAGCTATCGCCAATGCCAATGTGTACAGGTGGGAAAGGAAACAACAACAACAACAGCAGCAACAAACCAACAACAACAACAGCGACAACAAAAACTGTCCCTCTTTGCATAAGACATGATTGTTCATTGAGAAAACTTTGAGGTTTCTACAGAAATAATTCCTGGAATAAGTGAATTCAGCAAGGCCGCAGAATATAAAATAAACATGCAACAATCAATGGTATAAGTGAATGAAGTGATATTTCACACAGAGGGTATATGAATGGAAAATAGGACATAGAAACATGTTCAATATCATTAGCCATCAGGAAAATGCAAATTAAAGCCACATTGAGATTTTACTACATCCCTACCAGAATGGCTAAAATAAAAAACAGTGATAACATAAATGCTGAGAAGATGCAGAGAAAATCCACCACTCATCCATTGGTGGCAGGAATGTAAAATAGTGTACCACTCTGGAAAACAGTTTGGTGGTTTGATAATAACAAAAACAAAACAAAAAACAGAACATTCAACTCCATACAAAATGACCCAGCATTCACACTTCTGGGCATTTATCCCAGAGAAATGAAAACCTGTACATGAACATTTATGGTAGTTTTATTTAGCATGGCCCCGAAACTGTAAACATCCCACATGTCCTCCAACAGGTTAAACAAACTCTGCTACATCCCATACCACAGAATACAATCCAGCAATAAAAAAGAACAGACTATTGATACACACAAGAACCTGGGTGGGTCTCCAGAGGACCATGTTGAATGAGAAAAGCCAATCCTGAAAGTTATGGACTTTGTGAGTCTATTCTTGTAACATCCTTGACATGGAAAAATTATAGAATGGAGAACAGTGGTGTTGCCAAGGGATAAAAGGTGAGGACAGACCAGAAGTGGATTGGCTATAGAAAGGGAGCCTGAGGGATGCAGGGGGTGATGAGAAGGCCCTGTGGCTCGATGTCAGTATGCTGTGATATTGTTCTGTACTGCTGCAAGATGGTAGCATTAGGAAGAATAGGATAAAAAGGCACACAATGGTATCTCTTCCCATCATTTCTTAGAACTGCTTGTGAATCTACAATGATCTCAACATAAAAAGTTTGATTAAAAATAGATGGATCCCTTTGCTGATGGGGTTTATAATCCAGTAGAGAAGCATTAATTAAATGTCTACACATATGTAAAAATTCAACTATGATGATTTCAAAGAAGAGGTGCATATAGTCCTACGAGAACATACAGTGGACAAGGTGAACACATCATGTGTTGCTGGAATAGGAACGCTGTTGAGAACAAATGAGGTGTTACTAGTGATCATATCAGGGAAATGGGTCTACACTGAAACATAGGGTCACCCTAATAATGAAGGGAGGTGCATCTGGACCTGGTGAGCGAGGTCAAAGGAGGCTCACTTCAGGAGGAGCAGGTGGACCTAGGATCAGAAGGAAGATTGACAATTCATTGGACAGGCAGGGAAGGGGAGAGAATAGGACCAAGACCCCTGGCTGGAGGGATCCTGGACCCCTGTGAACCTGAATGTGCAATCTGCTCCCAGTTCTGCTCCATCTCCAGGAGCACTTAGCTGCAGGCAGGTCCTCCTCTGACTCCAGCCTTCCAGCTCCCTTCCTCCTGCCCCCTGAAGGCATCGCTGGTTAGGCTGTAGATTGCACGTTTGTTTTGAGGCTATTTTTAGTTCCCTGCTTTGCTCGCTCTGCCACGCTTCAACAATTTCCCGAGAATGCCAGTGCTCTTCAGTCCCCTGTGGTGCTCTTGATTCTGACTCTGGGATGGAAAGAATGGATCCCTTCCCTGAGTGCTGGGGCAGATGATCACAGGTGCACCCATGATCCACCTCTTTGGCATCTGACAACCGCTTAAGTGGTCTGGCCATTCATGAGGGTTTCCCCAACCCTCTGCCCAGCAAGATACCTCTTCTGAGCTGCAGCTTCATCTTTACTGGGCAATCCCTGCTCCTCTGGGGAGTTTGCCCCTTCCACTCTATTCACCGCCCAGGTTCCTCTTTTGTTTCTCCTGGAATCCAACTCTTCCTGGGACCCCATTCTCATTTCTCTTTACTCACCCTGGACTGTGAGTTTAAGCTCTCTGAGCATCCAGGGTCTGAGTCTGTAACATGGAGACTCTGACTCAAGTGTTCAGAATCATAGCCTTGAGGTCTGCCACCAAGGCTATTTTTGTGAGGTTATTTGCTCTTTATATCTAATCTAGTTTGGAGGAATTAAAAGGTTTGACCTGCCATGAAGGAAATCCAGGCAACACAGGACATGGAAGATACTATTTTTTTTTTGGCTGTGGTAGTAAAGGGTGGAGGGGAGTGGGGGAAGGAGTGGTAAAGGGGGCCTAAGTGATTTATTAAGTTCTTATTAGGTGCCAGGCAGTATTCCAACATTATCTCATTGGATGCTCACAAAACTCTTTGAGAAATGAATATTAATATATTCATTTTAACAGATGGGAAATTGGAAGCTCAGAAGGGCCAGACACCTTGCCCAAGATTCCGTGGCTGTCACACAGAGCTTCCACCAACTGAATCCAGCATCACTGTGTGTATTTTGTACACCCTCTCTGGAGATCGGGGACCATCTCCTGTCCCTGTAAAGCACATCTGTCTCTTCTCTTTCTTTCTTCTCCCTAAACCTTCCTACTTCCCATTACCTCTCTCCTCTCCCTTCCCTCTTCTTTCCTTTTCTTTAATGACTTATTATCCCAGACCCATTTTCTTTTCTGTTATCTGGAGTTTAACCTGCCATCTGTACCCCAGCTCTGTGAGGCTGGGAAGGTCACAGCCTCAGCCTGCCTGTTTCCCATGGTTGTCTCATCCCCTTGTTTAACCAGCTGAAGCAGCCTGGTGTGCCTTTTTAAATGCTAATGTCATACCCCTGGGAAAGGGTGCATTAGGTGTCAGTGATTAGGTTTGAATTGGATACACCCCTGTGTGTAATGCTTGCTGGGGAAGCAAGGAATAAAGAGTAGTGGGGACAGAAAAAGGGAGGCTTCGGACAACAAAGACTCTCTCTGAACATACACCGGGGTCTAGAAATCAGAATAGCAAGTTGCTTGGGTCAAGAAGATGCCACATCCAAGAGATGAGGTCTGTAACAATACTGATGTCAAGTAGAACGACATGTCTGTGCCTTGGCTTTTGTGTAGCCCTTCAAAGTTTGCTTAGTGTTTCCTTGTAAATGTCTTCTTTAATCCTCAGGCCCAGTTATAACTCTGTTGTGACCACGAGCCTTGTCAAAATCTCTCAACCAACACTGGCAAAGCCAGGACTTTCAATCCTCTCATTTTCTCATCTCTCTCTCTTCTAGACAATCCCCTGCTGTTTTTGCTATAAGATATTTGAATCAAATTGCCCAAACCTTTGTGTCTCCTGGACCAGTTCATTCATTCCATTACTCTTTCATTCACTTGACGAACATGTATGGAGGACCTGGCATCAGGTTAAACCTTTACATACTTTCTTTTATTTTCTTCTCAGAACAAGCCTTTGAGAAAGCTGTTAGAATACCTCCTTTTAAGATGGGGAAAAGGAACGATGTGTCTCTTTCTGCCTGGTTGGCCAACATCCCTTGCTGTGGAGCTCAGACATCCATCACATGTTAGCACAAAGGCCATGCAGGTCCATTCCTGGGAGACAGAGGACTCCTTGCCTGGTGACCTTGGAAAACTCTGCATCAACCTTGTCAAACTTTCGTAGAACTGTGTGTCCATCCATGGTCATCTAAGACCCTTCTATTCAACTTCCCTTCCTTCTTTCCCTCTCTTCCACAAGAGTCAGCTGTGTATCCCAGAATGATGGCTCTCCCAGTACTTCTGGCTCCTTCCCATTTTCCCTAACAGAACATACAGAACTTGGACTTTCACACTTTTTTAAATTAAAAATTTTTTTTTTGCTGGTCTCCTCCTTTCTTGGTGCCTGCTTCTTGGAGGAACTAGATTAACTATGCCTTTTTTCCCCTACTTTTTCTCCTTCCCACCCTCCCTTCCTTCCTTTAATTTTATTTTAAAATACATTTGTGGCCTTGGGTGAAAGAAGCTGAGATACAGGGTAGGCTCTCTTCTGTGGGGATTATGTTGTTCCGAGCTTGGGCATTCGCCAGCTGACCCAGGTGTACCTGGTAACCCTGGCCACTCCTCCTTTTCAAACTTGCCTCCCTGTTCCTGGGACCCCACACTTTTCTTGCTCTTCTCCTACTTCTCAAGCTGCCCCTCCTCAGTCTCATCTGTCTGTCCTGGTCCATCCTATTGCCCACATAAAGGGTCTCAGTTGGATGCTTCCATTTCCCATGCTGTGAAAAGATAAGCTTTCCTCTAAGAAATGCAGCTTTTCGTAGTGACTCATTAGGGAGAAGAGTAAAACAAAAGCCTATTATCCTGCAAAACTTCTTTTCCAGTGACATCCACCTCATCAGATTGATCCTTTCCTTTTGGAGACATGACTAGAGGGAAAATGTTGACAAAATTGCTGATGACTCTCAGTAGCTTAATGAGTATGTTCTTTCTGGAGCTTAAGTTTCCATTTTGGACTTGACTTCTTCGACCTGAACTTGCTACCTAAACATAGGCTCAAAGTCAGTGGCTATACTTTTCTCTTCCTTACTAGGGACATGCCATGCAAAGATGAGGATGTCACCAACTAAAGCATCATCCTCTTCTTAAATTAGAAGGTGTGTTGTGGGAGCCACATGTCCAGCAGGGACTAGCTACCAGTGTCAGTGCTCATGGCATGTGCCTTTCCCCCAGGAAAGATAGGTGCACAGCAGAAGGAGCTCTGTCCTTAGCTCCAGATAGGCCTAAATGCCTATATTGCTCAGGGTATGTTATGTGATGTAGGCAGGAGGACAGTGTAGACTGCACCTGAGAACTTAGTTGGAAAGTCAGCAGACCCAGATTCAAACCTTTAGTTTTGTTACTCACAAGTGAAGAACCTCTCTGAGTCAGATTTCTTCTCCTATAAAATGAGGTCTAAGCGCTGGCCTCAATAGGACTATTAAGAATAGTAAGAACATGGATGATCAGACTTACCTAGCATATAAACCAGACCCTGTTCCAGATACTTTGCATTCATTAGTTCATTTGATTTTTACTGTGACCTTATGTGCTAAGTTTTGTCACCATCTCCATCTGCAAATGAGAAAAGGAAGCACATAGAAGTTAAGTAATTTGTTTAAGGTCACAGAGCTGGTGGTTGGTAGAGTTGGATTTTGAACTTAGGTAATTTTGCTTCAAAGTATAGACTGTCAATCTGCTAGGATGTCTGGTCCAGAGTTAGTGCATTGCATAAGTAAACATTCATCAGTATCTTTGACATTACCTCCCCTGCGGTCACCCCTTCACCGGTGCATACCTTTGTTTCTCAGTCTACTGATTGGAACTAAGAAATTCACTTTGTCCAAATAAATTGAAACAGAGGCTAAAAAGACATAGTGCTTGACTTATAGGAAGCCCTTATTAGATGTCTGTTTTCGGTGGTTATTTTCTGCTCTTTCTTCTGACTTTTTCTCTTTCTCTCCCATTTTGGTGGTTTGGTGGTTGGGATTTGTAATGGTACTACCTACACTAACCAAGATCTGTGTTTTTGCAGGTTAATCATGAATTCTACAGAAGTGCTGTTTGAAGTGTTATCTACCTAGGATTTTGTTTCTGTTTTGTCTTCTATAAAAGTTCATGATGAGACTGAATGGTTTCCCTTTTTTTCTTCTAAGAAATATTTTTTGGTAATGAACATAGTGGACATTTATCTTATTTCCTTTTTGTGAGTGTCCAGCATCTGAACTCTCTTCCTGTGTATTGGAGAATTTCCTATCTTAGGAGGCAGATCTGGCTTTTATCGCATGTCTAGGGCTGGAGCTAGTAACCATGGCTTGGCCAATCAATGTGAATGATACAAAGAGACAAATGGAAAGTTAATGGTGGCAATAGAGGTGGTGGCCACAGTCAGACTCGAGATAGCTGTTGGCAGCAACATCTAGCATTCAACTCTGGCAGCATTGGTCAAGGTCATAGCATCTCAGGCTTGGTCTTACTGGTAATGGGGTCCTTAAAAGATCTGTTCTGCACTGTAATTTCAGGTGTCATTCTGCCTGTAGACCTCCTGAATCTAGTTCTCAAGCCCTTTCTGCAATTCTTGGAGTTAATCAATACCTTTCATAAAGTAATTTTCAGATTAAACAGAATTTCTTTTGCTTACAATAAGAATACTGATGGACACCACAAAATAAGGTGTAGTGGAAGATAATATCTATCAACTCCTAGCTCAATTGCCTTTTTCAAAAGTATTTTCATGCTGAAAAGAACAGGTGGCTGGTGGTTGCAGCAGAAGTCTGACTATTTACATTCTTTTGTTTTGTCTTTTATCGCACATTTATAGAGGGTCGGTTCTGTGCCAGGCATCAGGTCAGGTGCTGATATAGAATTGAGCAGAATAGATTCTTCTGGGCTTCATGGACACACAGTGGAAAGAAGTCCTGATTTCAGTGATCGTCTGGCTGCACTTGCTGCATTTCAGGTTTCGTTTTATAATCCTTTGCCCTGGTAGAAATTCAGAGAGTTGCAATGTGGACTGTTGTTTTGACACTCATTAATTAATTAATTTCCTATTTAGTTCTACAGAGGTTGTAAAGTGGCTTATCAAACATGCACAAGTATAGTAAGATTAGAGTATCAAGTGATGAAAATAATCAGTATTGAGAAAAAGCAAGCAGAAGGTACAAATCTTGTCCTGAAGATCATTAAAGCAAGCTCAACTACTGAGACAAGAGGAAGGCAAAACCAGAAGAGAAGACAAAACCAGTCTAAGAAAACCTTTACAAAAGGATATCAGTTTTGCAGGAGAAACCTTTCTCTGGGTCCAAGTTTTTCTAGAATTTGTCTTTAGACTTTCCTATAAGGGGTGATGAACATTTTATAAAATATGGGGAAAATGTATAATTGGGATGCTTCTCTATATGTACCTGCAACTGGCTGCTGATGGCAAGATATTTGTCAGACAAGTAAGGGATTGGGAGGGTGTGTGAGTGTGTGTGTGTGTGAGTGTGTGTGTGCGCGTGTGTGTAGTCCTAGGAGAAGTAGTACAGTTTCCTAAAGTGTTATTTCACTGTGATGTTTAAACAACAACCACCACCACATGAAAGGAGATTTATTTGGGTGACATTTGGTGTAATCTCATGAATGACTTATAGTTTCCTTTCTTGAGTTGTTTGTAACAGGGACAAAAGTCCTGGTAGGAACATGAGTTCTCAGGAAGGATTTCTTTCTTTCCTCCTGGGGACAGAGTAAAGGCTAATCCTAGTCCTCAACCTGCCTGTCCCAGGTGAAATAACAGAAATGGAAATGGGAATCTCTTCTAACCTTGGCCCTCTTTTTTATTATTATATTTTTTATTTGTTCTAATTAGTTGTACATGATAGTAATTCCAAATTGATATGAGGCAGCAGGAAGACAAAAACTTTGATGAAGATATGATGATGGGGATAATAATGGGTAGGTAATCAGGTACCATGTGGAGGAAGGCTTCACGAAAGAGCTGACATTAAAATCAGATCATGATGGAAATCGTAGCAGAGGCATATTCCAGAGACAAAGAAGTGGATAGGCCCCTCTTGGCTCCTGAACCCCGAGCTTCGGCTCGGGCTGCAGCACCCGGCCTTCTCCGCCAGGGGCGCTGGGCACCCGCAGATGGCCGGCTCCCACACTGCGCGGATCCAGCGCCCACCTGGCCTGGGCCCGCGGCGCTGGAACTTTTCTGGCTGCGGCTCGACAAGACGCCACAATACGCCAAGAACCACTTCATTCTGGGCCAGACGTTGTCAGTGGCTTCTTTTTCCGGCCCAGCCTCCTCCACAGTTCCCAATTTCCATTTTGGCTCGGGTGGGAGAGCAAGTTCACCAGAGTGGGGGCTCTGGGAATCGCTGGCTGTCGCACTTCCTCAGGGGTCTCAGATTCCCGGTTGAGTCCTCTGCTTCCTCCATCCCTCTTGGCCCTTCCCCGGCGCTCTTTCGCCTCCTCTTCTGTCTTCCTCTTTCTTTCTTTCACATCGTTCTCGCCACGTCTCCCCACTTCTCCCTTTCTCTGTTTTCCTTTCGCTCCCACATTTCTTCCCGGTCCTCTCGCTACGCTTTAATCGTCTCCTACAAAGGGGCTCTTCAGTCCCTAGGAGGAATGGAAGAGCCTGGCGGCTGTCTTCCTCGCCGAGCCCCCTCCCACCATCCGACTCCTTTCCTAATAGTCCCTCCTTCTGCTCCTCGGATCTCGGACTTTTCCACCCTTAAAATCCCAGAGATTCTCAGAGAAGGCGGGCTACATATGTCCGTGTGCCCATGAACGGCGGCTCGAGGTCATCATCCTCAGGTTTAGCTTCCTCTCTCCAGATACCCAAACTCTCCGTCTTCTTGTGATCACGAGGGGTCCCAGGCGCACCAAGTGTCCAGGCTGCCCTCCTGCAGCGGGGTACTGGGGGTTTGATAAGCCCAAAGCAGCGCTGGGCCGGGACCTTCCAACTGGTGGTGGACACTTCGAAACAACTGAGCCGGCTCAGAAACCCGTGTAGGGAAAGGGAGGGCAGTCCCAGGCAGTCCCAGGCAACAAGATGGGGCCTGCATCTTCCCCTGGGAGCTGAGGGTCTTTACTATTTTCTCTCTTCACTTCGGGCCGAAGGTCCCTGGAGGGAAAGCCCCTGAACCAGAGTTCCTGGCAGCCCCTACCCCCCGCTGCCAACGCGTTCCGGTTCTCTTTCCTGCCCCCCAAGAGGCTTAATCAGGTTACATCTGCAGGCGGTGGGGGGCCGTGGGTGCGCCCGGCGCGAGGGCGAGGGGGCTGCCGAAAGCAGCCTGCCTTGTTCCCGACATCGCCTTTCTGACGACTCACAGGGTCCTGGAAATGCAAACACAGCCCGTGCGTGATGCGCGAGCGCCCACGGCTCGAGCGCACCCCCAGCCCAGCCTTGCTGCTCACACACGCACACATGCTTGTGTAAACGCGCACGCACAGAGCCGCGCGCCCCCGCTCACCCAGGCGTCCCCCTAATCAGCCCCGTCAGGTACCCCCACCCTACGGCACCCTCCCGCCAGCTCGGGCGCACCCCCTAGCCTCACTCCCGCCCGCCTGTGCGCACGCACGCGCACGCACGCTCTCCCCGCGCCCCCGCACCGGGCGGGGGCGCAGGCCTCGCGGGGCGGGGAGCCGCGAGCAGAGTCGTGGGTCCATCCCGCGCTTGGCTTCCGCGTGCTGTCTCCCCGCGCGCAGGCTCTGGGCTCCCCTTAAGCTCTCAAACGCGAACAGTTGGCGCTGAAAACACTTTACTCCTCCTCATCCCCCGAGACCCTTATATCTCCCAGTGCGCCATCTCCCGCTCCCGGGAACAGGCCCGAAGAGTAAACCCCCGAACGCGAGGAGAAGCGGCACCCAACTCTTCACCCGGAGCAGGTTGGAGCCTGGATTTCGGAGAGACTTCGGACTGGCATCCGTTGCCAGCCCCTCCTCCTGGATCCGGCTTGATTTTCATATTTAAAGAGAGGATTTTCTTATTACCTTTGAACACTCCTTTCTATACAATTTCTGGAGAAGCTTGGGGGAACGATTTTGGGAATCTTATTTTAACAGCAACAAAAGCACTGAAGGAGCATTTATTAATTTTCCTTGGGATTTGGAATCCCCCTCTGGACGAGAGAGCGAGACGCGAGCGCGGGGTGGGAGGCAGAGTGCAGAGGACCGGCGAGGCGCGCCAGCCTGAGCCACCTCCTTCCCGGCCGCCCCCTCCCCACTCCCCCGACACGCTCGCTCGCCGGCGCGCGCACACCCCCCGCGCCGGACCCGCACCTCGGCGGGCGCCACACACTCGGCAGCCCGAGCCGCGGTAGCCGCAGCGGGATGGAGGCGGCGCGCACGGAGCGCCCCACTGGCTGGCCAGGGGCGCCCCTCGCCCGGACAGGGCTTCTACTCCTGTCAACGTGGGTCCTTGCTGGTGCTGAGATCACTTGGGGCTCAACGGGCGGTCCCGGGCGCCTCACGGCTCCGGCTTCTCGGTCACCGGCGTTGCCTCCTCTCTTGCCGCGGGCAGTGGCAAACCAGTGGCCGGAGGAGCTGGCGACAGCACGGAGACCCGCCGCGCTGGGGCGCCGGCCCAGACCAGAACTGCTGCCCCAGCCGCGGGGCGTTGAGATGCAGGTTGAAGTCGAGCGTACGCCTTCTGAAGATGCACGGTGGGTCCAGGGCATCCCAGTTCCTGGCAAGCCTGGCGGCGCACGGAGGAGTCGCCGGGAACAGCCCCCCAGCGCCCTGGAGCGCGGGGACGCCCGGGCTACTGCTTCTGCCGAAGGTTCCAAAGGAAGCCGCCCTCTGGCTAAGGGTTCTCGGGAGGAGGCGAAGGCCCCTCGGCCTGGGGGATCAGCGGCTGAAGAGCTCCGACTGCCCAGCACCTCTTTCGCACTGACTGGGGACTCTGCCCACAACCAAGCGATGGTGCACTGGTCGGGACACAACAGCAGTGTGAGTACCCACCTGGCGGCGGATCTGTCTCCTGACAGCATGGGGGAATGGGGGACTGGAGCTAGGGGTAGATAGTTGCTGGGGGCCCAGACGGATGCGGGAGCACTTGGACTTCTAGAGAAGGTTTGTTCTGCCCCCAACAGGTTAGCGGAGTTTGTTTTAAGATGGTGTGTGCATTTGTTTACTGGCGACCCTAGGACTAGGGCCGTCCAGAGAGGAGAGGAGCAATGGGTGCCTTAAAGATGAGCAGGGCAGGGATCTGTGGTCACTCTCTTCCATATTCCACTTGGAGTCAGTTTTCCTGTTTGTGGGTTGCTTGGCTTCGTGGGTGAGGACACGGGCTGATGTGAAGAAGCGGCTGGATAGACTAACGAATTCCCCCACACCCAACCCCCTGCACCCGGCACGTGAAAGGGAACCCGGGAGATTGAGGCCGCTCGGACTCCCAGACTCCTGCTCGCCTTGGGGTCGCTGCTCTTCGCTCCAGGCACATAATCTGCTGGCCCAGGCGCGAGGCTCCTCCAAGTAAGCTCAATCCTTGGCCTTCAGGAAAACCCAGTTTCATCTTCAAAGCCCAGGCAACCGCCCTGACTGTAGGAGAGGCAGTAAAAAAGTTTAAAACGTGAAGAGAAATCAACACATCATCCACCTCGCTCGCCCTCACTCATGCACAAGCACGCCTAAGTGGCCGAACACAAGACTCGCTTCCTTCCACCTCTGCGTCTTGCTCCCGGAGTCGAGTTGGGTCCTTGTGCTTTCTACTCACCACCTCTCCACGCTTCTCTCCTTGCCTCCAAGTCCCCTGAACGCTGCTGTACCGAGAGGTGGCGCCGTGGAGCCCAATCTGGCGGCCCGGGGCACTCAGGGCTGGGGCACCGGTGCTGGGCATCGCCTGCTGGGGCAGCTGCAGCAGCCCGCAGCACTTGCCCGAGGGGCTCTGCCCACATCGCCGCCACCCGGTGCGGGGGAGCCAAAATCAAAGACAGGCCAAGGACGCGAACCCACAATCTTCCCTACTCCATTCCCTCCCACTGCCCCTCTTTCAACCAGTCTTGCAAATCCTTTGCTCTTGTGTGGTTCTTGGTTCAGATGAGAACCTGGCGTTGGGTAGAACTGGACTCCAGGTGTGGGGCGATGGATGCTTGTACAAGCAGCTTTGGGGAGCTCACTTGATAAGAAAAGATTTTCTGGGGAAATATTTGTCTTATTTTATCAGAGCTTATGGGTGTCACAGGAATGGGAAGTGAGTAACAGGAAAGCCAGGGCACCGCAGAGCAGTACCCAAGTGCAGATTTCCTGCTTCTTGGTGATGCACAACACAGCGCGGGCAGTCCAGCTACCAGGTGCTGGGTTCCAAGGACAGGTGGAGTCCAGCTGGTAACTGGCTTCATCTACTTTAGATGAAGACCCTGAGCTTCCTGCTGGACAGCTCTGAGCTTTCTGGTTGAGCAAAGTGCACTTGTGCTGGACCGGGTGACTGAAGATTTCCCAGTCCCCAGAGGATATCTGTGTGAGTGTGCAGAGAGAGAGAGGGACAAAGACAAAGAGATGGAGAGAGTGAAAGAGGGAGGGGGAGAGAAGGAGAGAAGGAGAAAGGGGGAGGAGGTGAGAGGGAGGGAGGGTGGAGAGAGAATTCTCTAGCAGCAGGGCTTGTAGTCTTCACTTCATTTTAGTTTGGTGATTAAGAATTGTGTGCTCATGTTTCTTGCCAGGGAACCCACCTGGGGAATGCTGCTGGGAGTGGTTTCCCAGTTTTTCTCACAGGGGTTGTGAGAAGGTGAGGAGGCTGCATGAAATAAATGTGTCCTAAGAGGAGGGGATGATGTCCTGGCACATCTGAGGCTTTATTACTGCCACATTTGGACAATATAAATTCATTCTCCGAGGAGTTTCTTATGTTACTGTTTTTAAGGACCATTTCTGAGTGTTGACAAAGCCTTGGGAGATGGAACTTCAGAGAGAAAATGCTTCCTGCAAATAGTTAAATGTGCATGCCCATTTTCGGAGGTGCAGTTGAGCAGCAAAGAAGTGAGGGGCAGCCTGGCCTTTGCCCCCCAGGGAAATCAAACAGGGCCAAAGGGCCTGGGCAGTGGACTGGTAGAGTTTGGAAGGCCTTAGTGACAGTGATGAGATTTGAACCATCCCTGAGCAGCCCCTGGAGACTTCATTGGTTGTGCTCTTGGCTACTTCACTGCCCCAGCAAGGGGAAGGTGGCCCAGGTGAGCACAGGGCACATTCTGTCCCCTCCCTAGTCTGGAGAGGGACCACTTTATTAGGCCCTAGACTGCACCTGCCTTTTCTGACCATATTTCGCTGTCAATACCAGGGAGAGAGGTTTCCTTGATGGTCAGGTCTGTGATGCTCATTAAAGAAGAAGAGGAAATTGAGAGACTCTGAGGAAACAACCCTGGAGGGAAGAACTGGGAAATCACTCCCAGCGGCATTCCCCAGGTGGGTTCCCTGGCAAGAAAAGAGGAGCTGTGGGCATGGTGAAGCCTCAGGAAGTCCCTTCATTGTTTCAAGGTGGAGGGAGATGTCACAAGGCAGAGACCTTGGGGCCTAGCAGGCTCTTCAGACTTGGAAAGAGGATTCCACCTTTCCCTTAGGCTTCTGCAGTGTTGAATGTGTCCTCTTCAGGAAGAGCCACAATTTCAACTTTAGTACAATGTGGGCTCACCTGCTTTTCTCCCAGGTGCCTTTGATGAACTGTTACTTCACATGAGTCCCCTTATGGGGAAAGTTTTTAACTCACTTGTATAACTGAAAATTGAATTCCACTGTGGTAGTTTATGGCCATGATGTGGAGCTGGAGGCAGAGAAGGGCCTTTACCCCACCACTCTGATTCAGCATGCACCCCAGGAGCTTAGAGGCAGGAGGAGATCCTTATCCAAGACTTGGGTCAGGTGTCTGCTTGGTCTCAGGACTAGAGTGGGATAGCTTGATGAGCAAAGGAGGGGGCCCCCAGCAGGGTGGAGGCAGAAGAAAGCAGGATGGGGAGAGAATCTGGGTCCCACCTCTGACCATGTCACTCTGCTAGATGTTCTAGGTGGAGGGAGATGAGTGGACTTGGCCTTGGAACCTTTACTCTGGAGGAGTGATTTGCTGTTGTTGTTCTTTCTCACCACTTGTCTCCAGCTGGGATCCTGGTGATTAATGGGTTAGAGAGTGTTTCACAAACACCCAGGGGGAGCACAGTCGCTGTGGCTTCCAGGGGAACAGAAAAACACATTATTCTGTCCTTTCTCTTCCAATGAAGGAAGAAGCCTCCCTGCTTGCTCAGAGAGATGGCAAATGGCTCTGGAGAGGGGAAAGTTGGGAAGGCACAGCTCAGTACTTAACGCCCTTGGATTAACCCTTGATGGAGGTCCCTCATTGCTGGTGCTGAGGTGAGAATGGTGCATCCTCCCTTAGACTGGGTTCCACTTCTTCCCAGCTGCTCACTGGCGGCAATGGCAGTTTGCAGGCTGCTGTCTCTGCAGTGTGCCTGCTTGGAATGACTTACCAGGTAGTTTTCAATAAATGTGCCCAGCACTGCACCTCGGTGAGGAGAAATGGGGAGATGCTGGTCATTCCAGATCCTTGCCAGATCACCTTTCCAGAGCGTGTTAGGAGGTGTAGTATGCAGATTTCTCTGGGCAGGATTTCCTACCCTTAACTGATGCAGCTGGACTGTATTCTAAAATATTTACTCCTAATGTGCAAAATAGTGACAGATTTGGTCAGATTAATTGTATTTCACTCACTGAAGCATCTGATTGTGGCTCCCAAACAGATTTTTCAAATAGCTTTTGGCTGGCTTGCCCGGCCTTCCTCATCCCCACTCACAGTCCCCATGTCACAATTTCTTAATGCATTTTGCCTTCTCGGAGGCTTAATAAAGAAGCCTGCCACAGAAGCCATTCTTCAGGGGTTTGCCAAAAAAAAAAATCTGTTTTTAATTAATATTACAAGGAGAGCCATCTCAGTTGAGATGTAGCTGGGAAATGCAATGGGACATAACAGCACTAATTGCTCCTGGTCACTGTCAGCCAGGGGGTGGTGAGGAAAGGAGGGGCTGGATGAGACTATTTGTCTGCTCTGTGCTTCCTCTGATGGCTGGGTTACAGGCTCTGATTTGCTTCTCAGATCCTGCAGTGATTTCCAAGGTGAGCAGAAGTTGCACACTCCCTAATTGGGAGGCCTGATTTAATGATTGCAGAAATGTAGTGGTTGGAACTTGAGTTGTGGTTGGCAAGGAAGGAATGCTGGGAAGTGGCTTCTCCTATTGCATAGGGTTTAAGGGAAGCAGGGTTGGTGGCTCCAGTGGTAAGAAGTCTTGGGAGGCTCTTGCTTTGGGCTGTGTAAATCTGTTGTTGTCACTAGAGGAATTCTGGGACAGGATGATCTGTGCGCCCTGAATCATCCCATGCAGAACAGAGGAACTGAGCCAGACATGGGAGAGCAAATCTCTCTGAAGGCTGGTGGCTTGTCTAAGACTAGGTGCAGATGGGCAAGTCAAGACTTCAAGCCCTGAAGTCTGTGGCTTGACCTCCTTGTTGATTTCCTGTTTTCTGCAATCCTTGGGCCTCTTGACTGGCTTGAGAAACTTCCTTTATAGGGAGAAAATGTCAAAGGATGATTCTGCAACAAGTTTGGGAGAAGAGAGGTCTTGTGGTGGAGGAGGTAGAAAGCACAGAATGTGAGTGCCTAGTAGGTTACCTTTAGTAAGCAGAACTGGCTCTGAGGAATGAATGGAATTAGGTTAACCTTGTTTATCCCTCTGGTGTGTAGGTGCTGGAAGAGTGTCTGGCACTTAGTAATGTTTGTCTAAGTGCATGAATGAGTGACAGTCCCATTTCATGGAGCACAATGGCTACAAAGGAATTGGAAAGCATTGCCTGGGATATTGGTGATTTCATTACTTGACAGTTACTGTGACCAGAAACATTTCCTTGCAGAAAGCATGTCTGCATTCTGGCTTGAGGGCCTATGGCTTCTTGAATTCAAATCCATTGTCCTTTGTCCTTGCATTCAGGGCCCTTCATTCGATGTGTCCTGGGTTTACTTCTCCAGCTTTGGATCTGATTGTTCCCTGATCCAGTCCTCCACTATCACCAGGGCAGCCTCTTCATTGTCTCAAGTCCCTGCTTGTCTCCAGGCCTTTGCTCTTGCGTCTCCTGTGGTTGGGACAGGAGACTTCCTCCTCCTCCATTAAGATGCACCCAGCACTCACACATGAACAGAGGTTCATGACTCCAGCACAGGCCTCAACGAAACCTTCCTGAGAAGCATTTATTTCCCTTTTCTCTAGACGTTTATGGAATTCACAGACAGTGACATGCATCTGGTCATTTTAATTTAGTATTTGGTTACTTTAATCCCATGTTATTTAGTGCTTTGAGGGTGAGAGATAAGATAATTAAATCAGCATCCCACCCCCCACCAATGTGGCCTCTGCCCTTCTCATGGGTACCGTACAGTGTGTGTCACGGAGAGGGGGACATGGCTCAGTAATACTGCACTAGCCTAGGCACGGGACCTGCCTTAGCTGTGAGAGAAGGGGAGGGGAGGGAAGATCATTTTTGCTTAAGGTGGCAAATAGTTTAACACTGTCTCTTAATAGTATTGAATTTATGCACCTGGTTTATTATTTTGCATGTGAATTTTGACATAAGATTCGAGAGACCTAATCCCACTGAACAGGAGGGTAGACATAAGGACTAGTCAGCAGTCCTGGCTTCTCATGTACTTCAGAGGTCAGATGGAGACTCGCATAGGCTATTCAGCCTTTTGCTGGGTGTTTCTGTGTTGATGGCATTGTTCTGGGCACTGGGGGTTGTGATGGAGGGGAGACAAACAAGAATACGACAGCATTTGCCTCAGGTGCTTCTAATATGCCTTGGATGTGAGGCTGCTCTTCTGTAAAGTTAAATAACACATGACAACAAGACAGATGCCATGGGGTGATACGTGGTTAATTGTCGAGTGATTGTTGGAGGCTATGAGCTCAGAGGAGAGAAGATCACTGTGGGAGATACTGCAGGCCCCAGACTCACAGAATGTCAGGGCTGGAAGTGCATTTGGGAATTACCTTCATCAAATCACTCAGCATAGAGGAGGGCTGTAAGCCTCAGACAGCAACGTGGCACCCACGTTGGCACCCACACCTGGACCCCAGCTGCTCTTCTCTCTCTGAATAGTCCTCTCTTGTTCATACCTGATTTCTCCCTTAACCAAATTTTCCTTCCAAGAGGGTTTATGTTCTTTCAACTCTGGTCATATAGGGTGCTGCCCAGTTTACAGGTAGAGTAGATTAAGATTTAGGATGGGTACACATGAGGTTAACCGGAGGGGCTTAGGAGTTGCTTCCTTCCTCATGTTCCAGAGTTGAGCCCCATAACCATCTGGTCTACCCACTACAGCAACTCCAGAAACTAAACAGCAAGCTCCTTGCTAACCATTGTTGATGAGGACCTCTGTGAATCATCTGATTATTTGAATTAGTGAGGAAATCAAGCGTGGTTGCATCACCAAGAATATTTTCCTTGTTTATTTTGATCAGTGTAGTTGAGTTTAATTATTTATGGAAATGCTATTCTTTATAGTCCAATAATAAAAGTGCTGTAATAAATTTGGAAAAAAGTTATGGAGTCTAAGAACTTTAGGATTGCACAGATAACTTTCTGCTATTAAGTCTGTGCTGGGGAGCAGAGGAAACTCTTTCTTCTTGACTGAGAGGAGAGGGACTTAGAGCACAGAGGGACTGACCATTCAGGGGTCTTGATCAATCACACCATACCAGGGCTAAGTAGGGGCCTGTTACTTGGGCACTCTGGAGAAAACCTTATTAAAGGGAAAAACTAGAAATAAAATTATGTAGGATAAGCAGGCCTCCTATTAGGTTTAGGATTGTGGGATTATTTAGCTTGGGTATATGGTATGGTATGATATATAGCAGGTGCGAATTTATACTTGCAGAGGGTTTCCATCCTGTATGCTGTCCTCTTTAGGATTTATTGAGAATGGATATAGACAGAGAATGTGAAACAAGGCTGTATACTAAATAGGACAATGGATTCTGGAGCCAGAGGCCTGGATTCAAATCCTGCCTCTGTCTCTGAATAGCTCTGTGATACTGGACAGGGTGTTACTTCTCTTTGCTATCTTTTCATCTATAAAAAGGGGTGATTATAATAGAACCTCTCATCTTGGGTAGTTGTGGAGGATTAAATGAGATTATATATGGCACAGTATTTATAAGAAATACCTGACTTTTGTGGACTAAACCTCCAAGACAATTTTCTGTTGATTTAGTTAGTATGTTTGCATCTGGAAGGGGGCCTTTTCTTTATTTTCAAATATTGCAGGAGAGGAAGGAACTACATGCCCAAAGTTCCCCATTGAGCTGATGGCAAAACCATCTTGGTAACCATACATCATCAGGATGCTCATTTCACACATCCCCATGATCCCTGTCTACAGTTAGGGGAGTCTCTGTCTTTTGTGTTGTGCTGAGATGGACAGTGAAGAGATCTACAAGTGAATGACTGGGGCCCTGGCAAGCAGAGCCCACAATGTCCAGGACTTGCCTTCATCAAAGTCATGGGATGGACCTTTATCCATTTTCTTCTCTTGAGCTTCTAGCTCTGTCTTCTTGTCTGGTGTAAAGTAAATATCCATGGCTGGAACTCTGCAGCATATCTGCAGCCTCTTTCACAGAAGGATCACACTGGCCAAATTATTTTGCAGTGATCCCATGCCCACTGAGTTTCAGGCTAGTGTTCCCTTTTTGCCTTCACCCTGTGCATCAAGAATGGAACCTGAGATGGCTACACAGACACTAGAGGGAGTGTTGCCTTGGGAAAGACGGGAAAATAAATAGGATGAAATCATGAAAAAAAAATGTTGCAGGAATTGTTCCAAAGGAGAGAAGATGAGAAGAAGTAACCTATAAATGCACTGGGTGGAGGCTTATTTGGCAACCCAGAGAGGGATGATTGGTTGGTAAGAGGGCAGTTCAGGCCTAGGATTGACTAGTCTTCCTCATCCTGCAGAAAAAAAAAAGGCTTTGGATGTTTTGTACAAGTTATATCCATTCAGCAGTGGGATCTTCAAAATCTATGAATGACAAAATTAATATTCTGCAAATAGATGCATCTAGAAGTCGTGTGCAGCTGTGGTTCCTCCATCTCTTATGCATATTCCCCCTTAGGCCCCTCATTGTCTTGTGTGTTGGTTGGTCAATAGAAATCTCTTGAGTAGAATACACACTTTCTCAAATACTGAACACTGCTGGGGTGAAGAATGAGTGTTGTGTGGATGGAAGTTCTGGTCCACCCCAGCTGTCCCCAGGCCTGGGGTCTGCACCCCCTGAAGCATCACAGGTATCTCCTTTCAGTTCTTAGGTCCCACATGTCTGACTTGGTCCTCTCAGTAAACTTTTTGGCCCCTTTGGTGAGCTTAGCATTGTCTCATCCAGATGGTTAGAATCAGGTTAAAGATTATACTACATGAGAAATGAACTTATTCTTTTAAAAATCTGCTCTCCGTGGGAATGGAGAATAATGACTGGGCTGAGCAGTTTTTCAGGATTATAAGGGTAGCTCAGGCTGCCATGTCTGGGTGTGATGGTATGCATAGATAGGGGATCCTGTCTACAATAAGAGCTTTGAGACCATGAAATTGGGGATACAGAGAAGATTTTTAGGGTGATGGTGGAAAGGGGGAAGATCTTTAAAAGTGAAAGAAAGAGTTGCTTATCTCACGTGTTGCTTTTAGTACTAGTGATGCTGGAAAGCAAATTTTTCCCCCCTGATTTTTTTTTAATTTTTATTTTTGTCTCCACTTTTTTATTGGTTCATTAGAATTATACATAATGATGGGATTTGTTGTTACATATTCATACATGCATATAGTATAGCAGTATAATTTGGCCAGTGTCACTCCCAGCCCTGCTCCTCTTTCTCCTTGCCTCCCACCCCTGTCCCTTTCCTCTACTGATCTCCCCCACCTTTCTTTTCATTTTTCTTTTCTAGCTTCCACACACGAGAAAAAAATATACTACCCTTGACTTTCTGAGATTGGTTTATTTTGCCTAACATAATGGTATTAAGTTCCATCCAGTTTTCTATGAATGACACAATTGTATTTTTCTTTATGGCTGAATTAAACTCCATTGTGTATATACACCACATTTTCTTCACCCTTTCTTCCATTGATGGACCCCTAGCTGGTTCCATAGTTTGGCTATTGTGAATTTTGCTGCTGTAAACATGGGTATGCATGTATCACTACAGTATGATGACTTTAATTCTTTAGATAAATCCCCAGGACTGGTATAGTTGGGTCATGTGGTGGTTCCATGCCTGGCCTTGAGGAACTGCCATACTGATTTCCATAGTGGTTGTACTCAATTACAATCCCACCAAAGGTGTAAAAGTGTTCCCTTTTCTCCACATCCTCTCCAGTGTTTATTAGCATTTGTATTCTTGATGACCACCATCCTGACTGGTGTGAGATCAAATCTCAGTGTAATTTTGACTTGCATTTCTCTCATTGCTAATGATGTTGAACATTTTTTCATGCATTTGTTGGCTGTTTTTTATTTCTTGTTCTGAGAAGTCTCTTTAATTCATTTGTCCATTTATTATTTGTTTTTTTGGTGTTAGGTTTTTTGAGTTTTTAAAAATATATTTTAGATATCAATACTCTTTCAGAAGAGTGGTTGGCAAAGATTTTCTCCCATTCTCTCTTCATATTCCTAATTGTTCTTTTTGCTGTGGAGAATCTTTTAAATTTGATGCCATCCCATTTATTATCCCTTTGCATTATTTCCTGAGTTTTCCCTAAAGAGAAAGTCATTGCTTATACCTATATATTGGAGTGTTGACCCTACGTTTTATTCCAGGAGTTGCATAGTTTCTGGGCTAATCCCTAGGTCTTTGATCTGTTTTTAGTTGACTTTTGTATAGGGTAAAAGATAAGGGTCTGGTTATATTACTCTACATATGGATAATCAGTTTTCCCAGCATTGTTTGCTAAAAAGGCTGTCTTTTCTCCAACGTATGTTATTGACATCTTTGTCAGGGATCAGATGACTGTAGATGTGTGGGTTTGTCTCTGTGTCTTGTATTCTGTACCATTGGTCTATGTGTCTGTTTTTTTATGCCATTACTATGTACGTTTTGTTACTATAATCTCTGTCATATAATTTGGAGCCAGGTATTATGATGCCTCCAACATTGCTTTTTTAGCTTAGAATTAGAAAGCAAATTTTTATTGGAAAATTTCCGAAAACTCCAAAATGTCTTTTTTCTTACGAGAAGGTCCCATAAGCTTTACACCTCAGTTTCACTGGCTACAAAATGAGAATAATACTGAACTTGCCAGATTGTTGTGAATTTTAGAAACGAAACATATCAAGGGTCTAGATAGGACAGTGGGCTACGTTCTTGCGTGGGGATGTTAGTGCCCATTATCCACTCAGAAGGGAGATGGGGTAGGCTGGAGTGTCTTTTTTTGTAGCAGATCTCTTGGCACTCTGCTCATTTCCTGAACACTTTCCATTTCTCTGCATGCTGGCCTGACTTCCACCCACCAGCACCAGGGACTGTTTGCTCAACAGCTTTCTGTGGCTTCTGGAGCAGGCTTCGATTACACAAGACAGGTTGGAAGACTCCATGCCTATCAAAGAGTAGGGAGAAGCCACCTATCAATGACTGGTGATCAGTATCCAGCTCCCTTGTCCTGGGATGGACTAACCCTGAGTTTAGTTTTCTTATCTCTGAGATTAAGACCCATTTGCTTACTTCTATGTCTGCCTTCCATCCCTATTTCATTTTTCCACTTCCCTGTCAGTATTTCCATGGATCACCCCTCTCCCCCTCTAAACTATGTAAATGCAAATCTTTGATATCAGGGAATGCGTGTGGAGGAACCTCAGCTAAGATCTTTAGTTATTTACAAGTATATTGGTCTGGTTTCTCTAGAGAAGCCAAACAAATAGTGTATAGATATAGATTTACTCTAAGAGATTGGCTTAGGCAATTATGGTGACTAAGAAACCAAGGATCTGTAGTTGGCAAGCTAGAATCCAAAAGAGAACCCATAGTATAATTCTAGTCAGAAGATCTGAGAAGCAGGAGAGACAGTGGTGTAAATTCTAGACTGGGTCCAAGTCCAGGATTGGGGGAAGACTGATATCCCAGCTCAACAACAGTAAAGTAGAGAGAAAGAATTTTCTTACTTAGCCTTATATTCTTTTTGAGCCTTCAAAGGATTGGATGAGGCCCGTCCATGCTGGGGAAGGCAGTCTACTTTGTTCTGTCTACTGACTCAAATGTTAACCTTATCTGGGAACACCATCACAGACGCAGACAGAATGGTGTTCATTCAATGAAATATCTGGGTACCCTATGGTCCAGTTAAGTTGACACATAAAGTTGTCCATTACACCAAGTCAGGAATTTCTCTCTCTCTCTTTGATGCTGGGCATGGAACCCTGGACCTCCTACATGCCAGGCAAGTACACTACCACTGAGCTGTCATCCCCAGTCCAACCTGGTGTGGGCCTTGCCATAGTAAATAATAAGAACGGAGAAGGAAATGGGTCTAAGGTAACATCTTTGAAGGGCATCATGATATGTTGGAAAGAATATTGGCTCTGAGATTGGGAATCTCTGGAGCTGTGTTCCTGGTTTACATGAACTGTCTTCAGCAAGTCATCTGTTTCTCAGGTGTAAGGAAAGGAAGACCCTTCCAGGTGTAGAAGCTGGAAGAGAAATGAGGAAGAGCTGCAAGCGTGTGTCATTTTGGGCACATTATTAGTGAGAAGAGGATCTAGAATTATGATGAAAAAATTGGAAAATACTTCTTTCAAGCATGCGTAGGTTTTCTTATCTTAACCAGACATATTTTCATTCTCTTTAAAAACCTATCTTTTTTTTTTTTTTTGGTTTTTGATGGTGTCCTTTAAAGTTCAAAAGGTTTTAATTTTTGGGAAGCCAAGTATATCTATTTTGTTTTTTCTTTTGTTGCTTTTGCTTTTGGTGTCATAGTTAAGAAACTTGCCTAATCCAATGTCGTAAGATTTATGACTGATTTCTTTTTAAGAGTTTCATGGTTTTAGTTCTTACCTTTAGGTCTGTCTTTGACTTTGAATTAGTTTTTGCATATGGTGTCGGGATGGGTGGGTCTAGTGTCATTCTTCTGCATGTGGATGACCCCAAACTGCCCCAGCCTGTTTATTTAAAACACAGATTTTTCCCCATTGAACTATTTTGGCATCCTTGTCAAAAATCAATGGATCACAAATATCAGTTCATTTCCAGACTGTCAGTTCTTTCCAGCTGATCTATGTGTCTGTCCTTCAGCTTTGTGGTAGCTTTGTTGTAGGTTTTGGAATTGACAAGTGTGAGTTCTCCAGATTTTTTTTTTTTCCCAAGATTGCTCTGGCCATTTGGAATCCCTTGAATTTTCATATGAATTTTAGGAAACCATATTTCACCACATAGTTGTCATAAATTTTATGCCAAAATTTATTTTTGCAAAAAAGTGGGTGCAACCAACATATCAAGGTTTTTTAAAAAAAATTATGCCAGTATTACTTAAAAATAATGTATCACTAATTGTCTTTGGTGCATGGGATGTACATATATATATTGAATAGTCCCTTTGGACTATTGAATTTATTTATTTATATATGTATAGATTTATATAAATTATATAATTATTATGTAATTAAATACATTGAATAGTCCAAAGGGACACACATCATTTCTTTGTGACAGTTTAGGGAACATTTTTCCAGCTTGAAAATATACAGTGCACTCACTAGTTGTTATTGAAAAAAAAGCTGATTCATTCAATAATTCATTTGCTTAGCACAGTGCTAATTAAGTTATTTGGATTTTCTGGGATTTAGGTTCCTTATCTCTAAGAAGAAAGAGTTGTCTCTGTTGGTACAAGTCCATCTCATCACAAACTTGATGTGATATGAGGTCAGTCATTTCCGCATGTGTGAATTTGGGACAATTCTGTTTGCTGCCTTTGTATCACAGTCAAAAATGATGAGATGCTGCACATGGAAACATTTTGAAAAGAATGGGGGATGATAGGAACTCAATGTGTTCCTTGTCCTTACTCTCCTTTATTCCTTAAGGAGGTAGAGGTCCCTTGGTGACAGATTTGAGACCACTTGTACCACCTGTCTTCTTTTGCCTTCTTTCTGTACAAATGAAAAACTTCCACTAATACACATGCAATGGTATTAAAAGCCCCAAGATTTGTATTCCAAACATGATGTACCATTCATTTCAAGTAACATTTAATATAATAAAATTCCCAGAATGGAGTGGAATTTGCTGTTTAAAAAATATTTTGTTCCAGAACTTGACCATTGTTTTTACCTTATTCCTTCCAGATAATGTGACTTGTTTGGGGAGCACCTCCTGTGTTCCTGGTAATGCCGTGTGTGTGGAAAACCATGTGAGGCCTCTGGACAACCCAAAGCTATTGTTTAATGTCTCTGAAACATATTGGATAGCTTTGTAGAGGGCAATGCAAAACAGCATCAAATATATGCTTATTTAAACATATTTAGGAAATAAATTGAATTTTGATCATAGTTGAATGAAAAGTAATAAAAATGTTAATAATAGTATGGTTCTTTTTAGTATCTGCAACAAAATCCAGTCACATGATTGCAAATAAATGTTACCCTGAATCACTAAATCCAGGACACTCAACAACACATGTTCTGACCTTTGAGGTCAAATAGGTTATTCTGTGCTCTGGCATTTACTGAGAATTCTGCCAATTTGGTTTGGGCTATAACTTTCTCATAGAGCTTTTTGTTTAATTTTGTGTTTCTACTTGTCTTATTTTCTGTACAGGCAGAGAAGCATCTGCCTTTTCATTATAGTACTCAGACTTTTTAGTTGAATATTCTAATTTTACTGATTTCTTTCTTTCTAGGTCTGTTTCCCTTCTGTCATCTTGAGATTTCCATTTGTTTCACTCCTGGATTTGTGCTTCTGTTTCTTGGCGTCCGTTCCTCTGTTGGGCCAGTTTTGCATTTTTGTATGGAATATCCTCGGTCATCTTCTTCACAGAGTACATGGGGACATCCTTGTTTATATCTATTGTCCTCACATAATATGCATAGATTTCTTTTAACTTTCAAAAGATTCTGGCTTGGAGGATAAATCATATGGTCACCCAGTATTTAGGAGACACATTAAAAAAAAATGCTCGGCTTGTCTGAAATCTTACTTTCCTCTCACACTGGTTTGATGGCTCATCTGGACATAGCAATCTAGGGTAAAAAATATTTCCTAGAATGTGTGAATTGCTGGTTTTGCTGGTTTCGTACCGCCTTTTATTTTTGGAGTATATGTGTCTCCCTTCCTGCTCAGGGACTGATAAGGGGGAGGAAAGAGGGTGTCTAGCCTGGGAAACCTGTGATGTTCAAATGTGCACTCCTTTAAGAAGACCTGATGCATTAAATCCAGGTTTAAACAAAATCTGCAGTATGTTGTGGAGGGTTGAACACTCTGTGAGCAATCTGCAAGTGACATTTGTTAAAGGTTTCCTGGTTGAATTTTATGTTAAAGGTAATCAGATACTTTTAGTTTTTTAAAAATTTATAACTACATCAATACTTAATATTCAGCATGTATTTGAGGAGTGTCATCTGTGTGACAGATGCTGCTGAGTGCAGAGCGGAGGAGAGGTCCATGATACTGTCAAAGATTGCATGAGGGACATTTAACTTAGGGACGGCATAAAGGAAGCAGCAAGTGAAATGAGATCTCACAAGATGTGCCTGTCAGGTGAAGAGGAGAGGGCAGAGTGTTCTGGGCACATGACCTCAGTGGCAGGAGGGAGCAAGGTCTCTGAAGGGGAGAGAAAGGACAGTGTGGTTGAATTAGAGGGGTGAGGACAGAAAGATGCAGCCAGCCAGGCAGGTACACTAGGACCATGCAGGGCTCATGGGTTTGTTCTTTGCCTTACAGTAAACGGGTAAGTTGTAAAAAGGTTTAAAGTAGGAGAGGGATAAATTTACATTAAAAAAAAAATCATTTGGGCCACACTGTGGGTTGGAGGGAGAGAAGGATGGAGTCTGGGAGACTGGACTGATCCTAAGGCTGAAAAGGATGCTAACATGTGTAATGGAAGTGGGTGTGGGCAGGAAGGAGCCCATTGAGGTATTACTTAGCAGGTGCCGTAGCTGATCCCACATGGCCCCCATTCTCCACTCCTTCCTGCAATTCCCTGTGTACTGGGCCTTTGCAGTGCCTTCTCTGGATGGGTAGGGGTTCTTCTCCACCTGCTGACTTTGTGTTTGGCAGTGCGACTTGCTTTGACTAGGAGAAGAGGCAGAAGTGACACTGTATCAGTTCTAAGCTTAGTGATCTGGAGGCACTGTGTGTTTTGTACTCTGTCTTGCACCTCTGCAGTAGAGAAACGTGCTCAGGCTAGCCCACTGGTCTCCAGCAGAGGACAAGAGACAAGGAGTACACAGCCATTCCCAGGCAACCCCAGGCAGGATCAGCTCAGCCCAGCTGGGAGCTGCACAGCCACCCAGCTGAGCCCACTTGTGATCAGCCAGCCCCCCCAGCTGCCCTGTATTTTTGTGAGAATAAATGATGATTGTGAGAATAAGAACCGATTGAGATTTGGTTTTTTTTTTTTTTCTGTAGCATTTTTGCTGCAAAAGCTAATTGATATAACTGATATAGTAGGTAAAACCAATAGAACTCAAGAGATGGGATGTAGCATATTTGGGGGGAATGTAGTTACTGTGTAAATCGAGACACACCCCTGTTTCAAGGTCATTAACCTCATAAGTACAAGCTCAGGGTTATCCTTAGGTGTGTCCCTTTGGTGCTTGCCTGCCACTCATTTCTTACAATTCATGGCTGCTTTTTCTGGAGCTGAATGAGGTAGGTCAGATGTGTGGTCTAAAGGAATTAATCCTCCCCTCTTTTTCCTTCTCACTTCTCCCCCGTAGCCTAATCGGATTCCCGCAGATCTTTCTAGCTGAGTGGTCCTCAGGTCTCTCAATAGGGGCCTTCAAGCCCTAATACTCAGTGTTTTCTTGTGAGAGTTGAAGTCAATTTTTGCTCTAACTGGGAAGATGGAATTTCACTTAAAAGCGTTCAGAGAAACGCAGGGCCAGGGATTTCCTTGGTCTTGACTGATTATTTAAAATATATTAGTTCTGATAAAATATTTAGCTTTTAAACAACAAATTTAATATAGGGAATTGTGTTTTATTTATTAATGGCAGTTGCAAGAAGATTGGTAGGAGTTGTGCTAAAGTGCACTGTTGTGATTTTGCAAAGTATAGTAATTACTGTAATATTTTGTTGAATTATTAATATCTACTATGCCTGCAGGAACATAAGCTTCTGCAGTCGAATTCATTTCAAGATTGCCTTTTCCCTCTTCTGGTTTTGTGTTTTCTTTCCTTTCTTGTGCACTTATGAATTTTTTAGGCAATGGTATGGGTTGGGTGGGGACAGAGTTGATTGTATTGCATGAAACACCATTGTCACAACCTGTAACTGAACACAGGCAGCAGCAAAAAACCCTGGTTCCTGGCTGATCCCCTGCTTCAGCCCAGCCTGTTTGCTGGGGCAGATTGAGGGGTGTTGAAGGAAGCATGTCTGGTGGGAAAGGGCTCACTCGTGTGCCTTGTTCAGGAGCTGAGATGAGGAGAGAAAATAGCAGGCCACGGATATGCACGCCTCTAAGCCTCTAAGCATAACTGGTCTTATCTGTAGATGACGTTGGATCACGTGTGTGTGGAAAGAGCATTTGTCTCCTTTGTTAATTGCTTCCACAGTTCTTCTTTAATGTCTATTATATGCTCAGGTGAGACCACTGTGGATGGTGATCACATCATCAGCTTACAGTTGTGACCTGAATGAGCTCGTGCTGCAACGGGACTCTGGATCTGAGTGCAAGGATACACATAGGACATCCCTTTTGGTTGTGGCTAACCTGAAATCAAAGGCCCACATTCACATCGCCACCTTGCAGCTTTATGAAGTGATCCAACTTGACCGTCTTGGAGACTCAAGTTTCTTCATCTGTGGCTTCCAGTGAAATCATATATTCAAAGGATCAGGATGAAGTCATATACTGGAAAGGGCACTGAAAACTATAATAATATCTGTTTATAAATAAACAGATATTTAAGGGAATGTCATTGAATCATAGAAGATGATTTGGGAAGGCATTTTAGGGAGGCGGATGCCTGGAATGAGCAACTGTGCTCTTTGCCTCCACCCTCAGTGCCAGCATCAGGGAGAGAGAGGCTGGTGCTGTTCCTGGCCAGAGAAGCACGTTTCCTGTGTGACTCCTCCCTGACCCCGACAAGTTCTCATGAAAGGAGAGCGAGCGCTCTGACCCAAGGCTGGCTACTGTCTCTGTTGGTCAAATACTTCTTGTAAGGGACTTTCTTTGGTTGGGGAGTGGGAAAATTGGTGTGGGCTTAGACATGCATGACCTTCTCTTCCCATCTTCAGGGAAGCTGAGCAGCAAAGGAAGTGAGGGGCAGCCTGGCTTTGCCCCTGGGGACATCAAACAGATTGGTGGGTGGGTGGCTTTGCTCCCCCCTCACTCAAATTTTATGTATGTATTTATCTAAAAATGCATGTAACATAAAGTTTGCCACTTGACACATTTTAAGTGTGCAGTTCAGTGGTATGAACTGTGTGCAGCGTTTTGCAGCCATTGCTGGGGATCCTGAAGCTCCCTTCATCTTCCAAGCAGAAGCTCTTGGCCATGTGAACGCTGACTGCCCACAGCTCTGTCCTTCATCAGACTGTGGCTTCTCTTCTTCAGCGTCTGAGCAAGTACAGCACTTCCAGTTCTTCCACTTTCTCTGGATCCATCTGTTTTCCCCATTCTTCCTGGAACAGGGGTCCCTGGAGTTAGGGATGAGATGGCTCCTGGGTAGCTGAGGTCTGCACCAAGCATGTTCCCCGCTTGCGATGATATTTGCTATGTTCAGGATTATAGTGGTCATCAAGGGCAGTGAGTGAGGATCTACGCCCTGTGGTTTAGGCACCTGTCCCGCATGCACATGTCCTCCTGCATAGGGACAGATTCCTGATGGTGCCTCAGTACTATGGTAGATGCTGAACAAAGAGCCATTCAGACTTGATCTTGGGCTTCTGGGAACTTCAAACCTGAGAGAAGTATGTGCAGATAGAAGGATGGAAATCCAAACTGACATTAGAACCCAAAGTGAAGCCTCTGGGGACAGGTCGTCACATTTACTGAGGATCTGCTGCGTGCAGGTGCCAGTCACGGGTACTTCACATTTCACCTCCTTGCACCTTCAGGAATTGGGGTTATTATTGTCCCTACTTTACAGATGAGGAAACCATGAGCAAGAGGGTTTAGATTGCCAGGATCACCCAGTAATGAGAAGCAGAGTAGGTAATGAAACAGAGGAAAAGCCTTTTGAAAATGGAAGGTTACCGAGTCTCCTATAATAATGACATTGACAGTTTGGGCATGGGCTGAGAGATCCAGAGCAAAGGGGTGGGTGGCAGCCAGAGGTCATTTTAGAATGATCCAGTCTTATAAAAACAGTGGGCAGTGATTCAGGTGCCAGCTGCTGGGCTGTCTCCTCCGCATTGAGCATTTCATTTAATCCTCTCTGTGACTCCATGAACTTTCTACTTTCATGGGCTTCACTGTAAAGTTGAGCAAACAAGTTCCAGTTCCTGGCCCCGGTCACACAGATGGTGACTGGCTGAGCCACAGACCTCTCCTGGTCTATTTGGCCTGAGACCTTCTTGCTGCTCAACATGGAACCTGCTTCTCCAGCTCTTATCGAACGTTTTCAATTCCTGTGCCTTTTCCCAGTTGGACCCTCCTGTTCTTCCCAGGTTTCTAGACAAGGAGCAGATTGAATAAAGGGGAGGAGAAACCAGGTATGTTTAGGAATTAGGAGAGGCAGAGATGAGATGGGGCCAGGTTACAGAGGCATTGTGTGACCAGCTGGCAAACTTGTGCCTTATTTTGGTTGGCCATGGACAACTGGTAGTAATTTTGAGCAAGGGGGGAATGTCATTAGTAGTGGCGTCAATCATTCTCAAAACATCGACAAAATCATTCTCCCTACTTTGCAAGAGGAGAAACAAAAGCTCAGAGAGGTGCAGCAACTTGCTCAGGAACATCCAGCAAATTGCAAATGGGAGCAGAAGCAGAAACCCACACTGCTGCCTCTCCTTCCAGCTCTGGCAGCCGCTGGATGCCTTCTTCACCCTCTGCCTGCTCCCTTTCCATCAGCAGTGCCTCTTGCTTGCTCTCTCCTCTCCACCATGATCTGCACAGTAGCGGTCCTCTCCATCATTAGAGCAACCAGTGGGGTTCTACTGTAATTAAAGGAAGCCAACGGGGGAAGCAAAGCAGAGCAAGGGAAAAAAGCAACCACCAACAAAACATCTTATTTCCCACACAAACTCCCTAACAACTGCCATCTATCTGCTTCCATGGGAAGCTGCTTGCTTTAAATACAGCAAAGGGAAACCCCACAGATGGTGGGGGAAAGCAGGTTATTAAGTTACCTTCAGGCTGCCGGAGTGGGGGATTTACTCCTTTTCTTGTCCTCCCTACCCTGCAGTGCAAAACCGATCCAATATTAAGAGTTGAAAGAGACCTTGAAGGTCATTTAGTTCAACTTCTCCAGGGCAGGGTTCCCTCCACTGCCTGTACTCCCAGTTACTCTGTGTCTCTGACACATAGTTACATGGCTCCCAACCTCCCCAACCTCCCCAGCTCCCCAAATTTGCTGGACCAAAGTTCAGGTAGGGATGGGGAGACACTTTCACTAGCAAAAAACCGGCCACCCAAGCCTATTGTCATTTATAGCAATGACTCCGGAAATGTCTAATTAATTCATTTGTCCAATTAGCCCCTCGCTCCCTGAAATGCTTTCTCCTGGTTGCTGAGCAACTAGAATAGACTTTCAACACATGCATGCATCTGCTGGTGAATGAACCAGTAGTTTTTTCCCTTCACTCTGGCACTTCCCCGCTTTTCTCCTTCTATTTTTCTGGATGTGCAGTAATGAAGAACGTCTCCAGCATTCCCAGGCCTTCTCACCTTGCCCAGGCCTCTCTGAATGTGCTTGCTGTCTGCCTTAACATGTTTCCCAAGGTAATTTTATGCCAGGCATTTGTCATGGACAAAGAGAGTGACATAGTTTATAGGTACACAGAAATGCATTTGCAAAATAATGAAATTCATCTCTGTTAGGCAGGAGTTGGGAAGAGCTTTGCTATTTTCAGGGGTCTGAGCAGGGTGGGCTCAGAGGTATTTGGAAACATGTGGCATTAACAAGTGCAGCCTGACCAGGTGGTGGTTCCCTTTGACTCTACAGTGTGTCTCAGTCCGGAGAGCATCCCGAACAAACAGCAAGGGGGGATTGTTAGGGTGCGACTGAAAGGGACAGTTTCAGCCCAGGAGGGCAATGAAGTGTCTTGAGGAATCATCCTTGAAAGAACATGTGCTCCAGGTGAAGGATGTTGGGATGCTGCAGGTGGCTTCAGAGAGTTAACGTCAGACCTGGACTAGGAGCCCAGGCTCCCACCATTTTCTTCTTTTATAGATGGGGAAATGACTCTTCAGAGTCGCCTCTTTGTGCCACATTGCTTATCTTAGATCTCATCATGGGATCCTTGTTAAAGTTAAAATCAACTTTAATTTGGAATAGTTGAAGTTGGTACTGAAGACTTGCTGAGCTCAAGGATCTTGGCTTCTGTCCCTCACCTTGGCATGTGTGTCTTGCTAGGGGCATGTGCTTGGGCCCAGTATTCTAATATGAATAAGGAATGGTTCCTTGTCCCCAAAGCCCTCACTTTAGCAGTAGAGAAGGATACATGAAGCAAGCCCTCAGAGGTGGATCTGGGTGACTTGGGCTCAGATCTTTTGGTGAAGGGGCTGCAGGGGCAGGATGTGGGGGTGGGACATTTCTGGCCAAGGAGGTTGGCTTGGGGATGGTGCCTTCAGTGCATCTTGGCTTTTCTCTGACACATGGGAGATGGTTTGGTACAGCTCATCCTGCTCTCTGGAATCATAAGAAAGCAGTTATCTCTATGCATGTCTGAGTACGAGCCAGCATATGTCAGGTTTCCTGGGTGGAAATGACTTCCCTTTTTAGTCCATAAATAGCAACAAAGGCCATAAAGTATACATACACTGCTCGCGTCCTTGGCTGTTGCTGTGGATTGTAGATCTTTGGGAGTGGAGTGTTCAGGGAAACCAGTTGCCTAAGAGAGACAGAGGTGTCATGTGTTGTGTAAAGCCCAAGCCCAAGAGCTTCCTGTGGGACCAAGGGAAACCCTGTATAGAAAGGGACCCATTGCTTGGCATTCACAGTGTGGCAGTCAATCACTCTGCAATGTCAAGAGAGAGAGAAAGAACCAGCCAGTGACAAGGATCTCCTGACCAGGCCTTGCTGTTGCAACAAGTGCATCTTTACTTCCCTGTCAGGGTCAAGTTTTTCCCCATCAGTGACAAGTTCTTCTTAGCCTAGCTCTCTAACCAGGTTGACTTGTGGCAGGCAGGCCTTTCTCAAGGCTGGGCTTGCCTTGCAGAGTGCCCAGAGGTGGAAAATGGCATTATGCAGTGCTTGTTAATATGAAATCTCTGGAAATTTAACAAGATGGTTTGACTTCCTTTAGGAATTAAGCTGGAGCTGGCTGCTATTTTTCTGGTAAGAATTATTACTCTAGATGCTCGCTGGGTCCCAAATCACAGTGATCTGTGTTTTGAACTGTCAGACACACATCACTCTCTATAGCTGTGGCAAGGAAGAGTCCACAGCTTTTTATTCAATAACTATTTGATTCTTTGGGTTTTGGTGGATGAAGCCATTGTCTGCTTGTGTCTTCTTAGACCAGAAGGTGGAGTCTCCAGGAGTCACTACTTCTTGCTCGTTGCTTGGATTTCCTTTGGTGAAAAACGATCCTTGTCTTGGTGAGGCCCATTAAATCTGTTCCTTTCCAAATGGGGCTGCTAGTGTGTGGTGGAATGGACTCGAATTTTCTTTCCTTCTGGTCATTCCTTGTCATCCTTTGAGTGATTTGGTTTCCCATTTTCTGGTTGTGCCCACATGGCTTGTTTCCTGCCCCCTCTTATACAAGGAGGCAGGGTGCATCTGGTGCCAGATTTCATTCAATCCTGTAACAATCCCCCTTTTATGACATCACTGATCATCACCATGGAAACATTTCCCCAAGTCACAGAGCCTGGATTGTGGCATCATAGCATCAGGCAGCAGGAGGAGGAGAGGAGAGGAAAGGATTGAAACTGCCTGGAGAGATTAAAGGCCAGGAAGATAGCAACCAATGGTAGAAATATAGGATTTTCCTAGTAGGATCCTTGAGTGGAGAGTCAAAGCATGGATTGCTCACATAAACCTGATGTAGGATAGAGCTTATATGGATTGTGGAGCCTGCATTCTTTATTGTTACTCAGTTTTGACTAGAGGAAAGTGCATGATTTTAATAAGAGCTATCCTATATTTTACATTTTTCGCTTGATCCTCATAAAATCTCTATGAACTATTGGATCAGGGAGGTTAAATAACCTACCTGAGGTTACACAACTGGAGAATGGCAGAGCTGAGAATCAGGAGCATGAGATGTGAACTGTCGTTTTGTGCAGGTTACAGTGTGTGTGTGTGTGTGTGTGTATGTATGTGTGTGTGAGTGTGTTTTGGAGACGATGATCAAATAAAACATGCAAAGGTTAAAACTGTGGTGGGTGTCATGTAGAGGATCCATGTTGTGCATCCATGAGACTGGTTGGAGAGTGAGCAGGGAGCACTTTGGAACCCAGTCCTGAAGGAGATGTGTGCTTATAGGTCCATGCCCTGTGCTCATACATGCACCATCTGTCAGAGTTCCCCTGCTGGGCCCTGCCGTTAGCACCCTGTTCCCCTGCTACTTTCTTCTGCCTGGGTTCCATCATCCTGTGCCCTCGGCTCCCTCCTCCCAAGCTCTTGCTGCCCTCTTCCCTCCATCTTGGTCATTCCAGTGTCCCCTACCTCTCTTTCTCTAGACTGTCTGGTGGAAGCCGACTTGAAGGTCTGCTGTAAAATAACCGAATAGTCTCTTTTTATAGGAAGAACATTAATAACTCATTTCTTCATAGTTAAAAATATTGTCATATAGACTTTCTACATCAAACTTTGGTTGATAAATGAACAAGTAACAACTGAGCATTAATAACAAGAGCCCAAACACCAAAAACCCAAGGCGAACCCAGCTCAGAGTGCGAGGCTCCTGCTGTGGGAGTGCAAAGCCTATGTGTTGTCACCTTGCATGGGCTTGCTGGGACTGTGCTTTCAGCAGAACTCGTGCAATCAAGCCATGTTTTCTCCTAGTACAGCTGGTCCCAGTCTGTGGGATGCTGTCCTTTAGCACAGTGCTTCACAGGGTTCCATTAGCTGCCAGTACTTGCCATGGACCACTTCCAGGAGCTGCTATCCAGGTGCCCTACCTGCTGTTCCCCCTGGCAATGGTTGAGTCTAAGGAAGCCTACTCCTCTCCATTTGTGTCCCCTTGCTGAGCTCTTCCTGACTTTTCTGTGTTTCAGTGTCTGCTGCTTGAGTTCAAGGTCCCTTTATTGCACTCCTGGGATTTTGAGTGGACAGGTCTTTATTTGGTCTCCAAAGTGCTGCTGCTTGACTCAGCATCTTACTGGCGCGAGCTCTGCTCTTGGACTTTACTGGGCTGGGTGTGTGTGTGTGTGTCATGTGTGCACCTTCTAATTAGTTAAACGAAATTAAATGCATTTGCCACCCATGCTTGTTCTTGCCCAGGACTTAGAGTAACTCAATCCAACTGCTAAGGAGGCCCTTCTGGACCTGCTTTGTTGAGTCTCAGAACCATTTATGACTGGCACATCCAAGCCACTAAGTGGCTTTTTAATTGATGCATGGAGGGTTATATAATGTGAATTTAACATCATAGGATTTGTGTGAGGTAAACAGGGTTTGAGCCTCTTACAGCTTTTGGGCCAGTTATATTCTCTATATTTCAATGTCTTTATTTACAGTAAGGGCATGACTCTTGGTACCTACTCCATGACAGTGGTATTCAGATTCAGTGAGATTCACCTGTAAAGTCTCATCATGATGTCTTCTCATCAAAGTTAACCATAAAATGTGCCAAATGCACCTTTTGTATCCCCACCCCCTGCAAACTTAAGGAAAACTTTTTTGATTTGAGTGCAAAACTTCAATTATAACATAGATTATAGCAAAACTTTCTCAAATTTGAATTAGAAGGATCAGAATAATTGGCATTTTAATTGTTCATCATGTATAGGCACCCTACATAAAGGGGTCAAGGAAGACTGATTTCTAGTATGAAACTGATTTCTGGGAGCTTTGTCAGATAGTAGAGATGTTTTTTCAAGTGTGACCCTGACCTTAGGACTGTAAAAGCAAATTAAACACATGTAATCCATGCCTCCAGGAGCACACAGTCCTCTTCAGCTAGTGCTGCAGAGGGGAAATTCAGCCAGATGTGTATGAGTTGACATGCCCACACATTGACTGAGTGAAGGAGGCAGCTCGGTGAAGCAGAGAGGTGTTACAAGCCAGCCCTGCCACTCAAAATGGGTTCTGTGACCCTCTGGAAACTGGTTCATCTTTCTTGGCTCCTACCCTCTCAGACATAGGAGGGGAGAGGTGGTGGCTTATCTTTTCCCCTCAGCATTTTAATTTATATATAACATGTAAGTACTAGAGGGCAAAGACTTAAAATTTATTTAGTGTACAATTTGGTGGTATTAAATATGAAATCCAAAATACTCATGCTAAACTCTCTGAGTGCAGACATGAAGCCACAGTGTAAAATTCCACATCATGAAACTTCGTTAAGAAATATTGTACAAAGTTACTTTCAGGTATGTGTATAATGTACATAGGAAACATACATGGATTTCATGTTTAGAAGTGGGTACCATCACTGAGACATCTCATTACATACATGCAAATATTCCAAAATCTGAAAAAAAAATCTGAAAACAAAATGTTCTGGTTCTAAGCATTTTATAAAAGGGATACTCTATCTGAATTCTATAGTAGTTTTTCTTTACCATGCAGAGTTTTCTTAATATCCTATTTTAATACTCTTGTTTTTGAATTTATACCAGCTTAACGTCAATCACATACAAAATCTCTTCTCTTCTAACTGCTCCATCTCTAGCCATTTGGTTGTCAATGTCACAAAACAGTAGCTTTATACATTGTATGCGCCCCAAAAGGAAATTAATAATTCTTTGAAATACTTTAGCTAGAGTGTGTGGATTTAAAGTGTGCATATCAGTGAAATTTTTACACATGATTACGCTGATGTTACCACATGACCTAAAACAAGATTAACAGGCAGAAATTTTATAGCACTCCAGGAGGCTCCTTCATGCCCCTCCACATTAGTAGCCTCTCCCCCCAAAGTAATCAATATTCTAACTTCTATTATGTTTTATCTGTTCGTGAGATTCATATAAATGGAATAATAGAGTGTGGTGGGAAGTGATTACAGAGGACTCTCACAGTCTCTGACTCCTGATTTTCATGCCCTTTTTAAATCTCTCCTTAGGTGTGAACTAGACCCAGTAATCTGCTTATAGTCAACACAAGATGGCAAAAGTGGTGGGCTATCATTTCCAAGGTTAGGTTACAAAGGACTTTGGCTTTTATTTTGCTTTCTCTCTCTCTGGCTGTTCTTGCTTGCTCTGATGAAGCCTGCTGCCAGGTTTTGAGATGTCCTATTGGCAACCTCCAATAAAGAATGGAGGCCCTTGCCCAATAGACACATGTGTGGGTTTGGAAGTTAATCTTCTTGCATTTGAGCCTTGAGATTATCGTAGCCTGATTGACACCTTGATTGAAGCCCTATGAGAAACCCTGAGCTGGGAGACTCAGATAAACTGGGCCTGGATTTCTGATTCACAGAGGTTGTGAGACAGTAAAGTATCTGTTGTTCTAAGGTGCTCAGTTTTAGAGTAATTTGTTACACAGCTATAGCTAACTGACACGCATGGTGTGTTCTCTTTTGTATCTTCCTCTTCCTTCCAACTTAACGTTGTATCTGTGAGATTTATCCCTTTCACAGGTAGCTTTAATTTGTTTTAATTTCTGTATAATATTTTAGTACAGGAATATACCCAAGTTATTCATCCATTCAATAATTGGTGGACGTCTGGGTTGTTTTCATTTTTTGGCTATATGAATATTCTGCTACAACTTTTGGACATATGCACTCATTTCTCTTGAGACTATTCCTAGTAGCTGGGTCATAGATTTTAGTAGATACTACCAAACAATCTTCCAAAGTGGTTGTACCAATTACACTCCTTCCAGAAATGTAGAAGATGTCCTATTATGCCATTTTTCTTGTCAAAACCTAATATTCTAAATTTTCTTTTCATTTTAAGCCCTTTTGGTAGATGTGGTAATATATCCCATTGTAATTTTTAATTTGATTATTGATGAATATTGAGAATTGTTTAATATGCTCAATGTCCATTAGGATATCCTCTTTAACACAATACCTGCTCAAGTATTTACCCATTTTATATTACATTTCTATTTTTAAACTAGATTTGTTAAGAGTTCTTTAGATTCTGGATTTAAGTTCATTGCCATATGTATTTATTGTAGATATTATCTTAAAATTTGTACCTTCTGTTAGTGGTATGTTAAAGGGATTTTCATTACTTTTAATGAAATACAATTTGTTTTTTTTTTAAAGTTATAAACTCTTTGCCTGTTATGTAATGTCTTCCTCCTCATGTTTTATTCTAGAAGCTTTATTGTTTCAACTTTACATTTAGGCTCATAATCCATCATGAATTTCTTTTTTTAATGTGTTGAGTTTCTGATGCAAGCAAGGGGGTCAGTTTTTCTTTTCTCATATGCAACTCCAAATGATCCAGCACCATATATTAAAAGAATATCTCTGTTACAAACTGGGTATCTTTACTTGTTTGTGTCTGTTAGTACATTTTCTTTTTGGTCCCATTGACTTATTTTTCTTTTGTAGCACAATCCCACACTGTGTAAATTGTAGCTTTGTAATGGATGTAGTTACTTGGTAATTTAAGTTTGTCAACCTTGTCATTTTTATTTTTCCCTTCATGATTGTCTTGGCTCTTTTTGATCCTTTGCATTTACGTATATATTTTAGAATCAACTTGCCAATTTCCATGAAAAAAAAAAAAACCTGTTAGGTTGGAAGTGCATTACATAAATCAGTCAGTTTGGAGGAAGCTGACATATTTGAGTTTTTCTCAGTGTCTTTCAGCAGTGTTATATAGTTTTCATTGTAAAGGTCTTAAAAATCTTTCAATAGATTTATTTCTAGAAATTTGAGACACTTTGATGTCTTTCAAAATGGGAATTAAAAATTTTATTCTGTAATTTTTGTTGCTAGAATTATCTTTAGATTCGTTTGGATTTTTTTTTATTTTTCATATCATTGTGGCATCTGTGAATAATGAATGGTATTTTGTGTCTTTCTCTTCTTTATACCTTTTATTTAATTTTCTTGCCTTATTGCACAGGTTATGACCCCCTCACAGTATTGAATAGAAGCGATAATCCTGGGCATTTTTCTCTTGTTCTTGGGTTCAGGGGAAAGCATCCACTGTTTCACTATGAATGATCACGTTCGCCATAGGTGGTTATAGATACCTTTTATGTGACTAGGGGTAAAAGACTCTTTTTTCAGGTCTGATGTTTGATGATTGTCTCTGTAGGAAAAAAGTAAAAATGAACATATAGAAGGAATCACGATGATACCATGCATAAGAATAAGAGAGGAAAGAGAAGAAAGTGAAGCAGTATGCTAAGAAGGAGAGAAAAAGAATTTCTCAGATGCCTCCTGTATTCCAGACACCCTGAGAGATGAGGTAACCTGAGATAGGGCACATGGCCATGAGGCTGGAGACTGCGTGAGAGCCCAGGTCTGCTGGGAACCAGGACCTTATTCTTTGTGCTATACTCAGAGGGAGAATAAACAAAAGGGAAGATCTGTAAGTAAGAGAACATAGAAGCTTACGACATTGCATTCCTTTTTGGGCTCTGTCTTTATTTCTTTCTCTTTCTTAATCTGTCCCCATTTAGTTCTTGACCTTGATCTTGGATTCTACCTTGATCTCACTTTCTTTCCAGTAGCAGAATGGTAGTGTGTGCCTTTTTCCTGCTTCCATTCAGATCATGTGAGGCTCCTCTGCTCTGGGCTGCCTCTCTTAATTCAGCTTTTGAGACACCCATTAGCTAATGCTAGTTGACCTGGTCACTGGTCAGATCACAATGGCTGGGGCATGAAATTAATGGTCATGTGTGGATCCTCTTTGGTGTCTTGGGATATCAGCTCTTTGCAAATCATGGCTGTCCGATTACTGGGTACACATAGAGAAAGAGAGGTAAGCAGTCTTTAGTCTAGAATGAAAGTTGTAACCACTCTTCCTCACCCCAGAGAACACAACCTTTTGTGATGATAAGCCAAGGTTATCACCCATGTCTGAGGACTCTTGTTGGACCCAACCTAGGAGTGTTTGAAAGGGGTGCTTTACCTGCTGCCTGAGCATGCTGCAGCAGGACCAGTTCTCGTGTTATTTTTCTTGGCCTATCCCCAGTCTGTCCTGAGGCTATTGTTTAGTTTTCTAGGCCTGACTGAATTAGGATGATTCCATTTAGGGTGAAAAAAAAAATACAAGCAACCATAAAAAAGGACTGAAGAAAAAGCAGAGTAAAGAAGGTGTTTTACTCTTTGAAAGATGAATGCAAATGCTTTTTGCAGGGTTTTAATATATTCTGGATGCTCCTCTAACACGAGCCCATCTGTCACAGCCTGCCTAAGAACCTGGTTCATTTGTTCTGTGGCAGAAAAGTTTGTTGAGGAAGAGGCTAAGGTTTGGGCTGAGAAGTTGCCTGCCTGAGGGCCTCTGAGCCTGTCACCTTCATTATTGAAACATTAAACACCCTGTGGTCTCCTGGGCTGGCTATCAGAGAGGTTGGCTCAGAGGGTGAGTGTGGTGAGACTGAGGCATTATCTGTCATTTTCCTTTTGTTCTATAAGGCAATAACTTTCATGCCACCCCAGGTGTACAGCCAGTGCCCCTGATGTGGCCAGTTGTCTCTTGAATATGACTCTCTGAGAAAGTGTGGGCTACTCAGAGCCACCCATCCTATTTTCTGAAACAAATCATTCAGGGTGTGTGCATGTGTGTGAGCACACACATGGGCTCATGCACACCAGGGTGCATGCACAGCAGTACTTAGCAGAGAAACACCAAAACTGTTGTATCTCTGAGATTCTCAATCTCAGGGAATTGAGAATAAGATTCTCAATTCTTATTCAGCATTTTACAGTATGAGGGATGGTGCACAGCCAGATATTTGTTTAGTCAGTGGGCACTCCCAGTTCCTCGGAGCTTGATCTAGAGGTGATAGATCCACAAGAATGCTGCATACATGTGCACGTGGTTTTCAAACAACTACATTGTGAGGATACCAAAGTTAAATTTCTTAACCCAGTGTAGACCCCTTGAATCAAAAATGGAGTGCACTTTAAGAATAAGCAGGGAAGGGATCTCAGCCTTCCATGTCCTCCTGCAGTCCACCCCCAGCTGATTGAGTTCAGGATGGTGGTGTGTGACGAAGGCAGGAGACTTTGTAATAGAAAACCCTGTTCAAGTGATGAGGTTGCCATGATTTGTGGTTGACTGGTTGTGTAGACTAGTCCTCATCTGCATGAGTGACTTCCAGAGAGTTCTGCATTGCAAAGGCAGCTATTAAAATGAGTTCGTATGTGTAAAGCTCTTGCATGTACCTGGCACGTGGCAAGTGTTCCATCAATAGTAGTGAATAGGATGACTGATGAAAAATGAAGTGAAAATTAAAAACCATCTGTGCCTGGTAACCAAGTCCCTGTGGTCAGGATTTGGAGGACGGAACACCATTTAAGATGAAAGAAAGTGTCCGTTGCTGGAAAATAAGGGAGATTGAGTGTGACTGCTTGCTTTTAAGTATTTCACCTGCCTTTTTGATGTCCTCCCTGTTTCTAAACTCATGGTGACATGCTCAGGATTGCTGCTCCAGTGCTAGCCTTCGGAAAGCCTACGGAATATGATATGCTCAAAATATAGTGTTGAAATGATTAAATGATGTGTTCAGAATGAACCCATAAGGAGCTGCGTAGCCCGTAAAGTTAACGTTATCTGAAGTTTAAGGACACGATAGCAATGTGTTCACGTCACACCTTCTCTCCCCTCCCACTTGGCCACATGTGCAGTGTTCAGATCTGGGAGCTGAAGACAAATGAGAGACTCATTCCCTCTGGGAGATGAGGACAAGGAAGGAAGGACATGAGACCCCATGGTAAAATAAACCATTAAAAATGTAGGTTCATTTTGTTTAGAGAAGAGAAGACTTTGGGAGCAAGAGGTTTAAATATTTGGAAAGCCTGTATGTAGAAGGATGAGACTTGTTCTCTATGGTCTTAGGGGACAAAAGTTAGGGGTTAGAAATAGCAGAAGACTGATTTTTATTGTACCTTAAAGAGAAACTTTGCAATGGGGAAAAGTGTTTGCAGTCTTGGGGGTCCCTTTGGATGGTTGTTGAGGAGATAACGAGTGCAGGATTGAATTAGATGTGAACCAAAAGCTTGTTCTTATGGGGAGAGAAGTAAAAGCTGTTGGGTGACCCACTAGGGCTGCTGGGAACCTAGTTCATCTTGAAAAAGGAAAGTAGGGGCCCACCACTTATGAGCACACAGGACATATTAGGAATTGCCGGCAGCTTTCTTGATGTGACGTCTCATAACACTGTAAGGTCAATAGTGAAGGGAACATACTCAGGCAGGTGGAGGAACTTGACCAAGCTCATCTTTTCTTTGCATGATTGTCTCTGAGAATCCTGAGTTGTCAATCACATTCTGTTCACATCAAGTCTGTTTTTCTCCCATCAAAATAATTGACTCTTGGGTAGAACATCCCTGCTACAAACCTTCTGGAACTTTCTTCAGGGGCTTGGACAGCCTTTTTAGCACAGATTTTTGCTGGTACTTTCTTCTGTTTTCTTCAGAGTCCTTGCTGAGGGCTCTGGATTGCAGCATCCCACTTCTACCTTTTCCCTTTGATGGAGGGTACTAACAAGGCTTCTTTTGACCTTCTTTTAATTGCTAATAATTATTCAATTTTATATAGCCCAGAGTGATAAATATTCATGAATCACACAGTGCATGAAGATCCAACATTTTAAGCTATTGTGCTTTTTAAAATTAAACTGAAACATGGCATTAAGTTCAATAAAAGGAAAAGACTATACACACATACATGTATATATAGTACATGTATAAAATTATAAAATGTGTATTTCAGACCTGCCCTGGATTTGTGGGAGGCATATAGGAAATGTTGACCTGGATATTAAGATGACCTGAATATTAAGTTTGTAAGGAGACAAGGAGAAACCTAAAACATTTGGACTTGCCAGATTCTTTCATTCGTTCACAAACTCATTCATTAATTCACTTATCATTTATTGATTGCTACTATGAGCCCTTGTAGAACCTCTCAGAGGGATGCAGCTGGACTAGAATAGGGAACCCAAGGAGCTCAGGGTCTCATGATGGATGAGACAGGTGAGGAATTAGCCATGCCAGAGTTACCCATCAAAACAGGTCAACACAGCACATGCAGCACTGGCAGGGGCAGAGTCACTGTCCCAGGGTGATAGAGTGGTGCTGTAGAGGTCGTGGCCTCCATTAGGGCTCATAGTTTATCGGTCCTGCCCTGAATGCATCTGTTTTCAGTCTAGTGATCCTCATCTCTGGGTGTGCCCCAGAAAGGGATGGATCCTTGACCTTTTCCTGGAGAGGCTGTCTAGAGTGTGGACTCTGAAATCAAGACACTTGGGTTCAAATCCCAGCTATGGTACTTAACCAGCTGCCTGACCTTGGGGGACTCATTTCACCTCCCTCTACTTCAGTTCCTTATCTGTCAAATGGAGATAATCATAGAACCTTCCTCAGAGGATGGTTGTGGGGGCTAACCTAGCTAATGCATGTGCAGGCTCAGAACTGTGCCTGGCCCTAGAAACAAGGGGCTGAAATGGCACTGGGCCAGCGGTCACTGTCATTTGCACTGAGACTTTGGTCCATGGCTTCCTGGTGCTTTTCAATCCTTAATCTCCCTGTCCTCTGGAAGGTTCTTGGGAGGTTTTGCGCCATGAGGAGTCAGGCAAACTGCAGGTGAGCCCTTGTTGAGAGTCTGAACAGCTCCTGAGAGCCTTTCTCAAGGACCAGCAAGAGGGAGCACAGGCAAAGCCTTAGCACGTGTCTTCCAGAAGACCAGCCCTCGGATGGACAGAGTGGGCAGGGTGGGGAAGCCAGCAAGCTGTCCGAGTCCCCGCCCTGAATCCTCGCCCTGAATCCTCCTGTGATTCCTTCTCTCTAGGGAAGAAGACGTGCTCACATGTGGGTGTAACACATGCCACACTCCGTGGGTCATGTTTCCTGCTTTAAAATGGGAAATGTGAGTTATTTATCTGTAGCTCACACATGGGGAAATGCTCATCGACCAGCACAGGGGACTTGCTCCAAGTAAACCAACCCACTTCCTGGAAGGGCGGTTGCTTTTTACAGCCAGAGAGATGAAGGAAAATGGAGAGCAAGTTCACCATGCCGCTGGGTTCCTGGCACTCTGGCATCCCTTTCCTGGTGCCAGGAGGCATCTCCGTCATCCTCCCCCACCCCTGACTGCAGTGTGGGGGCTGCTGAGCTGAAAGCCACCAATACTCGCCTTTTTTGCGTCAGTTTGCTGCTGTTTTAAGTCAGAGATGGATGGGGTTGTCAGGGACTGTGGGCGGGAGGAAAGGCCCCAGGGCCCTGCTTGATCCAAAGAATTGTTCAGGTTAATGTTTCAGGGTGCTGGTTTAAACTCTCTGTGTGGCATTTACTGAATCACCAACTCACTCCAAGCTTGGGAGTGAGTTTTCCCATCCATCATGAGCAGGCCCATCAGAGTGAAAGCCAGAGTCCGTACTATGACCATCAAGACCCCACGATCCCAGTTAGTGTCCTCACCTCATCACCCCTGGTTCACTGGGCCCAGTGACTCCATCCTCTTTGTTCCCTAATGCACCAGCAAGGCAATGCCTCTACCTCAGGGCCTTTCCATGATTGTTCCCTCTCTCTGGGATGCTCTGTGCCCAGATAGCTGCATGGGTCATTCTTTTACCTTAAATCTTCTCAGTGAGGCTGGTCTGGCCACCCAGACTAAAACTACATGGCCTTCCTTCCCCGTATTCCTGCTTGCTTCTTCCCCTGCTCTGATTTTCTTCCTTACAGGCATCTTTCATATTATATATTTTACTACTTTGCTTAAGTATCATCTGTTCTTTTATGAGCATGCACCTCCATGAAGATAGAGAGTTTGTCTATGTTGTTTCTAGCCCCCACAGATTATGGCTGCTGCTGGATATGTGATAAAGGTGGGGAAACTTGGCAAGATTAGGGCATGGAGACACTTTGGGATCACAAGCCCCAGGCTTTCCCTTATCTTTAGAGCTGTGAGAAGAAAGGACCTCTCCTGAAGGGAGTTCACTTGAAGAAGTCTTCATGTGCTTCATGAGCATCTCACCTTGTGTATCTGGCCGGAAGTAAGTACCTGATGGTTATTTGGTGAATGATTGAAAGTGAGGCCAGGACCTGCGGTCCCATTGGTTGGACTCCTCCACGTAGTGACTCTTTGAATTGGGCCAGTACCTTCTCTGCCTGTAATTCCCTTTCCTGTAAAAAGGGGACAGTGGTGTAACTACCTTGAAAGGTTGTTGTAGGAGTCCATGCAAATCTAAAGGGCTGAATCTTGTAAGTGGGAGGTTAGTTCTTCTTGTTAGAAATACTTTCAGCTCTAGTTCCAGGCAGGGGATGCCCCCCATGGAACTTGGGTCAAATCCTTAAAACATGACCTCTGTGAGCAATGGTATGGTTAAAGTATCCTGCCCACTGGGGCTGCCCTGGTGGAGGGTGGGGCCTGTTGGACAAATTGCATGAGATGAACCTTTGGTCAGCATTTTTATGTTACTACATCTTTGGAAAATGGGTTTCCAGGCAGAAAAATAATATTTCAAAATGATACCTGAGTTAGGAAACTTGGATGCCCCTTGGTTGGTACCAGAAGGGAGTATGGGATGATTCAATTCTGGCCACTGAAGCAAACCATGAGTTGCTCTTGAGGGAACATTCAGGCAGCCCAGGGAGATTTCTGCTTTCTGCTTCTGAGACTAGCTCAGTCCTGGTCCAGGGTCTTATCTAGTAATTCAGATCCTCCTTGGTATGGTGGCCAATCTGGGGCTGTAGATTTCAACCAGCATTCTGGGGTTTCTGCCTGTCCAGGACCTCTGAACATAGTTCAGTCCAGTTCTCATGGAGCTGAGAGGAGGACCCTAAACATCTTAGGAGAAGGGACCATTTTATTCCTGAGGCATCCCAAGCCACCTCTGCATTGGACTGACTTTGGATCAGGGTTACAAAGAGTCCAGGAAGCCAACTAAGATTTGGAAAGCCTTTTTATTTGGGGCACAGTACTCAAAAAGGAAGTTTGAGAATAAACCTGTTTGCCTCTTGGTCTTAGGATACCCTTCTCAGAGCCAGAACGCCCATGATTCTGAGTGCTTCAGATTCAGAAAAAGCAGAGGGTTTGGAAATGAGTCCCAACTGCCTGGCCACTGCTGGTCCTCACACTTGCTCTTATGGGGAAGATGGAGCCGAAGGGGCCAGCCAAGAACCATCAACTTTTTGCCCACAGCAGGAAGCCTGAGTAAGGGAGGAATGAGCTGAAAAGAAAGGTATTTCCACCTTTGCCTTGACACTATCTGGATGACTCATTGTATTGATGCTGTGGGTGATATTTAGTGCCAGCTGCTGTTTGTCACCTGATTCTTTGTCTCAGCTAAAGAGCAGCTTAGAGAGTGATAGGGAAGCTAGATACGGTACTTCTTGGCTGTGTTGGCCTTAGAATTCAGAAGTGACAGGCTGGGCAGTGCCAGTGACCAGCAAGGCCTGGGATGGTCCCTCCATATGTTCCAGCAGTCTTGGTGTCCTGCTGACAGACAGTTGGCTTACTTCATGACTAATGCCGAGATTGGGTCTGGAGGGCTCCAGGAGTTGAGATGGTGTTTCCACAGTGGTCCATGACCCACTGTAGGGCCAGGCAGCCTGGTCCTTCCACTCTTCAGGGGGATGACCCCAGAAAATGAAGAACTGTGAGCCTCATCCTCAGCTCTAGCCCATGAGTCATGGTGCCCACTTCAGAGGGTGACTGTGAGGATTAAAGATGGTGTTTGTAAGGTTTTTCCTTTGCTTCATTTCTTGTTCCTGTCTTAAGGTGTGACCTGCCTGCCTTCTTTGGAACAGTGCCACATGGAGCAGCCATGCCCACTCATTCACTTGTTTGAATTGAGCATCATTTATTGGGCTCCCACTATGTGCCAGGCACAGGGGCCACCACAGGGACAAGCAGTGAGTCCTACTGAGTCTTGACCTCGCACACTTGTGTGGGCTGTGGAGGGGCACCGAGGTTCCTTGCTGAACTCATGCTGCTCAGGCTCCTCCACCACTGGCCACCTGTGGGACCTCTCTATAGTTTTTCTTTAACCTGCTTTTGTGCCTCAGGTGTCTTATCTGAAAAGTGATAGTGATGATAATACGAATCACCTGAGGTAGACGGGGACTGAATGAGCTCCTACTTATAAGCAGCAGCATGCTAGGCAATCGATGTTAACAACGATGAAGAGGTGGAGTGAGGTACTAGTGAATAGATGGTGGGCGTGTGGTGCGAGAAGCCCTGAAAGGCCTGGAGCAAGCTGCGTGGCAGCAGGACCCATCTGTGCATTGGAGGGCAAGGACGGTGCTCTCAGCTGCCCAAGGATGAGCTCACGGCTCGCCCTGGGGTTGCTTCTAACACTCAGGCTGCCACCAACTGACCCCAAGGGAATCCTAGAGGCACAGAGGCTACTAGGGCCACCCACCAGTGCTCTTCTGGAGTGAGATCATGGTGCTGTCAGCCTGGGGTTGTCTCTCCCTGCCCAGCCAGAGGCAGCAGCTGCAAGGGTCACCTGCTCAAGGCACCCTGGCACACCCTTACCCATGTCATATCTGACAGCTCTGTTTGAACCACTGCTCCTAAGTCCCTCAGCCCAGCAGTGCCTCCAAGTTTATTGGATGTCTACTTAGTCTGCTGGCTCAAGCCCTGGTCACCACACCACCTCTAAGCTTTAAAAAATGCCTCTATGTGCCATGAAACTAGCATGGCTCTCACCAGTGTTTTTCAGTCAGGGCATGATCAGCTCTTTGGGAAGGGAGGCCATTCTTTGTGGTAAAGGATTTTCTTCTCTACGGTTTACCAGTCGTGGGTATTCCAGAGCTCACGACAATGTTATTTGTCATTTTATTTATCCAGGAGGCTGGTGCAGGAGTGAGTCAGGAGGCTGAAGTCACCATAGCCTGAGTCTGCAGCAGTTGGTGGTTCCCTTGCACCATCCCTGTGCTCCCACCCCCAGTCCCAGCTGCTCACCACTGCTCCTGCCATCCCCCCTCTTCCAGAAATACCCTTACCCACACTGAGACCCCAGGAGGACTTACTTCTACAGAGCCCCTGTGTGCCTCTGGGAAAATGTCCCCACAGGCCTGGTGTAATGGCCAGGAGGATTCAGGAAGCTGCGGGGAGCCAGATGAGACTGGAAGGCCTCACAGCTCTTTCTTCTCCCCCATGTTTATCTCTTGCTCTCTCCTCCCTTCCCCTCCTGGCCAGTTCCCAACCTTCCTTCTCTCTTTTTGTCTTTGAAGCCTGCACGTGATAGAAAAGACCCAGGCCCCTGGCAGGAGCTCCAGGTAGTCAGTGGTCTCTCTTGGCCCACCTTGTAGCCTCTCATCCATTCCAACCTGGCCTTGAGTCTGCTCTCCCCCAAGACAGCCTCTCCTACCTGGCTGTGCAGTAAGTTCCCGAGGCCATCAGAATCATCCAGTCCGTATGGCCTGTGCAGTGGGGTGCTGCTGACAGACTTGGGAACTCCTGGGGTCCCTTACTTTGTTTTGCTGCCTCCAAGCAGCAGGGAGTGGGGTAATTGGAAAGCTCTTTCTCAAAAACAAATACCAGTGGCTGAGGTTCCTTTAATGATCACCAACGCCTTTACTCTCTGTATGATATAACCCCACATTCAAATGCCCAGGAAAGACCACCCCAAATGTAAATGCACATTAAGTTTACAGGGTCTCTGTGAGGTTCTCCCCAGTGTGACTGGACATGGGGGACAGGTGGGGGAGGAGAATCCCTCCAGGCTTCCCTGGTAATAATTTGAGCATGCACCCTCTCCCATTCACTGTTACCTTGACCCACTGCCCCTCTTAAGAGGGTAGGGGGAGTTTGGGGCTGGAGGGCACAGGCTCTGGAGTCTGACTCAGTATCCCATCTCAGCCTCACTTCCTAGCTGTGTGTCCTCAGACACATTCTGAGCCTCAGTGTCTTCCCCTGTGAAATGGGGATAATAATCACACCCATGCTGTGGGGTTGTTGGGAGAACTTGATGAACTCAGGCAGGTGCTTTGTATGCAAGGTCCCAGCTCAAAAATTTTAGCGATCATCCTCTTCCCTGTATATAGCTTTAGGAGGGAGACTTAGAAGAAAAGGAAGGGGTCTTTGTGTACCAACCATAGCACTGCCAGATTCAGCAAAACCCAAACCACACAAATCAACAACAGCAATAACAGTCAATGGATTTGTTTGTCTGAAATTCAAACTTAACTGGGCACCTTGTCCTTTGCCTCTCAACCCTCATCAGTCTCTGGCCGCTATCACCTCCTCCATCTTGGTCCCAACTAGGACAGTCACAAAGTGGTCAGGGAAGTCGTGAGAAGCAGCCTGGCCCATGGCCTGCCCAGCAGCCTGCAGGCTGGAAGCTGGAGGGAGGGGATTGGGGCCATGGGAGCTGTCCAGGCGGAGGCTGTGTGTGTGTGGCAGTGTGGGGGGCTCCCTGGTACAGAAGCAGGACTGTGGCTCAGGCAGAGGGGCCTGTGAATCAGCAGCCGACTAGGCTAGGATTCCCTAGCTGGGGTTGGTAGGGAAACAGGGACGTGCTGAACCCCGCAGGGTCTCATCAAGACTGGCAGCACCAGAGAGCAGGTGCCTTGGCTCTGCAGCATCGCCGGCCTCTCCTTTGGCAGGGTTTAGTTTTAATGTATATTTGTGTTGAGGCTCTTAGGTTTGCTTGCTGTCTGGCCAACAGAAAGTTCACTTTCTGAAAATGTGGAATGTTTGAGGAAGAACAGCTACAGCAACCAAGTCAGGTCTGGGTTCTGTACACCGAGGAGTCAGCTGCCTCCTTCCCTTGTCTGCACCTGGGAGGCAGCACCCACAAGGGCCTATTCTTAGAGCTGAAGCATTTTCTCTGGACCCTGGAACGTCTCCAGTCAGGGACACAGGGTCTGGATTTGAGGATCCAGGAGGGCTGATCAGAAGTCCCCTGGAGTCCCACTAAGAGATGAAGAATACTAGTTTGGGAAAAACCTGGAGAGATGATCTGCTCAGAGCACCACACTATTCATGAGGAAACCAAGGCCACTAGAGAAGAAATGCTAAGAAATGCTAAGAAATGCTTTGTCCAAAGGCACAGGGTTGAGGTGCAACTGGCACTCAGGTCCCCTGCCACCTCACCTGGTACCTTGCCCTTAATTGCAGTAGGACCCTCATGTAACCTAGAATGGGAATTCAGAGATGTGGACTTTGGAGTCACGGTAACCTTTACACTGATTTTCTGTGTGCAAAGACATGTCTTCTCTTCCTCATATCCTGCTTGTCTCTCTGTGTCTGTCATCATGAGGACATTGAGTTAATGAAGACAAGGTCCTGGGTTCCAGGGTGGAGGACAATAGGTGCTTCCCACTGATCCATGGTCTAAAGGGGCACTGCTGACCCTGGACTGCACCTCCAGGGACCAAGCAAGACTGTGCTGGGGGCTCCCCTCTGTGATAACACCCAGTGATTCTGTTAAGGAAGAGAGTACCCACAGGTGTTTGGAGCACTTGCTTTTTTTCCAGATATGGATTTTAAAGGACTGTTTCTATGTATTTAACCCATGGAGAGGTCCACTGGAAAAGTCTACTACAGCCCTCTTTGGTCCAGGTGTGTGATTGCAGCTGGCTCAGACCATTGCATCCTCTAGGGCAGCGTCCAGGGGGATGAACTTGGCCAGCATCCTGCGGGCAGCTTGCCCTGCAGAGGTGTTGCCCTCCTGACTTGCAGTGAGGGACTGGGAAAGAAGGATTCCATGGTAACAAGGCTAAAGAGCCCTAGCGCCATGGTGTCATAGCAACCAAATGGAGGAATTCCATCTACATAGTGACAAGGGGACCCCTGGACCTATCAGATGCAGGCTGGCCCACTGCATTAGCAACCAGACTGTGCTCCTGGTGATGGGGGTGGCAGTGGAAGAGGGCTGAAAAGACTGGAGTGGGAGGGTTGGAAGAAGTTGTTTGTGTGGGTTTGGAAAACTAAAAAAATTATTAAAAGAAACAAATGGAGAACTCTCCCCTGGATAAGTATCAATAAAAGAAAAATATCAGGCTTGGCCTCACCTCCTCTGATTCATGCCCCCTGCCTGAGCCCTGTGGGGCTTTTAATCCTGGTTGGGTCGGGAGCATCTGACCCTGGCTTGGGGACAATACTCACTCCTGGTTTTGCTCCTTTGTTGTTTCCTGCTGCATTTGCTGACTGAAGACATGGAGCAGATGCTAAAATAATGATCACTGCTCTGTCCCTTACTGCTGTGTCTTCCATTGTGTGGCTTCCGATTGTGTCCCTTCTGATTGTGTCCATGTGGGTCCATTTTGGTTAGTAAATGGACCATGGTATGTATTTGCTTTCTTTTTTTATGTTTTACCCTCGCCCCAGATGGGTGTCTGGTTTTTTTCTGCCCTGTATTTTGGACCCGTGCAGATATTCATGAGCTGATCAGTAGTTGATTTGGGGTCAGGTAACTGAGTATTAGCTCTTGTGGCAGTGTGTGTGTGTGTGTGTGTGCGCACACACGCATGCAACCTGGCAATCTTTATGAGTTGGGAGCATCTCTTTTCATCTGGGGAAGGAATTGAGCCTCTATTTTCCTTAGTTGGGGAAGGTCAGGGGGATGGAGGCTATAGGAAGGAAGCCTTAGAGAGAAATAACGGAGGGGAGGGTGCCTGGGGGACCTCTGTACCTGCAGCAGCAGCAGAATAGGATTGGAAGCCAGCCTTCCAGTCATGTGCCTGGACCACAGTTCTCAGTGGTAAAGGCAGCTTTAGATGCAGAATGTTCTGAGGCTATTAGGCACAAGATGGATTGAGTTTCCTGTGTGTATATGCAATAAGGTCCTGTAACATTAGACTGTGACTTACTTATACTTGATCCTCCCATAACACCTGCACAGAATGGGCATACAGTAGGTGCTCTATATTGCTGAGTGAATCATTATTCTTATCCTTGCTCAGTGTACAGTCTGACTGGGAAAATGGAACATTTCTCCATCGATCATCAATCTCTAGGCACATTAGTGGACTATGTATTTCCAAGCATAAAATAAGGAAAATAAGGAGTTAATGGCCATTGAATGAATACTTGGGGCATGTAGGGGCAGGAGTTGGGGATGGGGGAAGTTCAGAAAAAGTTGTGATTACAAAGGCTGGTGGTTTAGGTTGTAAAGAAAGCCTCTTTTCTCCAAGCAGGGCTGTCATTGTAATCCATGGGACAACTGTGATTCCTGGGGCTCTCAAACTGTTGATTGGAATCATCCGAAGTCTGTTTAAATATGCAGCTTCGGAGGGCCGCCCCTAAGATTCTGATGCAGCAGTCCTGGGAATCAGCATTTTAACCAGTTCCCCAGATTGTAGTGGAGGTTGGCAGGGAGTACACACCAGGGACAGTCCTCATTCAGTGATGACTCTGGGCCACATAGGCCTCAGGGCTTGTTCTTCTTAGGGGATTCACAAATAGTTTTAACAAACAGTAAGGTATCTCTGTGGGGCTGGTGGATCCAGGAACCTCGGCTTCCCCAGCAGAGCAGACTGCATCGGTGCAGTCCTTTATCAGTAACTGAGTCGCCAGCAGGCAAGGAAGGCTGGTGAGCTCATGTGTAGGGTGGGAAGTGAGCCACCCTCAGTGGGACTGTGAGGCTTACAGATGAAGAGGGCGAGCTGCGGTCATTTCAGCAGACACAGTGGAAGCTGCAGCTTCCACTGCAAGAGAGGATAGAAGACACTGGGGAGAACTTGCTATTTTAGGGGGTCTCTTTAGGGATAGGAGAGTAAGGCCATTTATTAGCTGACCTACTTTGCAGAAAAACCCATATCTTGCACTTTTTCATTCTGACTGCAGTTGGGGAGTGGGTGTCAATGATCGTGATGGCGTCTCTGACAGTGACAAAGAGCTGATATTTATTAAGTCTCCACTCTGTGCTTGCACAGTAGTAAGCACAGAATGCTTGCAATCCCAGCTCCTCTTCATGACACTGTGAGGTCTATGCACCATCCCTTCCCATTAATAGCTGAGGAAACAGGTGTGAAAGTGTCCTGTGGTTCTGTGCTGGTAATTGGTGGATCCAGGGTTGGATGCCAGGCCCTGGGTTGGAAATGTCATGGGAAGAAGGATTCCTTTATTCACTCCCTTCTCCCCTCTTTCTTGTTCTCTTTCCCCATATGCCAAAATGTGCATTTCTCTCTCATCCCGTTTACCCTCTATTGCTTCTATTTTTGGTAGTTTATCGTAGGACATGGAGTGTGGAAATGGAATAGAATAAATAGGTTTTTCAAAGCATCCATATGACACTAACCCTCTCATCAGGAAGACTCACAGGATGAGTGGCGGGTTCTGTGCAGGGCACCGGATAGCTGAAGTGATTAAGAAACAGCAGAACCCTGATTATCCGTGTGGTTGTTAGCAAGGTCCCTCTGTTGTGTTTGTGACAGATGCCTTTTGCTTGATAGAATCCTTTAAAATTAGACTCAGAAGTTCTTTACTCCCCTTTCTCTGGATGAGCAAATTGACATGTATAGAAATTTAAGTTTTAAGAGTGAGCCCCAGTTGGGCTCCCTGAGTGGACATTTGGTTTGGGGAGGCAATAGGGCCTTAGAGAAGGAGCTTTGGAGGTATGTGTTCAAATTCTACCTCTGCAGCGTACCTTGTGCTGTGTCTTCATTCCTAGAATGTGGGTAACAGAAATCGTGGTTGCAGTAGAAACTGCATAGTATGACCCAGATCCCCCCTTTAGGATGAACTTTCGTTCCCACGGTTCCTGTGAGTGTTGGTAGCTTAGTTGCTCCTGAAGATTTGCCCTTGCCTAAGAAAACTGCATCTTCCACTGTCATGCCACCTCCTGGGACAGCCAGAGTCCATGTCAGTGTGTAGTGGCCATCGTGTCTCAGGGCAGGGTAACCCAGACACCCCCAGGGTGAGTGGAGCTCTGATCCAGCTGCATTCCCTCTGCGCAGCACCTCATCTGCACAGTCCTGCAGCCTCACTGCTCAGGAGAAGCTCATCCGTAGGGTGCTCCACACCAGTCAGCCTCCTCCATGCAGACCTCATCTCAGTCCTGGGTACCCATCCTGAGACTTTGCATCTACAGAGTTTTGTGATGAATAAGTGAGACCATTGATGTAAGTGTCTGGCATCCTGCTTGGAAAGCTGATGGTCCTGTCCTCTGTACACGTGGCTTGTGTTTTATCAGCTTTAAAAATTTCATAGAAACTCTTGGAGCAAGGAGCTTTTTCTGATTTTTTTGAGAAAATATTGAGTATGCAGTCATAGTCAGAGCTCAATAAATTTCAGGGAAAATAGGAATTCTTTGGCTCTGTAAAGGAAGACCTATTGATTCATGTCAAACTTCTTTATCAGAAGTGGCTCAGGACATTCAGACAGGCTTTGTATAATGGAATTTAATCATGGTGATCTTTTTTTTTCTATTTTACAAGAAATCATACACCCTTTGGGAGGATCTTCCCAAAGATATTTTCACTTATAGGAAGAGATTAAATAAGCTTGATCTTTGGGTGAGGAATTAATGAGGGAAAGGTTGTTAATGCAGTGGTGTTGCTCACACCTAGTCTCTCTGTGTGTGTGTGTGTGTGTGTGTGTGTGTGTGTGTGTGAGGTTGTCTAAGACATGTGTTTGTTTGTGTGTTATTTGCTGGAGCATTAAGGAGTTTAGCTGCTGGTTCCCAGTGGGAGTGATCAGGATACTGGAGGATCCATGAAGGAAAGAGGGTCTTGTATAACATTTTAAAATTACATCTTTTGTAGGTGCTTATAACAAATAAGAAAGGGATGAGAAGAAGTTCATACATCACTGAAATGTATAACAGAAAAAGCAAAAGGCCACCCCTACGTCCCAACATGAATTCCATTCCCCAGAGGTGACCACATTCACAAATTTAGTGTCTGTCTTCCTCAGTGTTTCTTTATACATGTATGATCACATACATCAAGTGTGTAATTGTATGTGTGTGTGTGTGTTTAAATTAATGGGATCCTATCACACCTTCTGTGTAACTTATTTCTTTTCACTTAGTTTAATTGGACATCTTTCCAGATATGTATACATCAATCAGCTTCATTCTTCTTAATATTTGTGCATAATGTTCCATGAAAGGCTGCACTCAAGTTAATTTAAAATGACCCCCATTGCTTTATTTACCATTGATAAGATACAGGGGCAGTTGAAGTGTTGGTTAACAGATGAATGGATAAAGAAAGTGTGGTACATAAATACAATGGAATAGTATCCAGCCATATAAAATAGAAGGAAGTCCTACCACTTATGACAAAGTGGATGTAACCAGAGGACATTGTTAAGTGAAATAAGTCAGGCATAGAAAGATGGAAACTGTGCATCTCACTTACAGAGAGAATATAAAAATGCTGAGCTCACAAAGCAGAGAGCTGAACACCAGTTGCCAGGGGCTGGGGAATGGGGGGAAGTGGGAGAAGTGGGTCACAGGGTCCAAGCTTTCAGTTATATGATGAACAAGTTTTGAGGGTCTAATGTACAGCGTGTGTGATGAAGGAGGTATTTAATATGATTTAGTTAATTGTTATGCAAAGTCTACATATGTCTAATCATTACATTGTACCTCTTGAGTATATTCAATCTTTCTCAATAAAATAATTTAAAGAAACTACTTTGTGATGGGTGTCAGGTTCTTTCCAGCTTTTCTGTTTAGTAAGTGTTGCTGTAGTGAATATCTCTCTTCACACACCTATTATGTGTTTAAAAATATGATCCTTGATTTGCACAAGTAGGGGCTGGATCAATAATTGTGGAGCTGAATTGAAGGCCATGTGCAGCTTGATAAGAGCAACCAAGAGCCATAGCTCTTTTTGCACACAATCAGGCACTTGTTTTTCAGGAGAGATGAACCATCATACATAAATTTAGACAAGGAAAGACTCTGGTGCACTGAAGTTCTCCTGAGGGAGAATGTCCCTAGCCCATTGTCTAGTTACTGGTCCTTCTGACAATTCTTTTTGTCACAGAGGGACCTTTCCTGTGTAGTGGGTTTGTGTGCACACTGATGCTAGCACAACCAGTGATTTCTTCTTATAGTTCAGGGTCTGGCTGTGATTTGAGTGCATTCATGGATCCTCACAGGGTTATTGCTCAAGCCAGTTAAAATGTTCACAGGTGCTTCAGGCTTTACGTGACGAGGGGCCTATTCCAAGACAACAGGTGGTGCTGCCTGGGTGCTGAGCCTCCAACATGTAAATATGTATTGCATAAATAATTAATTTAAAAATGCATCCAGAACACACTGTGTGACACAGTGGTTGATCTACAGCACCATTAATGCATCTAAGTGAAGGGTCTAGTTTAATGATGCTATTCAGCATATTCATAGTCCTGCATATGATTTAGTCCCACTATCTAGGAATCCAGGCAAGCCAAGAATGCTCAGCACTGCTGGCTCCCATTGTGCCTTATCCAAGGGTGACTCTTAAAGTTTTTGTGGACTGCATGACTGTATATTCAGAGAAGGAGGTTTTCCTGAGGGCCATTAATTGGAGCAACTCTTTTCTAGGAAGTCATGGTCCATGGTAGTCCATTAGGTAGCACTCTCATTTTTTCAAAGTATTCCCTTATTTCCTTCGTACAACACTAATGAGGTAGGGCAGACTTCAGTAGCCCCATTTTACAGATGTGAATCCTGAGGATCAGAGTTTAGCAGTCTGTGCAGAGTCACATTGGGCTGGGAACAGGTCTGGGACCTAAGAGCATATTTCCTGTGTTTTATAGTTGCTGCACTCTTTTCTGTGAATAACAACCCATTTGACAAATCAAAGTGGTGTGCCCACAAGACTGCGTACATTTGCAACCATCCCTCTGCACAAAACAAATTTAAGATGTGCAAATCTGTGGGTGAGAATATTTGAGATTTTGTTTTGCTTTTGATACTGAACAGCGTTTTCATTGCTACACCCAGGTTTTAGTCTGTTGCTACCCATTCTCTTTAACAGAGATATGCATGCACACAAATGTGTACTAGCTCTTGCAAATTAAAAAGTCATTTTGGAAGAAAGAGGAGTGATTTAATTATAAAGGAACACAATTAGACCCTTCATTAAATAAATGGATATTGAATGCTCATCCTGTGTAACTCAGGGCTGGACACAGAAAAGGACAAAGCTATACAAAGAATTTTCCCTGTCCCTGAGGAGTTTGAAGTCTTGTTGAGGAGATGGGAAGACACAATTTAATAGCACAGGAAAAGTGTAAAACCAGCTATTCATCAGGAGCTATGGGAGCCTTTTCTTCCCTAGGATTTTGTAGAAAGTAGGGTCATTATGGGATAGAGGAGTCTGGAAGTAGAACAAATCCCTGCATTCTTACAACAGGAGGATCTTAGGGAAAGGGAGTAGGAAAGGAAGGGCTCTTCTCACACACAGTGAAGTCCACAAGTTTGGGTTTCAGTGAGGAAATGCCAGGCAGCCATAAGCAGAGGTGGTGTATCTAGTTGCTTCGTATCATGTCTGTTGGCTTCCAGTGGAGCTGATAGGGTGCCTGAATTACTGTTTTGTGGAATTCCTTTGTGCAGAAAAGGCCAAAGGGTATAGTTATAAAAGGTAAAAGCTTGAAACACTGAAATAACTTGCAAATTTTATTCTTTAGGCTTTAGCTTGGAGTGTCCCTGATTACTTGGCACCATCACTGTGTCAGCCCCGTCATCCTTATCACCATTGGGCATGGGTGCAGAACACTTGATGAGGATTGCAAGAGTATTGGAAAACTTCTCTTCAGGGAGCCTCCTCAAGAATACAAAACTACCCTAAATATAGATCACTCTTTTACCAAGTATACATCAACTGGCAAACAGATCACATCTCACAGGGGAGAGTTAACTTTGGGTAAGATACCTAGGATGGCTACAAAGAAGAGATGGAACCCACTGGCATACAAAGAGTATCTAGGATTGAGATTGCTAAGTGAGAGGAAAGACTATTCTGGGGTCAAGAGAACAACCTGTGGAAATGTATGGAACTGGGAATGCTATGGCATGAGTAGGAAAAAGTTGCCAAATTTGTCTGGGAAGGTGAGTAGTTGTATGAAATTGGGTAGGAGGAGGAGAAAGGGGTTCTAATGTGGAAATCTTTGATATCAATTTAAAGCCTCTAAGAATTTTAGACAGGAAGTGTTAAAAAGCCATGATCAGGAAATTCTTGATTGTCAGAAAACAATATGTGCTAATGGATTTTTAAAAAAATACATATGATTTTAAAAGGTGGATGATTTACTGTTACCCATTAGGGTAGCTGCATCTGGATGCAATGTGAGCTTTTAGTAGTAATGTGTTCTGGGATAATTACAAATTATTTTCTTTCTCAGTCCTAAATAAAAATTTAGTGAGAGTGGAGAAGATGGCAGTTTAGAGGGAAGAAACATCTCATTGCAGTCCCTCAACATCAGAACCACAAAGTGAGAGGAAATCTCAGTGATGTGACAATGTTACAGATGTCAAAGTAGACTCTGGAAGTTTATCTTCATACATCAGTTATTGACAGTAGTTCTATTCCTAGATTCCCCTCCCTCTCAGAGGGACTGTAAAGTGACTGGGATACTTCAGGCCTACAGAGTAGAAAGCCTGCTACTAAGAAGTTCTTATAATCTAGCCAAAAAGATAATGAGTCTCACCCCACACAAAATCTAATTCCACCTGAGCCTAAGCATAAGTTTAACACATAGAAGTGGGGAGATAAAATTACCAAAACAAAAACCAGGATCTCTGGAGGAGCAACCAGAAGGGAACTTCAGGTCACATCCCCACTGACACATCAAAACACATAAATCAAAAACAGAGAAATTCTGGAATTAAAAAACACAAAAAGCTACACATGGAAGGATGCATGTATTAAAGAGGAAGGGGAATCCACTTCAATTGATGTGCAAGTCCAGGACCTCTGAAAACATGAGGAAACAGGCAAACAAATCTCTCCTTAAAATCCAGAGCCCTCCAACAAAGGATCCCACAGATACAGAAGTAGATGAGATTCCAGAGAAAGATTATAAAAAACTGATTATTAAAATGTTCAATGGACTAAAAGATCTAAGGAATGAATTAAGAAAACAATGCAGGAGATGAAAGATCTTTTCAGTAAAGAAATAGAAAAGGCAAAAAGGAACCAATCAGAAATGCTGGAAATGAAAGACACAAAGAATCAAATTAAAAATTCACTTGAGAGTATCACCAACAGATTAGATTGCATAGAATATAGAACTTCAGCCCTCAAAGACAGATCCTCATATCTTGAACAGAGGCTACATAAATTTGAGTACACCAAATACAATAAAGGGGAAAAATGGAACATGGTCAGAATATACATGAAATCTGGGAGAACATCAAGAGTCCAAACCTGAGAATCATTGGGATAGAAGAGAACATGGAGATACAAGCTAAGAGCATTAAGAACATTTCCAATGAGATTGTTGCAGAAAACTTTCCCAACCTCAGAAATGAGAAAGATATGCACATAGAAGAGCCATACAGGACCCCAAATAGACTGGACCAAAAGAGAAGTTCTCCAAGACACATCAAAAAAATGATTAACATAGAAAATAAAGAATATTAAAAGCTTCAAGAGAGAAACATAGGTCACATTTAGAAGCAAACCAGAAAGGCTCACTTCTGAGCTCTCAATACAAACACCAAAATTAAGGAGGGTCTGGAATGAGATATTCCAAGCTCTAATAGAAAACAACTGCCAACCCAAGATTGCTATACTCAAAAAAACTCTCTTTCATAATCAATGGGGAAATAAAAACTTTCCATGACAAGGGCAAACTAAAAGAATATGTGACGACCAAGCCATCACTACAAAGAATCCTCAATCCTTGTACACAGAGGAAACCAAAAACAAAATACAAACTCTAAAACAAGTGAATTTCAATAGAAGGTTAATCAACTAAGTGAGAATCAAAACAGAATTAAACATAATAAAAGCCAAAATGGCAGCAAACCATAAACACATTTCCATAATTACACTGATATAAATGGTCTCAACTTTCTAATTAAAAGACATAGGCTAGCAGAATGGATGAAAAACCAGGATCCAACTAAGTGCTGTTTTCAAGAGACTCATCTCATAGATACATCCTCATCTCAGGCAGAAGGTAAAAGAATGGGGAAAAAAAACTATTCTGTGCAAATGGACTCTGAAAACAAGCTGGAGTAGCCATTCTCTTATCTGACAAAGCTGATTGCAAGCAAAAAATATCAGAAGAGACAAAGGAAGTCATTATGTCTTGGTAAGGGGAACAATCAAGAAGATATAAAGATAGTAAATATATGTATCCCAAATGTCAATGCACTCAGCTTCATTAAAAAATATGCTTTGCCATTCAATCCCAAATAGATGCAATGACAATAATATTGGGTGATTTCAACACACCCTTATTATTAATAGACAGATCATCAAAGCATAGAATGAATAAAGATACGGCCAACCTAACTAAAACTATAAATCAAATGCACCTAGTAGATATTTACAGAGTATTTCATCCCAAAACTAATGAATTTACCTTCTTCTCAGCAGCTCATGCTACCTTTTCCAAAATAGACCATATTCTAGGTAACAATAAGGTCTTTGCAAATACAAAAAGATCAATATGATCCCATGCATTTTATGGATCATAATGGAATGAAACTAGAAATCAACAGTAAGAAAAATTAGAAATCACATAAAAACATGGATATTAAACAGTACTTTTAAAATGAAGAATGGATCAAAGAAGAAATGAAAAAATAAATCAAGAAATTCTTAGAAACAAATGAAAATAAAGATACAACATATTAAAATCTTTGGGACAGTATGAAAGTAGTATGAAGGGGAAAATTCATTGCTTTGAGGTCTACATTAAAAAATAGAGATCCCAAATAAATCAATGTGCCCTTCACCTCAGAGACTTAGTAAAAGAACAAAATAACTCCAAAGTCAGTAGAAGACAAGAATCAATAAGAAGCAGAACTGAAATTAATGAAATTGAGAATAAAAAAAAATATACAGGATGAACCTAACAAAGAATTGGTTCTTTGAAAAGATGAATAAAATTGAAAAACCCTTAGTCAAACTAACAAAGAGAGAGGAGATCCAAAAGAACAGAACTAGAAATGAAAAATAACACTTCTGAAATTCAGAGGGTTATTAGAACCTATTTTGAAAATTTATACTCTAATAACCTGAAAAACCTGGAATACATTGACAGTTTTTAGATATATGTGACTTGCCCAAACTGAACCAGGAATATAGCCTAAAGAGATTGATATCAAGTAATGAAATTGAAACAGCAATTAAAAGCCTACCAACAAAGAAAAGCCTAGAACCAGATGAATTCTCAGCAGAGTTCTACCAGACCTTCAAAGAAGAACTAAACCCAGTCTTCCTCAAATTATTCCATGAAATTGAAAGGGAAGGAACACTTCCAAACACACTGTATGAATCCAGTATAACCCTGATATCACAACCAGACAAGACCCATATAGGAAAAAAATCTACAGACCAATATTCCCGATGAACATAGATGCAAAAATCCTCAATAAAATATTTTAAAAAATCACATTAAAACATATCATGAAAATAATACACCATGATCAAGTGTACTTCATCTCAGGGCTGCAAGACTGGTTCGTCATCCACAAATCAATAAATGTAATTCATCACCTAAATATAATTAAGAGCAAGAATCATATTGTCATCTCAAAAATGCTAAAAATACCTTTGATAAAATACAGCAACTACTCATGTTAAAAACACTGGAGAAACTAGGGATAGAAGAAGCTTATTTACCTCGACATAATAAAGACTGTATATGACAAACCCATAGCAGCATCATACTAAATGGAGAAAAACTGAAAGCTTTTCCTCTAAAATCAGGAACAAGACAAGGATGTCCACTCTCACTACTTCTATTCAATATAGTTCTTGAAACTCTAGCTTGGAGCAATCACTCAAGAGAAAGAAGTTAGATGGATACAAATTGGAAAAGAAGAAATCAAACTATCACTGTTTGCTTATGACATAATCCTATATCTAAAAGACCCAAAAAATTCCACCAGAAGACTTCTAGACTGATAAATGAATTTAGCAAAGTACCAGGATACAAAATTAAAACTCGTAAATTAATTGCTTTTCTATATTCCAACAGGGATTCTGCTGAGAAAGAAATCAGGAAAAACACTGCTTCACAATAACCTCATAAACAAAACAAAACAACAACCACCTGAGAATTGTTCTAACCAAGGAGGTGAAGGATCTCCTTTATGAAAACTATAGAGCACTGAAGAAAGAAATTGAAGACCTCAGAAAATGCAAAGATCTTCCATGTTCTTGGATGGGTAGAATTAATACTGTCAAACTGGCTATACTATCAAAAGCAATATACACATTTAATGCAATCCCCCTCATAATACTAATGACATTCTTCACAGAACTAGAAAAAAACAATTCTAAAATTTATTGGGAAGACTAAGAGATCCAGAATAGCCAAAGCAAGTTTGAGCAAGAAAAAGCAAAATCAAAATGGTCTAAAGACTTAGAAAGTAAAGCAGAAACCTTGAAATTGTTAGAAGAAAACACTCTTATCATACAGGCAACCACTTCCTTAAAAAGATCCCTAAAGCTCAAGATATAAAACCAATAATTAATAAGTGGGATGCCATCAAATTAAAAAGCTCTGCACAGCAAAGGAAATGATAAGAAAGTGAAAAGAGAGCCTATGAAATGGGAGAAAATCTTTGCCAGCTGCCCTTCTGACAGGGGACTAATATCCAGAATATATAAAGCACTTAAAAAACTCAATGCCAAAAAACAAAACAAAACAAAAAAACCCCAAATATCCCAATCAATAAATGGGCAAAAAATAAAATAAAATAAATAAACAAACATTTCAAGAGAAGAAACACAAAAGGCCAAGAAATATATGAAATATGTTCAGCATCTCTAGCCATTAGAGAAATACAAATCAAAATCATGCTAAGGTTCCACCTTGCTCTAGGCAGAGTGGCAATTATCAAGAACACAAATAACAAATGCGGGTGAGGATGTGGAGAAAATGTACACTCATGCATTGTTGGTGAGACTGAAAATTAGTACAACCACTCTGGAAAGCAATGTGGAGATTCCTAAAAAAACTAGGAAGGAATCACCTTATGACTCAGCTATCCCATTCCTCAGTGTTTATCCAAAAGATCTAAAATCAGCATCCTATAGTGATACAACCACTACAATGTTTATAACAGCACAATTAATAGCCAAATTATAGAATCAACCCCTGGACTACCCCTGGACTAATTGGTCAACTTGAGGAGGCAGCCTCATTAGAATATAATGAAGTGGGAGAAGGTAGACACAGATCAAAGTGATACCAGGGCATACTGGCTGTCATGGGATGGGGCTATATGATACTGTGGTTTTAGGTGTTCTGCACCACATAGCCAGCCCCATGCCTAGAATAAAAGGCGAGGGCTTAGCTTCAGCTGAATGACAACAAAGGATGTGACTATTAAAGACAGAAGCCAATTGAATCTTGCAGCCAACTGCAACTCAAGCTTGTAAAGACTGGAGAATGTTACTTAATTATTTGAAATTTCATTGTAAATTTGAGTTGTTCAGACCAATAAAAGGCTACATTTTCTTTGCCTTCAGAGGAAGAAGATGTTGAAATTCTTTTTCTTTTTTTCTTTTCCTTTTTGGTACTGGGGATTGAATCCAGGGGTGCATAACCACTGAGCCACATCCCCAGGCCAAAAAAAAAAAAATTCTTTTTTTTGTTTTGTTTTTTTGGTGGTGCTAGGGATTGAACCTAGGGCCTTAGTGTTTGTGAGGCAAGCACTCTACCAACTGAACTATATCACCAGCACTTAAAATCTTCTCTTAAAAGTTACCACTGTTTAATCCATGGAGAATTTCCTATCCTACTTTGACTGCATGTGGAGTAAGGCTCTTATAGGAGTTAATAGATCATTTGCCTTTGAATCTCTGACTTCTGTTCTACTGCACCATGTTCCTATTTACTGTGGTTTCTGCCTCCCTGGAAGGTCATCTGGACTTGGAGAAAATATATTTAAATGGTATTTGGCATTTACCTGTGAGAGCCTCTTAAAAAGCTAACAGAAAATGTTGTGCATATATACTTTCCATATCATTGGTTTTGAGCAGAGGGAGAAGGGGTGGGAGATGGATATGATTTTCTCTACTTAGTACATTTAGGAAGTAAGACACACAGGGATGGTTAAGAGACTTGCAAGGGAATATCAGTGGCAAAGTCCAAACCCAGAAAATGGCACCCTTAATTTCATCAGTTTTTGTAACACTGGTCTTCATCTTTTTCTTATTCCAATGTGCTATTTCCTTTCAAAAGAATAGCACCTCAAACATTCACTTTCACTGAAAAGTCCATTCAAATCCTTTGGTGAGCCCAAAGGATAATAGCCAAGAAATCATTTAATGAGATCTGGACCATTTTACAAGACATGCTGAGTTTCCATTTATTGTAGCACTACATTCAACATGCACTTCTCTGATTTTTCTTCTAAAATAGAGTGGAAAAAGAGTTTGTTTTCTGTAGTTTTTCCACTGATTGCTAATTCTAAATGCAGCAGTAATGAAGGAAGTAGCTGACTGGTTCAAGAGTTCAGGCAAGAGCAGATATTATTGACAAGAGGCTGCTAAGCAGGTATCAAGTGCTGAGGTAATTGGTTTTGTGACTTTTTTTTGGTATGGGGTAGAGAAATTATCCTTCCCAGCTCTTTGAATGCCAGAGTATTTTGCTTCATTTCTCCTGCTATTGTTGATATGGTTATTACATGAGGCTACAGAAGGAGCTGGCAGACTTCTGTAAAGGGGCAGGGACCCTTTATTCTGTGAGATAGTAAATATTGGAGGTTTTAAGGGCCATTGGGTGAACTACTGGACTCTGCTGACCTTCAAAATCATCCATACACAGTACATTCATGAATGATTGTATTGCAACCTATGTTCCAATAAAACTTTATAAAAAAGGTGAAGGGCCAGATTTGGTCCATGGGCAGTGTTTAGAGACTCTTTCTGTGTAGTTTTCTGGAGTCTGGCCACATTGTCCATAGCTGCGACACACTGTGTCCCCAGTGTTTTGTCGCCTCCTTCCTGTTCCCTTCCTTTTCCTTGCAGTACTGCTCTAAGATTCCATTTTTAAGTGAAGTTTCTGAAGTCCCTTTTCCCAATGACTACATTTCCATCCCAAGAGCTGTGTGGACTTTGGACTGGACTCAGGGGCCTGATTTTAGTTTTGCAAAAGCAAAGGCTAGGAGACTCTTCCTGCTCCAGTGCTGGGAGTTTCGGTATGCGGTCTTGTGGAATGGTACTAGACAAATGACAGTGGAGTCCTTGACAGCATGGCTGAGCAAACTACTTAACCTTACTGAGTAGGCCCTCAGCTGTGAGAATGTCACCCCTCTCCCCTGGGATCATGTGAGGGTCATTTGTTCATCCTGTCCTGAGTGAGCACCTACTCCATTCCATGGCCTTTGCTAGCTTTTGGGGATGTAATGGTGAATGAAAGAAAAAGACCTATCCTTATGAAGCTTATCTTCAGGTGATCATATTCATTAATGTGAGGGAGAGAAAGCTTCAAATCAATCAATTATACAAGAGATTAGATTTTCCTGATCTTTTAAAGCAAAGATCATCCCAATGTCCAAGGGACATTTTGATTTCTTTACTAAGAAGTTATACCCTCAAGAAGCCAATTGGATAGTACTTTAGATAAAATGATAAGGCTTAGGGGTTAGAGCAGGAAGCAGATGAAAGCAAAGTTTAAGGGTGTCTGGTTAGGCACGGTGGTGCATGCCTGTAATCCCAGCAACTCGGAAGCCTGAGGCATGAGGATCACAAATTCAAGGCCAGCCTTGGCAATTTAGTGAGAGTCTGTCTCAAAATAAAAAATAAAGAGGTCTGGGGATGTAGTTCAATGGTAGAGCCCCCGTGGGATCAGTCTCCAGTACTGCAGAGTGGACTGGTGGAGGTGCTTTCCTATGGAAGTTTCCTTCTGAAAGAAATGAAAGATTTTCAACACCAGCCATCCAGACTCCAAATCTAAGGAGATTACCATTAAAGTCAGCTAATCAAGGGTAAAAATAAGAGTGTAGGAGGATTCATTTTGAAATGTTGTCAGCAACCAGCTGGAACAAATGGCAACTACCGTGATTACTAGGAAATTTCTTGGAAGGTGTAGAGGTGTATCAGGTAATCCAAGCTATCACCTATTTCAGTGGCAGTTAGGGAGAAGCATTGCATTGTGTAAGGAAATATCACCAAACAGGAGGGACAATGACATGGTTATTGTAAACTCTGAGGTCTTTGAACCAGTGGTGAATTTCTTGTCTGTCAGACCAGACAGCCCTTCTCAGTTTGCTTCTGTGATATTTACTGATCTGTAACTTTAGGTCCTATGTGGGACTAGAAATGGGGTGGGGTAGGAATGAGGCAGGGGATGCCAAGATAGAGGCTTGCTTACAGACTTCTGAGGGGGTCTCTCTGGAGAATGAACATGAAAAAGCTTTGCAAAGTGTACTGGGCCAACTTTTCCCTAATGCTCTATGGAATGTGTACCCCACCAGTGCAGATCCCTCTGTGGTGCCTGGCAATCAGCAGACATGCAAATAATTGTGGAAAGGATCACTTTACCATAATATGTTCAGGGTTCAGCCATGTCAACTGGTGTGCTGGATCTGTGTTAGTGCCTGGCATTTCCTGCACCCCTACTTTGACTGGCTAGCTCTTACTGTAAGACTGTACACAGATATACTCTCCTTCTGGAAGGTTCTTTCTATCCTCCTCCTTCTGTTCCCTCACGACAAGTCTGATTCCAGTGCTCCACCTTCCTCCTCCCTCCCACCACTCCACAAATGTATTTTTTATATCTCAAGACTTACTTATTTCGGGTTGATCTCACAATGAAGATCAGTTTTTGGTAATCAAAAAGTTTGTCTGTAATTTGGGCAGATCATGAAGAAAATATGTAATAACCTGAACATATTATCATAACGTCGGACTTGGAAGTGTATATTATTTATACCTCTTTGGATACAGGCAGAATTTTTTCTTTTCTTTGCAGAATGGTTTGCTGATCTGAGTTCCAGATTACCTTTCATGTTTCAGTCACACCTCACGTACATCATTTATAATTTCAAATTCCTGATTTTGTGTGTGTGTATAAAGTAGAAAGCACTGGAAATGCAATTCAAAGGTTCTGAATTCTTCCCCATTCTCAGGATTTTTCCATTCATACCTAATTCAACTGCATTTTAAAGAATGACTCATCTTGATCACGTCTTTCCAAACATTGGATTAAGCTTTTATAGAAATATGGGCCTTTTGTAGTATTAATTTATATACTATTGAATTAAATAATATGGTTATAATAACAAATCTGATGACCATAAATTGTTTTGAGGGCAAACACAACTGGCCTGGTAAACACATAACTCACCTGATGGGAGGAGCAATAGTTGGGTATAGAGAGTAACAGGTGATCCAGTTGGTAGGAATAGCATGAGGTGGGCATCGGAAGGGATGGAGAACACCAGTTGATCTAGCAGGTCAGCTGAGGAAGGTTCTGTTAAGGGAGCTCATACTAAATTGAACTATTGCCTGTGTATTTGTTAAAGAGCTGCATGAACCATCCAGGAAGTGAAGGAGAGAAACTTTTGGTGATATCACTTCCAAGATCACCAGTATTTGAACTTATAACTGGATCTCTTCTATCTGTAGGGATGCTGAGCCCAAATCAAAAGGCTAGACCTTTGTCTATCATCTGCCATATACTGTGAAGAGAAATCTCGCTCCTATGAACAGATTTCTGAATGAGCCTGCCAGCTGTTGCTGATGAGTGAAGGGTAAAATGCTCTTTGCTCCCAGGTATCCTCCCTGCCACTGCTTCTTGTTTTAGCACCTTCTCTTTTGGCTCTGAAACCCAAGAATGCTCATGGACTAGAGTTTCTGGAGAGATACACCATTGAAGGAAGCCATTTGTATTAAAATTCAGTATGTGCAAAGCCCTTTAATGAATCTGGATCCATAGTAGCATATGAAATGTCAGCTGGTGAGAGTGTCACACATATATCCAGGCCCCACATGTGTGTCACACATATATCCAGTGATACTGTCTCACTTACCTGTGGACATTTTTATCTTACCTGTAAGGAGGCAGTGACAAGAAGCTTATATATACATGCTCTAATACATATATATGCCTATAAATATTTATTTTACATACATAAATACATATCTACATACTTGCACATGTGTATATATATATAGCTTTTATATATACATACACAAACACATATATATACATATATACATATATATATACATATATACATATATATACATATATATATAAGCTGTATATGTATGATGGTATTTTCCCTCTGAACCTGAGATAGATAAGTGTGAGCACAGGGAAAATTGCTGTGGATTGAGGGTTAGTGTTATGGTTTAAATGTAGTGTCCCCCAAAAGCTCACTGGTAAGACAATGCAAGAAGGTTTGAGAAGAAATGATTGGGTTATAGATTAGTCTAATCACTTAATTGATCCCTGATGGAATCAACTGCATGCTAACCAGAGGTAGGTGGGGTGTGGCTGGAGGAAGTAGTTTACTGGGGGTGTGGCTTTGGGGTATATATTTTGTATCTGGAGAGTGGAGTGTCTCTCTGCTTCCTAATCACCATGCCACACTCTTCCTCCATGATGTTCTGCCTCACCTTGAGCCCCGAGGAATGGAGCTGGCCTTCTGTGAACTAAGACCTCTGAAACTGTGAGCCCTCAAACTTTTCTTCCCTAAAATTGTTCTGGGTCAGATCTTTTAGACACAGCAGCAAAAAAGCTAAAACAGTCAGCTTGTACAAACTCTAGGGACTGTGGATAGAGACAGACCAAAGCACATAATATGTATGTGCATGGTGGTTCGATTAATGAGTTCATGGAGAGAAGCCAAGTCTGAGCCATGGCATAGAGACAAGACACTTGGGGACCAACCTATCCTCACAACAGCAATGTGGAATTGGGTCCAAGAGGCAGAAAAATGTGGTAATGTAGTGGCTAAGAGTGTGCATTTTAGTTTTAGGTAGTTCTGGATTCCAGTTCTGGCCTTGCTACTCACTAGCTATGTGTCTGGGAAACTTATTTCTTCATGTTTTAGTTTATTAAAAAAAGGGTAACAGGGTCTCCTTCACTGAGCTGGTGTGATGATTAGATTTTTATATGGAATGAAATTCACACAGAGCCTGCCACACAGTAAAATGCTTAAAAATGTGATATCCCTATAAATATTAATTGTTTCTGGAAACAACACAGGGAGCCTGCTTTGGGGGCACTCTTTAGTGGCTCATTGGTTCTATGAACCAGGCTATCTGATTAACACTGTGTATGAAATACAAAGTGTAGTGCTAAGTCACTTGGGGGTGGGAAGATCAAAGAGGTAGATTTCATGATTGCCAGGATATAGGCTTGCAGTATGATAGGAGAGAGGGGCCTAAGATCTGTTGAGAGGATATGAGTCACATTCAAAGAAAATATCTAAATGAATATCACTGATGAAATCTCATCCCATGCAGGGGTCCAGATACCTTGGGCAGTTTGTTTCATCTGCTTTTAATCCTGGAGATTCCTAAAACTCAGGGGCTGAGACCTTGCTACCACGTAGCTACTTCACACTTATTCTAGAAAACAGCCTGTTGCTCCCCCTTCCCCCTGTCCAGCCCAATCCAAGCCTTTTCCTTTTATCCCTGACAGTCTTGAGACTTACTGTCAGATACACTCGGGATGTGGCTCTTTTATTGCAGAGAAGGTTGAAACTTGACATGTGAGAAGGGATGAGATGAATGAGTTTCCATTGTATTTATAGAAGCTTGGTGCAATATCTCCTAAGGTATAAATAGAACAATGGAGTGTTGACAAAGGGGCTGGTTTTCTGTAACTGTGGAAACCCTGCAATTATTCCTGGAACTACACTCATTGTTTATCTGCATCTGAATTTTTATAAACGGGGCTCTTGTTGTTTATTCATGAAATTTCAAATGGAAATATATCTTCCATTATTATACCCTTCTTGTGAGTCAGGTCCCATCTTGCAAATTTGCAGCTGAGTAAATATATGGAACATTAGCAGCAATTAGATAATTGGTGCCCTGGATCAACCCGCCTGCAGCTGTGAATGAATATGGACTGCACAAGTGTCACCTGGTGCAGCCTTCCTGCTGGTACTGCATGCTACTACAGCCTTGCAGTTAAGCACAGACTTTACCAGCCCATGAGTTGGCCCTTCTAACTCCCAAGGGATACAGAGCAGCAGAGAAAATGAGGTTCTCTGTGGTCTACTCTGAGTCATTATAAAGGGAGAGATGTTGGGCCAGAAAATTTGGTAAAGGGAAAGTAAGTCCACTTACCTTGGCTTAGGCCATTGCTAAATTGCTCATGACAACTTGTTTGGGGCACATGGCCAGCAAAAATTCATGTTGGATTCTGGGATGGGGAGAAAAGGCATTGAATTATAAATCCTGTTTTTCTGTAAATCCTCTAAAACTTGCTGACTCTGCACTGGCTTTTTTTTTTTTTTTTTTTTTTTCCCCTGTCATGAATTTATTTTGGCTCTTGGCATTGAGTTGGGTTTGCCTCCAGCAGCCACATATGAATCTCTTTTTCCTTGGAATTTTATTTCTCCTGGGTACCTGGCTGAATAGGGTGTCTTTTCCAGCTCATTCTTGATTTTTGTCTCTCAGGTCATCACTTTGTTCTTTTGAGATATCTGGGTTGTTTGTGTAATGGTCACGGAAACAGATGCAGAAATATTACCAAAGAGGAAGTGTCAGGTGGACTTGTGCGTATGCAGTGGTGCTCAGTGCAGCTGCTTCTCTGCTCGGCCTTCTGGTCTGTCCCCTTACTTTAGCTTTGGTTTGCTGGAGTCCTGTCCAGCCCTTCAGTCTCACTCTTAGTCTGCAGTCTTGCACACTCTGGAAGGTTTCCTACCCTTCCTTACTGTGTACACCTTTCCTTTCTTCCTGTGTGATGGGAGGAAGAGGATGGAGAGGGGAGGTTTGGGCTGGGTGTTTGGGTATTTAAATGGGTCACATGGAATTCATTCGGTTCTTGGGGATTATTCTGGAACATTTGACTTTGTCCCTGTGTAGAATAGGAATGTCATCTTGAATCTTGAACAGAAGCTCTCTGAGAAAAGACCCAGAAGCAATAGAAGTCCTGGTGAGATTTTGTGCCAGTTCTTCTGTTTTTTTTTTTTTTTTATTTATACCATCCCTTTGTAAACGTGGGATGCATTATTTTTATGTTTATTATTAGCATTATTTTTACATTACTAATATTTAGCATTGGTGATAGAATAAAAGTGTATTTCTGTGTTGAACACTTACTTTGCTTTTTGTGCAATGACACATCCTTTCAACAATACATGAGATTTAATCTTATGATTCCCATTTTACAGATGAGAAACTCAGATTCAGAGAAGGTAATAAATATTTCAAGGTCACACAGCTAGTCAGTGACAGAGATGGAATCCAAACTGAGGTTTATTCAATTGCAAAGCCCATACTCTCACACCCTGTGCTAAGTTGCAGGACTCAGTCATTTGGGGATACCATTAATGTCTGAATTGTTCTTTGCTTGAGTGTGAGAGTTATTTGTATAGTCTGCATTTCGGTTTCTTAAATCACCTGTCCATTTTGGAGAAGGCATTAAAACAGACTCAGGCAATAGCAGTGTGTATGTATGTGTGTGTGCGCGTGTGTGTGTGCATGTGTGTGTGTGTGTGTGTGTGTGTGTGCGCGCGCACGCAGTGTTTTGTTCTTACCTTTGCTGAATTTTCCCTTGCAGCTAGAAACTAGTTTTCCCCATACTCCCCTCTTGGTTCTCACTGCTGCCAACACATCAGATGCATCAACCACCTGAAATTGGGCTGCAGGGGTAGAATTTATTTGCAGACATTTTAATTTCCCTGGTGATAGCAAATTAATTTTGTTGTAACTCTTTAACATTCTAATTGAATGATGGAATGTCACTGAGTGTGTTTTACAGATAAAAGGCAGCTGAAGTCTTACCATTCATCCGAAAGAACAGATCTGGGATGTGCGTTTGCAGTTTCCCTTTACACTATAGCCCAGCCCATCCCATCCTCTTGGGCTTGAGAAAGTCATTTGGCAGAGAAGCATCAAACCTGCAAGACAGCTGAAATGCTGGCATTCACCTTTGCCAGGGGGAGACCTCTGTTGGCTTTATTCATTCATTTGTCAAATATGCCTTGGGTGTCTACCATGCAGGTCCAGGGCATTGTTCTAGCTCAGGAGGGAACAAAACAGGCAATTCTCTCTGCTGTTCTATTGGGAGGCAGATGATAAACTAATGAACAAATGCAGCATAAAAACTGAAGAAGAAGAGCAAAGCAGGATAATGTTATAAAATGTTGGGGCTGCTTTTAAGAGGCCTTCTCTGGGGATGCAGTATTTGAGAAAAGCCCAAGTGAAATAAGGAAAAGCACTGTAGCCAGAAGGAACAGTAGACCTGGGAGCTGATGCTCATCTTCAGACCAAATCACCCCATGCCCACAGTATTCGGCACAGTGTACTCACCTGAACTGATTGTTCTGAATGGAGCTATCCTTCCATTCTCATGGATCATGGGTGCTCATTTGGAGACCAGCTCCTTTGTAGAATGTGTATTTTGTCTCCCCACAATTAAGAAGTCTACTGAAGAAGTAGACATCAGCGGGGAATATGTGAAGCCTGTATGAAGGGGTGACAGTAACTTGGGTTTGTATTTGCTATCTCTATTGGCCAAGAAGCGGAATTTGAATGTTGAGAGATTAGATGGAAGTTTTCCAGATCATTCACTATAAATATTTATTTTTCTCATATTTTGTGCTAGAGGCTATGGGATAGGTGTGGGATTGCTTTGGTATTCTAGCACCTGTAGTGCTAATTTACTATTATTTGTTGTTAATAAATAAATATTAGCTTTCATTATTATTGAGCATTTGCAGTATGCAAGGTACTATTCTGAACACTTTACATGGAGTATTTGAATTCTCACAAGCCTAAGAAATGGGTCCTTTTATTGTCTACATGTTTTGATTGAGAAAACAGAAGCACAGTGAAGTTGGTCATTAGCTCAGGATTGCGCATTGACTTCCAGTCCAGCATTTACATCCAGGTAGCCCCAGAATGAATTTCTACATCTTTCCACACGCTGAGCACTATAGTAGGAGTGTGGGCTAAGTGCTGTCATCCTCATATGAGAAAAGGGGGCTCAGAGATGCCAGACATCTTCCTGGAGGTCACATAGTCAGGTAGCTGCAGAGTTCGGAATCTAACATGACACGTTCTTTTGACCAGAAGATTGTGTTCTTAATGGTTTGGCTAAGCTGACCTTCCCGTGGCCACCCAGCGCAGGCTCTACTCACCTTCTTGGGTGTAGAGGGGACAAGCTCTAGCACCCGCCTTTGGTAATTCCTGAGTATCAGGCTGTGCCCCTTTTGGCCCCTGAGTTTCTTCAGACACTGGGGTCCAAGGTGAAGACCAGCTTCTTGGAATGATGGTTGAATTGTGCTGGCATGATTTGGGGGAGCATCACAGGCTACTGAACTCAGGGCATTGTGACTCTGGGATACCCAGAGTGAAGTTCAGAGACAATGATATTGGAGGTGAGGGTAGTGAGGTGTTAATTCTGTGCCCAGAAGAGTTAGAAAGGACAGAAAGGAGCTAGTGTGGGCACATTAATCTCCACTGTCTGCCTTGTTTTCCTGTACTTCTTGTGATGTTTCTGTGGTTTGATTCAAATAACTAATTTAGACTTGTTCCCCTTGTTATGGTTTGGATATGAGGTGTTCCCCAAAAGTTCACAAGTGAGACAATGCAAGAAGGTTAAAGGAGAGATGATTGGGTTGTAAGAGTCTTAACCCAATCAGTGATTTAATCCCCTGGTAGGGATTAACTGAGTGGTAACTGAAGTGGTAGGGTGTGGCTGGAAGAGATTGGAATTGGGGCATGGCTTTGGGGTATATGTTTTGTATCTGGAGAGTAGAGACTCTCTCTGCTCTCTGATCACCATGTAAGCTGTGTCCCTCTGTCACACTCTTCCGCCATGATGCCCTGCCTCACCTCAAGCCCTGAGGAATGGAGCTTGCTGTCTATGGATTGAGACCTCTGAAACTGTGAGCCCTTAAACAAACCTTTTCTCCTCTACACTTGTGCTGGTCAGATCCTTTCAGTCACAGTCTCAAAAAAGCTGACTGAAACACCCCTCTACCATATCTTCTACCCATGAGTTTCTCCTCTTTCCTGCTCTTGTGGTTCTTCCAGATAATACTACTACTATCAAAACCATAGTAGTAATAATAGATTTGGATAATTCTTCCTACTTCATATTTATTTTCTTGAATCAACATAGCCTTGTGACATATTATCATTTTGGTCTTGTATTAAAGACAAGTAACTGGCAGCTCAGAGAGGTTCCTTGTCTTACCTCATATCACACAGTTACTGAGTAATAGTGCCAGAACCCAATCCCAGTTACTTGACTCTGCCCCATTCTGTGCCGCCTCTCCAAATCATCTCCTAATTAGCCTATTTAACGACTCTCTGTCAAGCTGGCTTCGGTTGCCCTCGTAAAGACAAGCTTGAGTGAAATCAAATGATATTGCTGTTGAATGAAAACATTTGCACGATGCTATTTTCTGAGCCATCCTCACATATGGGTCTCTTGGCTCAGGAAGCCACTCCAGGTTTGGGGAGGGCTGCGGAGGCGGAGGAGGGCTGGGATTCCTTTCTTATCACAGGTGAGCCACTTAGAAATCCCGGAGCCTGGCAGCATGTCTCTTGAAGGGTGAGTGGGGTCTCGAGAAGGAGACAGAGGAAATCTCCCTCCTGCAGTATTAAGTGCTCCTTTTTTCGGGAAAATGCCCACGGTCAAAGGATGGTTGTTGACCTAACAGTTCCCAACACTGGGACCCTCTTTATCAGCAGTCTTGCCCTAAGCAACCTAGATGAAGACAAATTGCATTCTTCAGTCACAGAAAATTAACAGGTGTCAATATCCCCCTACAGTGTGTGGGGATATAGCCCTTAATAACCCCTGGTTTCAGGGAGTTTGCTTCTTATTGGGTGAGAGTCAGTAAATTATACATCATGTTAGAAAGTGCTAGGGAGAAAAAAAACAGAAAGGGTATGGGAATGTGCTATGGGTGGGTTTGCAGTTTACACTGGGTCCACAGTAACTTGGCAGGCTTTTATTTGTTTTTCAAGATGTGCAGTTAAAAAAACAAACCCCAAAACCTACCACTAAAACCTGCCCAGGGACAGGCAGAGCTATGCTTTCCTTGAGCTGTGCCTTCTAGTCCTTCCCTGAGAGTATGGGTTTGTGTGGGTGAGCTTGTGTAAAATAATAGGGGGGCTAGGGAAGAACAGAGTTACTTTGGATTAGGTAGAGGGAAGTGCAGGGAGGAGAATGGACATGGGGGAAGGAATAATAGTAGAGTGAAACAGATATTATTACCTCATGTACATCTATGACTATATGACCAATGTGATCCTACAATGTGTACCATCAGAAAAATGAGAAATTACACTCCATTTATGTATGATTTATCAAAATGTATAAATGCATTCTATTGTCACGTACAACTAATTAGAAGAAATAAAAAAATTTCAAAGCCACAAGAGAGCTTTGACCCAGCAAGTGTTCTAACACCTTTTTTCATCTCAGCCCTCTCCTAAATCAACAAGGTCATATGCCAGTTGCAAGGGTACCAAGGAAGGAGCCCCTTCCTCCTCAGCCTCTGTAGCCTTCTCCAAACCTGAGGGCAAAACAGCTTTCACTTTTGTCCTTTTTCATTATACAACTTTCTGTGTCTTCTTCGTAGCTCACGGCGTCATATTGGTTGTAGGCTTTTGGGGGTAGATATTCTTTATTAAATTGGGGAAGTTCTCCTCTATTTCTAGATTGCTGAGGGTTTTTTTTTTCCTTAATCAGGAATAGATTTTGGACTTTGTCAAATACTTTTTCATCATTGATTGATATGGTCGTAGGATTTCTCTTCTTTCATTTATTGCTGTAATGGCTTACATTGATTGATGGTCTCATATTGAACAAGTCTTCCATACATGGGATAGATCCCATTTGAGTGCATTGTATAATTCTTTTTATACATTGTTAGATTCAATTTGCTAAGATTTGTTGAGAGCTTTTGCATCTGTGTCCATGAGAGAACCAGTCTGTCACTTTCCTTTCTTACAATGTCTGCTTCGGGGCATGAGGGCAATTCTGGTCTCATGGATTGCTTCTGTTTTCAGGGAGAGATTGCAGAGAATTGGTTTCATTTCTTCCCAAATGACTGGTAGAATTCACTGGTAAACCACCAGGCTTGGTGATTTCTTTTTATAGAAGGTTATTAATTATTGATTCAATTTCTCTAATAGAAATAGGGCTAATTTACTTATTTCTCCTTGTGTGAGTTTTCCTAGTCTTCATTTTTAACTCAGTATTATTTTAAAGTTTGTTATTTAATTTCCAAATATTTGGGAAAAATTGCCCATTTGTGTCTTTTGAAGAATGGGTCCATTTGTAAAATATCAAATTTGTGGGCATAGAGTTATTTGCAGTGTCTGTTTATTATCTTCTTAATGTCAATAGGATTAGTAGTGATGACCACTGTTTTGTTTCTTATATTGGTCATTTGGGACTTATCTTTTTTTTCTCTTGATTATCTTCACTAAAAGTTTGTAACTTTTATTGATTTTTTTTCTTCAAAGAACTAGCATCAGCTTTAATTTTCTGTATTTTCCTTTTCATTGATTTCTGTTCTAATTTTTTATTTCCTTTTCTTCCTGCTTGTTTTAAACTTTAATTGTTCTTTCTTTAGTTTCATAAAGTATAAGCTTAGATTATTGATTTTAGGTCTTTCCTGTTTTCTAATATATACATTTAATGCTATAAATTTCCCTTTAAGCACTATGGTTTCATTTGACAAATTCTGATAAGTTGTGTTGTCATTTTAATTTAGTTAGAAATATTTAAAAATTTCTTAATTTTTCATTATGAACTCAGTGTGATTTAAAAAGTGCGCTGTTTAATTTTCAAATAGTTGGTAAATTTTACAGCCATCTTTTTGTTAGTGGTTTGTTGTCTGATTCCATGTGGTCTGAGAACATACTTTATATGATTTCTAATTTTAGCTTTTTGAAATTTGTTGAGGAGCATTTAATTAAGGTAGACTAAAATTGTTAAGGTTGATGAAATGTGTTCCATCTTGGTGAACATGCCCTGCCAGCTGGAGAAGAATGCGTCAGCTATTATTGGGTGGAGTGTGATGTCAGTTTTAAAATTAGGCTAAGACCAGCAGTTTCCCCACTTTCCCTCTCAGCCCAGAATTTGGTGTCTTTCCAGGAGAGAAGCTCCTAGGACGGCTGAGAGTCACATTAGGGTAACTTTCAATCAGACAAGCAACCAGGTCTCAGACAGCATTGGAAAGCCCAGAGTTAGGAGGGCAGGAAGGAGTTGGGGGTAATGGGTCCTAGGCCAAGAGACATAAGGGTTGGTGGGTGGGAGGGCCCCATGTAATTAAGCTTATCCTGAGCTGTCTCACTTGTACTTTGTAGTTTCCACATGTAATTTTGTATAATCTACCCAGTATGCTCCAAGGTAGGTGTGATGGTTAATTTTATGTGTCATCTTGACTGGGCTAAGGGATGCCCAGATAGCTAGCCAAACATTATTTCTGGGTGTGTCTGTGAGGCTATTCCTGGAAGAGATGAGCATTTCAGTTAGAAGGCTGAGTAAAGAAGATCTGTTCTCACTAATAACGGGAGTGGGAGGACAGTATCCAATTTTGCTGAGGGCACTACTAAAAGGAGAAGGCAGAGGAAGGTTGAATTTGTGCTCTTTCTCCTTGAGCTGAGATGTCCTTTTTCTTCTTTCCTTGGACCTTGGAGCTTCTGAATCTTTAGCCTTTGGATTCCTGGAACTATACTGTTGGCTTCATTGGTTCTCAAGTCTTGAACTGAATTGAACCTCAGGCTTTCCTGGTTCTCCAGCTTGAAGGTGGTAGATCTCTGGACTTTTTGGCCTTCATGATTGTGTGATTCAATTCCCATAATAAATCTCTTCTTCCATATCTCAGTATGTCCCATTGATTTGTTTCTCAGAGAGTGGACAAGGTATTCCACTGGATGGATAGAACAAAATGTTAGATCTTCTATCTTTATTTTTGAAATTCATTCTTTTACTGTTTATATTTTGGCATATATTTGTAAACATATGGAACATACTGGGCTAGAACTATAAAGTAGATTAAAAACTAGTCCTTACTACCATTGCTGCTAAAACCCCAGTCTAGTCACCAGGATCTCTCACTAGGATTATTGCAGCAGTTTCAAATCCATTCTCCCTATTTTCATCCTTTTCTCAGTGTGATCACACCAGGTGAACCTGTTGCACATAGTCAGGGCACATCACACCCTCCTCTGGTTTCCCTTCTCATGCCAAGCAAAGGCAGAGTTCTTAGTGCCTACCTTCTCTCCTGAACTTAAATCAGGGTGAAGGAGAGCAAATAGTAGCCAATTTCAGTCACCAGGCAGTTCTTTTGGGACAAGATGTCATCTTCATTCCTTTGGGGCCTTTGAAATCCATTCTCTGGGGTGTTTTGGAATTAGTTTGGGGTTACTTATCCAAGTTCTCTCAAGTTAAGTCTCAGGTCAGTGGAGCGAGTTCCCCTAGCCACCCTCTGTACCGTGACCATTGTCATTTTTATTGGACAGTTTCTTTCAATGAGTGATATGTCAGTTGACAATGCAGTTCTGACTACTGGAGAGGAGAAAGCTTCTCTGCCATTGGGAGAGGAATCAACTTTTAATCCCCTCCTCCACCAAAAAAGTATGCACTGGCCCTGACAATGCATCACCCAGTAAAACAAAAGAGAAGAGGTTGTTTTGACTTGTCCCATTGCCTTTGCCCCAGTCTTTTCCCTTACTGAGGCATAGTTTCTTCCTGTCTAGTCCTTTGCTGACCCAGCTTTGTTGCCTGCTGTCCAGGGTCTGGTCCCCTCCCTTGGGCCCTTGATGAGTGAGCTTCAGATGTCCTTTTTTCCCCTTTCAGTGCCACCTTTGCTTATGAGCAACTTTTATCTGATGATCACATACCCAACCCAGGGACAGTGACAGTGAGGAAGCCCTGGAGGGCACCACCTGCATATTGGGCTTGTGGGATTGTCACTCTGTTGAACTGAAAGCTATTTTAGCAGAAAAATAAGCTGGACAGTCTCATGAAATTTAAGATACACAAGTTATGGGACATTGAATTATGTCATGGTAGACTAACACTTTGGGAGTTGCCTCTAGAGTATGATTCAAGTCTGACAGATCTGATCCTGTGCTGGCTCTGCTCAGCACCCTCTACTCTAGGAAGGAAATCTAGAGCCCATCAAGGGAGGAGCAGACTTCACTAATAGACTTCCACTTTGAGGAACTGATGTGTTGGATATGGAATTTCAGTGAAGACCATAACAAAAGGAAACTCAGATTGTCTGGGAAGGTGGTAAACACAGTAGGCCACAGGGTCTGGGGTGACGTTCAGAAAAGCGGGAAAAGTCAGAAGTATCCCATTATGGAAATGTCTGTTTATGTAACATTATTATGAATGTTGGAAAAGTCAGAAATTCTGGTTTTATTTCATAAAAATAAGTTAGAAAAGTGTCTAGAACAGCACTGTCCAAGGGGAATATAATATGAGCCACATAGGTAACTTACAGTTTCCTAAAAGGCAAGTTCAAAAATTAAAATTAAAAAAGAAACAGGCGAAATTAATTGTAATGATGTATTTTTAAGTTACCCAGTACAGCCTAAATGTTACCATTTCAACATGCAATCAATATTCAAATATTAATCATTTTTTTATATATTTTTCTGACACTGAAATCATTTGTGTATTTGACACCTACCATCTCACTTCTGATTAGTGACATTTCAAGTATTTGGTAATTATGTGTAGCTAACAGTGACTGTATTGGGCAGCAAAGGCCTAGAAAGGTTCTTTTTCCTTCTGTACAATCCTCATTCTTTTATTCTTGATATATGCTTTCACTGGTTTTGCTTGCCCTTCTGTACCTGCATGTCTAGTGTCTATGTGCTCATGTGTGGATTGGGTTAATGATTTCGGGAATGTAGGTTTGCCACTGTAATTGAATGTAAGGAATTTGAGGATGGAGCTACCTCTGTATTCCTTGACTCAAGCCCTTGGCAGGTTGTAGAGAATGGATGGTAGACGCCACACAAAGACATTATTATGTGTCATTGTCTGACATCAGGCCAGATCACTTCACCTCTCGCTTATTGTTCCCTTCTTCATTAAATGGGAGTGCTGGGCTCATTTATACCGGCCTCCAGGATTTTAATGAGAATGAAGGAGCACTGGATGTAAAGGGCATTTGCAAAGGTAAAAACACTGCACCTGGAAGGCAAGGCGTAGTTATTATTTTACGATCGCTGAAATCAGCTGGTTCCTCTCCCCCTCTTTGTATGACCCCTGGTGTGAAGGTGACCCTGTGGGCAGCAGGAAGCCGTGAGGAATATGAGCATCAGACTGGTGTTGAGTTTGGAGGGGTGGTTAACATATATGAGGGGGTGAGGGAAACAAATGGAATTGGATCTCCAAGCTGTTTGAAAAAGATGCCCCCCTGACTGTGTAAGGCTGTCAGAAAGCCAATTAACCAGCACAGCTTTGCTGCTCAGAGAGGTCTTTAAAGTAAACAAGTCTGGTGGTTAGAACCATCAGAGGTGCATTTCCCTTCTTTTTGTGTTTGGTGGCTTCAAATTCTAAGAGCTCACTGCATTGTGTTACCAACCTGTGCAGCAGTGCGCCTCTCCCTGGGGAGACTCAGGAACATCTGGCCTCATCCTTGCCTGCGTTTGCTCTGCCTGGTGTTTCCCCATTGCTGTGAAGGCACTTGCTTGCAAAGGGGGTGTTACTTGGTCAAGCAGTCAGTTTTTGCTTGGACTTAAACCTCTACTTTTTAATCTGGTGTTAGTCAGCTTTTTGTGACTGTGACCAAAATATCTGACAGGAACAACTCTGAGGAAGAAAGATTTATTTTGGCTCATAGTTTCACAGGTCTCAGTCCATGGTTGCTGATTCCATTGCAGAAATGTCATTAAAGGCATGGCAGAGGAAAGCTGCTCAGCTCATGGTAGTGAGGAGGCAGAGAGAGAGAGAGAGAGAGAGAGAGAGAGAGACAGACAGACAGACAGAGACAGGAAGGGGTCTGGGACAGATATAGTTCCTAAGGCCAGGTCCTGTCTGCCTATAATTACCACCAAGCAGTCCATTCAAATTATTAATTCATCCAGTGGATAAATCCACTGATGGGAGTATTGCACCTATGATGGAATCATCTCACCTCTGAACATTTGCTACATTGCCTAACACATGAGTATTTGTGGGAATATTCCAGATCTGTACCATAACATCTGAACTCATGCTTTAGGCAGTCATGCTAAGGAGCTGAGGTGATGGATGGAGATGGGAACCTGTGTGCTCAGTGAGAGTGGGTATATCTGATGTAACCTCAAGAGGGGCATGGAGCTTATCTCTCACGGGTTTTGCATGTAAATGGCATGAGTGCTGTCCTGTCCTGCCCCTCCACTGTTCCTGGGGCTCTTCCCTGGGCACCTCCTCTTCTCTTCCCCTCTAGTTTGCCAAGTAGCTAAGCCTGGATTGATGTTTTAAAATTGCTCCTCCTTTTAAATTTCCATAGCTCTGTGCCACTAGAGTGAAGTCCATTCTCCCTGGATGAACTTTGGGGCCATCTACTTCCTGCATACATTTCCTCTAGGTCAATTGCCTTCCTCCTTCCAATGGATAAGCTTTGCCCAATTCCATTACCATGCTTTGCCTTTTCTAATCCAGAGCTTTTCCCGCAGAGGTGACCAAGGGTCTCAGTTTTCCTGGGATGCAGGACTCTCGGTGCTCAAACTGGCAGGTCCTAGACCAACCAGGGTGAGTTGCTCACCCCTCTCCCATACAATCTCTGCTGACTTTGTTCATCTTTGCTGACTTCCCACTGGGGCTCTGAGCTCTAGCTCTCATTGTGTATTCATATGGTGCAGACTCTTTACGCTGTCTTTTGTCATAATGTTTGTGTTCACTTCCTGTCTCCTCATCTCCATTGAAAGTAATCTGAGGACAAGGAACATGTGTTACCCTTTGGATCCTTCTGACCACTGGCACGGGGCCTTGCATGTGTTCAGATATTTTTAGATGCATGAGCGAGTGGTAAGTGGATCTTGTTTTTGCAGTAAGAGGATGTATCATAACTACAGTGATGGATTTTAATTAGTTTTCATTGATTACAAAATAGTCAACTATGCTTTTGCAGAAAATTTGGAACAAAATGGAAAAGTACACACCATCCAGAAGTAACTACTATTAATATATTGTGTCTGTTTATCCAAAATCGTCCCACCCTCCTTTCCATCTATCTATTCCAATTACCACATGTCTATAATCTTTTTAAAAATACTTGGGTCTTATAATACATATAGTTGTATATAATATTAAAAAGAGATCTCTATGTATCTTTCATATACACATTTACATATATACTTATACATAGTCTTCATTTATATATGAATTCTTCCTATCTACCTGCCTGCCAATCTATCTACCTACCTGTCTGTCTCCTTCTATCTGTGACTATACCACCAGTTTTGTTTTCTTTTGTAACCATTCCTCTATTCTTGGACATTTAAGTTTGTTTCAGAGATTTGGCTGTCATGACACTGTGTTTGTTCCATCCCTGATTATTTCCCTAAGATAATTTTTTTTTTTTTTTTGTACTAGGGATTGAATACAGGGGCTCTTCACTGAACCGCATCCTCAGCCCTTTTTACTTTTTATTTTGAGGCAGGGTCTCACTAAGTTGCATAAGACTTCACTAAGTTGTTGAGGCTAGCTTTGAACTTGGAATCCTCCTGACTCAGCCTTCCTGAGTTGCTGAGATTATAAGTGTGCACCACTGGACCTGGCTCTCTGAGATATTCTTAGAATTTTTGGGTTAAAGGCTTCTGAGTGACTTCCTGAGTTGGGGTGCTGCTTATTGTTTGCAGGTTATTCCTGACAGAGGAAGGGAGCTCTAGAGACTAAACCTTTGCTTAAAACTGGACTTTAGCCATGACTAAAGTCTAGTGCTGTGCTAAGACTTGAGCAGTGGAGGTTTGAGGAGACTGGGTTGTGCTGTAAGACTGAGGAAGCCCAGGCAAGGCTGAAGATGAACCTGGCTTATGGTTGCCCTGGATTCTGGGAGTCTGTGTGTTCCTGAGAGGATACCAGGAGGATCATCGGAGTTATGTGGTAGTTGGGTCCTTGGTAAGGGCAGTGTGAAAGACCAGGCTAGGTAATGTCAGGACAAAGACCTTTGCATTTGGGGATATATCATATTAAACATGAGGACCTTGGGATTGATGAATCCTGCTTCAGGCATGAGGTCTCTTTACACTCATCCTTCCACAAATTTCTGTGATGGGAATCCCTGGGGCCTACAGGCTCACAGCATCTCTAAAGAAGCCCTGGACATATCATAGTGTCTGGGGGGTCTTTCCTAGCTCTAGCTTGACTGAGCTCAGCAAGTGGTGGCAGAAATCCAAACTCACCAGGAGGCTAGTCCTGCAGGTCACAACCTGAGGTGACTTGGGGCTGATGAGTACAAATGACCAGCTCCGGTGACCTGGTTCTAAGAGTATTCCATCTGCCTTCAGCCAGCGTAAGTCTCTTGATCTTGACAGTTACATCCCAGGTCAGATGTCACTTGGTGATGTCATATAATATTGCTGGTAACATTTAAGGATATCATTGCAGAGTGGGAATGTTTTGGAAGACTGGAGACAGGCACTGGTCCCTATTTTCAAAATAGTTTATGAACTACAGGCTCATGAGCAGTTTAAAATCCTGAGCAAGATTCTAAAATACATGATTTTAAAAGATGATTTGTGTAACCTTGGAAGAGCAAATACTAATCATAAGCAATCATCATTGGTCTAATAAGAAGCAAGTTTTGTTCCGTTAGTTGAGCAACTCCATGCCCTCCCCCTGCACACCTCTTTTTGTTGGTGGATGTGTGTATCCTAATTTCAACAAGGCATTTGAAAAGCCTCTCAGGATAACCTCGGACTCAAGGTGGAGAGCTTTGGACTGGATGAGTTATTCATGGATGATATGCCCAGAGTACTTTTTAATGAAGCGTTCTTAAGCCAGAGACAGGTTTCCAGAACTACAAGGTTCTACTCTTGATCCCACGCTGTTAACATTTCCTTTAATCAATGACAAAGGAAGAAATATGTAGGTGACATGAAGATGGGAGAGATAATGGATATGTTGGATGAAAGAATTCAGATCCAAATTGATTAGTTCAGGCCTGAGAAAACGAATTTAATTTATCAAAATGATGGTTAATAGGGTCATATGCTAGGTTTTATCCTTGCATTAAAAGAATAAAACAACTGCTCAAGTGCACAATGGGGAGATTTGGCTTACTCATATTTCAGGAGAAATTAAGTGTCAAGTGAAGTATGTGTCCGGTTGCATGAATGGAACTATGGGACCTAGGATGATAGAGAGAGTCCTTCTCCCTGTCACACTTGGAATGAGGTGACTTGTTCTCTGCACAGCACTCTGAAATAAAACAAAAGGCTGACTGTTGTAGGGGAAAGAACATGGCAACTTTCCCATCTGCCAGTACAGGCTGTGTGTACTTTTGGGAGTGTACTTAATCTTTCCAACCTCAGTTTACTCATCAGTAAAATGGAGCAATAATAGTTACCTTATCAAGCTCTTTGAGTATAATAAAATTTATGAACATTGCTTTGAGTAAAAGGCTGTTGTTTAGAGTTGGTACTCAGTAGATCTTGTATTTGTTTTGTGGTCTCTGCTATTGGGAATGAACAAGATTTGGGGAAGGGGTGTCAAATGAAGATGTGCTGCCTGGAGAAAGGTAGATTTGGGAGCTTGTGAGCTGCATGCATGCTATCTACCAGGCACTGTTCCGAGACCCCTCTAAATATTCCTTTGAAGTTGGCATTTTATTTTTTGTTGGCATTTTATAGGTGAAGGAGGTGAGACTAAAGGGAGATATGTCTAGGCCAAGACTCCATCATTAATCAGCCACTGAGCTAGAACTAGAGCCTGATCTTCTGTCTCTCTATACTACCCTGTTGCATCCTTTGCATTCTGGAAGGATCTTGAAAATTGGCAAGGGTGAGGGGAAGGTATTAGTGGTAAATGGAAGATCCACCTGCATTGGGCTCCAGATGTCAGTCTGAGTCCAGTACTATCACTGACTGGCAGGGACATGTCTACATTCCCCTCTCCTCCCTCACCACCAGGTGTTCCTCAGCTGGACCCAGGGCGTTTTGCTGGACAATTGCCAACATCCATCACAGGTTGAGAGAAGTAAGCGCTGGCATCTAGTCTGTCCTGAGGATGGCCTGGCCAAGGGTCTAAGGGACCAAGGCGCCATGGGTGAGCTGATATAGAATGTATTTTTCATGGTTGGAAGGGCCATGTGAATGAAAGCATTCCCAGTGACAACTGAAGTTGCCTGGATATCTGGTCATCCCACTCCCTGTTTCCCTTGCCCTGGTTCCTGTGGACATGGCCACCTGGTAAGCCAGCCTGGAGTGGCCTTATGAGAAACACTGTCCCCCACCATAGAGTCACATCAGTGTTAGACAGTTGCTTCTCTAGGATAGAGAGTAAGAAATGATCCCTGGGAATATCATGGTGACCCTTTCAAATGGTTTACTTGAGTCCCAACTGGGGCAGAGGCAAGTGAATGTTTTCTTTGTTGGCATCTTCATTTATTGAGTTCTGTTCCATCTGGGAGAAAGATCAGGGCTCTAAATCACCTTCACTACAGGAGTCACTGCTGGAGATTCTTCTTTTCTAGAAGAAAAGTTGACCTAACCAACTCTGATACTCCCTTTAATTTGCTTGAGAGCCTCAGTTTCCCTGTTACCTTTTGTCTGCCCTCCACATTCCGGGATCTGGCCCCTGCTGCTTTGTCCACCATCATGGATCTCTTCTGTGTCTGTACTTCTAGAGCTTCTGTGCTTTTTCCAATTTACTCTGTAGTCTGCCTGCTCCATGGATCTGCCGAGGTTATTAATTCCATACGTCATTAATGAACTATGAGCAATTGAAGGGCAGGGACGCTGGTACCTATATCTAGCATGTGCCTGATTCTCAGTCGATACTGCTAAATCCATGAATGAGATTAAATGGCGCCATGTAGCCCTTCATCTGTCCCTGCTTGTTTCATGTTGGTGACTTATTGATCTGCCTTCAGGCTGTGGGCTTGGAAGTCAGAGGCCTGGGTTCAAACCCTGCCCCTCCACTAACTTGGACACATTAGTTAAATTCTCTAAACCTGGTTTCTTCAGCACTGGAAATTCTCTCAGAGGGTTTTGGGGAGGGCTAAATGATGCTATGGACACAATATCCTTACTAATAATAAGTACTCAGGAAATAGTAGGAGCTCTAGTGTAGATATCAGGAGGACGGGACACTGCCTTATATGACTACTGCTGATCTGGTGTTTAATTGACCCTTAATAAATCCATCTTGAGTGCTCACTGCTGTTATTAAGGATATATGTGCATATACAAAGAAGGCAAGAGAAGGCTCAGCAGAGGGGCCTGACACATCAATAAAACGAGGCTGTGCTGGTGCAGAGACTTGATAGGCATTTTGGGTACAAAGAGAGAAACAAACATGAGGTCAGTTCCATTGTTACATCAGTGTCCTCTGTTGTCTCTGGACATGATGTTCCTAAACTGCAGGGCTTGTGTTTGAAAGGAGAGTCACTCTAGGACGACACTGCTTTTAAAGATCATCACAAATGATGGTGAGAGAGGAGCACTCAGAACCAGGCTGTGCTGTAGGAAGAAAAATGCCAAATGGCAAATGCCTTTGTCGTCCCCCAGAAGGGTGGGGGCAGTAGCAAATTACTGGAAAGATAAATCCCATTCCAGCCTCCTTAACTGGAGTCAGACTTTCTGCATGCATGCACGCTACTACTGCTATTTCAAAGCCTGTATCTGATGCTAAAATGTGCACATTGTGGAGCTGAGGTATCTCTTCATTGTCCTTAAAAATAGTCTAAATACAAGCAGGTTTGGAAAGACAGGGGTCACAGCACTACTTTGACAGCTGGAAAGGCACTTTGGCTGGGGTGCTTTATGTAGGCACTCTGAGCACAGTCTGGTGTGCCTAGGATGGTGGAGGGGCTGGAGGTGGACCCAGGCCCAGTCTTACTGGGAGAAGGAGGCCTTGTCTTCAAGTCCCATGCCTGGGCTCTGGTGTCTGAAGGTCAGGACACTAAGCAGACAGAGGAGAAGGGATCTGAGAACTAGCAGGGGCAAGTCAGGCTACAATCAGTCTACAGGAAACAGGCTGATTAATCAGGAATAGATTCTGTCTCTCTACCAGAACTGCTGTGGACTGTCATGGGCATCAGCAAAAGAGAATAACAGCCCTTGAACTTGCAGATTGCTTTATGCTTCTGAAAATGCTGTGTATCTATGAGCTTCTCTGATGCTACCAGGAACTCAGAGGGGTGTTGGTGGAGGGTTTCACTGTTCTTCCCTCAGCAGAAGTACAGAGGGCCCAAGGCCTGCACAAGGCCACTTAGCTAGTCCCCGAAGAGCTAGACCAGATTCACCCCAGTTTTTGTAATTTTGTTCATTCATTAACTCATCAACTCTTTGAGCACTTTTTGGTGCCAAGCATTGAGTTAGATTTAAGAAATACAGGGAACAGAGACCTTTCTTCAAAATAATATCCAAAGCTTATGTGTTTCAATAAAGCAGTGCTGGGATGTTTGTCATTTTTTCCTCTGAGAAACAGTATATTTGGTGCAGTGTCATAATGCCTAGAGATTTTATTTTGTATTTCCTCAATCCTTGTTTTGTGGTAGGAGAGGAGGAGGGGACCCCTTTGTTGAGCAAGACTGCAAACCTGCCCCGGTTTATGTGGGGCTGCTGTGTTTCCAGCATCCCCTTGGAACCTAGAGACTGGGCTGTGCTATTCCCCAGTGATGCCATTAGCTGCCTGTCTGACTCAGGACACTTCCTATGCTTCTTAAGGGTGTTGGTTTCCTGCTTATTTTGGGCTCCTGCTCTCACACAAAGGTACTCAGCATGCAATAACCGGGTTGGGTTTGTTGAGATGTTACTATTTTTAAGTTGTTTGTGTCTCTGTGCATGTGTGTGTGTGTGTGCGTGTGTGTGTGTGTGTGTGTGTGTGTGTGCATGCACATGTATATGTGTGTTGGGTTGCATCTAAAATGCAAACAAAATTTGTCTACTTTTATGCTTTGTTTTTAGGGATGCTAGAAAGATCTTTTCCTCAGTAATATTTCCCATTTCCTAGACCAGTGTGCTCTAATTTTTACCATTAGAAATGTACTTCCTAGAGATAGGGAAGAATAGAGTTACTTCATAGTAGGTAGAGGGGAGTGAAGGGAGGGGAAGGGGTATGGGGAAAGGAATGATAGTAGAGTGAAACAGACATTATTACCTCATGTACATGTAATACTGCATGACCTATGTGATCCTACAATATGTATAATCAGAAAAACAAGAGGTTATACTCTATTTATGTATGATCTATCAAAGTGTATAAATGCATTCTACTGTCATGTACAACTAAATAGAACAAATAAAATAAAAAAATTAAAAAAGAGAAATGTACTTCCTAGAAATATAAGTATAGACATCTGTAGTTCTGTACCCTTTAGTATGATTTAGCCAGTGTTCTATTCTTTTAAATCTGAGGGAAATTATAGTAGTAAGAGCAGGGGTGGGGGTAGCTGGAACCCTTAGAGGAAACCTCAGGGGGCAAGGACAGAGAAAGCAACAGAAAATGCTCGTGAACCAGACAAACTGTTTGTTATACAATTGACTGGGAGAAGACCTTGTTCCTATCTTCCAAGTAGACTCAAAGAGCTTCAGGGACTGAGGACACATGTCCCCCTTGGAAGCAGTTGCTAAGCACCAAGAGCACAGAAGATGCTATGGTCATGCAGGGTAGCTCAGGGCCTTGCATGCTGTCCTAGCTTGTCAGTGGGTCACAGTCTCATGTGGACATGATGGCTGCAGCAACCATCACAGTGAGAAGGAGTCATGAGAGGTACATAGGTGGGCAAGGGCTCATCTTTGCAACCCCTCTCCATAGCCTGCACTGGTATGGCCCTCCCTTGGCGGAAGAGGCTGCATCCTGCAGTGTAAAGTCCATCTGCAGGCTTGGGATGGAGCTAGCAATGCTGGAGTTCCCTCCCAGGCACTTTGTGGTCTTGACTGAATGGTTTAATCCCTCTAATCACCTGAGCTAAAACCCATGGGTGATGGGACTATTCAATGAGATGACATAGATGCAGGGTCTCATCAACTTAATATGAATACACCTGGCAAGTTAGTATTCTTTTCCTTAAAAAAAATTGTTTTTTTTGCACTTAATTTTTAAATATCTACCCTGAAAGGTATTTGGTTTAGAAATTCTTTTCCTAGGATGAGTGAAGTGTAATTTGTGGAGTTGTCGGGGGAAGAACCTCAGGAAAGCGCAGGGCTCCCAGAGGGGATGTCCCCTGTGGATTCCCTTTCACCAGGTCCTCCTGCTGGTGAATGCTGGCGGGCAGGGGGCCGGGCTACTCCTGAGGAAGCTGCTCCGCTGCATTGTTCTTGGCACTTATGCCAACCGTTCAGGGCTCTCAAAAATTGGCTTAGGAAATAGTTTGAAAGTTATTACTTGGGATTCAGGAAACTCCAGGTGGCTTTTGAGAGCTGCCCCCAAATGCAGCCAGAGATGCGTCCTCAGCTGCTCACTTTCAGGACTTTCATTATTTTTCATGTTTATTTCTGGCTGGAGCCAGAGCCGGGGTATTCATGAGCTCTCACTGTCTGAATTTTTACCAATCCCTTTGTTTCTTTGGGAGAGAAAGAAGCTTGCTCCCCAATCTCCTCTGCCCCACGGTAGGGTTCAAGGAAACCTGGCCCTTGTAATTGTAAATTACCTATGAAAAAGACAAAGCCCTTGGCTCCCTTCCTGGCTGAGGCTCGGAGATCAGCAGTGATAGCTGAAATTAATGAAGGCTGCTGCTGAGCTTCTGGCCTGTTGGTGGCTGCTGAGATGAAAAGACAGCAATTGAAGTCGGCTTTGGGGATGAGCATTCTGATAAGGATTTTTGTTTGGGATACAGTTATTACACATGCCATGGGGTCTAGCCAGGTCTCAGGTTTCTTGGAACTGGATCTGATTTGCTCACTAATAACCCACCTGCTTTTCTTTCAAAATGGGACCTCTCTCCCTTTAATCTGACCACCTCTTCTCCCAAGAAAACAATCGAGCCCTCCAAACACAATAGTAGTAGCCCAAGGTGAAACCAAATGTCTGTCTGAATCTCTCTTTTCCTCCTCCTCTTCTTTTTAATAGCAGAATAAGGCTCATGTGAACTCATTTTCTTTCATCTTGGCTCATCCCCTTGGGCTGATGTTAAACAGCTGTCATACTTGGGCTGCCCAGGAATCCACTTATGAAACAAACCAGCCAGCCTTCTTAATTGTCCTCCTGTGACTAGACTAAAATGTGTCATCCTAATTCTTGAGCACTGGAGTTCCTAGGCCTCAGGCCTTTGAGTGTCATCCCTGAATCTGGCCAGTTGTTTGCCCCCTGTCAGGTCCTTGTGGGAACAGACTGGATGGCTTTGGAAAGCCTTGGGAAGGGGTGAGCTTGTTGAAATAAAAATGGTTTGACATTCAGGTGAAAGGGGACCTTTTCCTCTCAATAGCCCAGTGTCTACTTGAGAGAAACATGCAAGTGAAAATAACGTGTGTACATGTGTGTTTTATTGTACATGAAGGCTCTTTTAGAGTGTAGGGCACATCATTACTCTCTCAAAATTTAGGAATATATTTGAATCGACAATGATGAATTTAACATTTGTGATTTGGGATACTATCATCCACATCTCCAAAGATCTGTGGTGGTATACTAAGTTCTTAATACCCTGATAATTTCATGGTTTACTCAATCAGAGAGCTGGTTTCTCTTTGGGGAGTGAGTCCTTTTAAAGTTTGTTTCCCTTATACTCTTGGCAGCTCAACTTTTTCTTTTCAAAATGCTTCGGTCCCTGAGCTTTTGACTTTTTTGTTGCAAACTTGATTGGGCTATTTGTTGTCTGCTTGAGAATTGAGATTTTGAATGGAATGGCTTGTTCTTTGTTCACAACTTACCTGTGCCTCATGATTCTTCTCAACCTGACCCCACCCAGGCTTTCTTCAGAAACAGGGTGTTGGTTCATCTTGAAGCAGCATTTCAGGGACATGGCCTCTGAGTAGCATGTGGTAATATCAGAGGAGCTCAGGAAGAGATGAGCCAGTAGTTTTCTCCTGTTTGCTCTCTTTTTGGATAGAGTTTACAGGTCTTCTTGTGGGGACTGTGACTGAATTGCAAGGTCTATTGCTTCTTTGTGACAGGTTTTTGTGAGTTCCATGTTCTTATTGTTCCCTTGGATCCAGGGCAGAAGAGTGGATGGAATGTGTCTCCAAAGTAGACACATTTGTGAGTGTATGTAGAGGGTGACTATCAGAGGCATAGATAAATGAAATGCCTTTCAGGTCACAGCCTGGAAAAATCCTTATTTTCTGCAAATTTGGATCTACTATTTAGAAATGGCAGCAACTTCATATTTTACCTGAGACTCACAACCTAGAATCCAAAGTCTGAAGATATAGGTCAAGTTCCTTGGCAGTATGCAAATTCTCTGCAAACTCCCACAGACCATTGAACTGACTGTCCCAACTCCTCCTCCCAGCCAAAAGGGAAATGAGGATAACCCAGGCCACAAGCTGCAGAGATGAATGTCTCAAGGTTCTCTGGTGGCCTCTTTTTGTCATTCACACCTCTGACACTACATGCCAATAGATAGGATGAGGAAGCCATTAGCTGCAGTTGGATCCAGACTCATGTACACAAAAACTTAACCTCCTGCTGTGCAAGATTAACACAGTCATGGTCACTGAATCTCAGCTACCAGCTGCAGCAGGGCCACATCGATCTGAATCCTCTGTATTTGAGCAATGTCAGGACAAGCAAAAAGACTAACTTGGCTGTCTTTTGCCAAATGCTGGCGACCAGGAGAAACAGAAGTTAGGTCGTTGCTTCCTGAGACGCCTCAGCAGAGGCCTCTGAGGTCCAGATTCAGTGTTATTCCCACTGCTCCACTCTCCTTTTCCTTCCTGCACATCATCTAAGGCAGCAGATTCATGCCTAAGAAAAGATGTTCGCTGGGAATTGAAACCGTGTGATTCCTACCTATGACTTGGGTGTGGACTGTCATGGAGTACAGATGCAGTGGAAGGGTGGGAGCCCTGTAGCCAGGGGAGATGGAGTTGCCTCAAAGTATCTGGGAGTTTCTAGTGTTGGCTGCCTCTCCTGTCCTCTTTCCCTAATGGGGAGCAAGTGGAACCAGAGTCACATTATAGAGGTTCTCTTATATGGAAAAGTTCAGCCTCTGGGATTTCTACAAGGGAAAACAAAAGTTCTCAGCCATAGGGGCCAATCGAAGGGGCTGAGTAGAAGGGAAATGAGTGGCCCTTGAACACATAGCATTTCTTCTTATACATTTTGTGACTCCGTGAAAGCATCATTGAGTTTTGGTGATGAAAGTTTCTTCTCCTCATAGCCTGCAAAGAAACAGTGGGGGAGAGTGTTCAGAGAAACATCTTGACAAGATGAGACTCTGGTGCATAGGGGGAAAAAGCATACTTTATGGGGATAGTAGAAGGCACTTTTATTGATCCTTGTATCCACTGAATTTATGTTGCATTTTTGATTTATTGGCTATGCAGCTTCAATTTGGTCTCCTTTCTCCTCTGCCCCCAGTGGATTTCTGCTTTCCTTCCTGGTTTTGCAGGTTCCTTCTTTTGTCATCAAGAGCTGCCTTTTGTCTTTAGGAGAAGGCTTCTGGAAACTCATTTTCTTTCATTTGAAAATGTTTTGATATACCCCTTCATTCCTGAAAGATATTTTTGCTGGATATAAAATTCTGGATTGATAGTTATTTTGTTTCAGCCCTTTAAAAATGTGCGCCTCTTGCTTTGGGCCTCCCTGATTTCTGATGAGAAATTCACTACTACTTGAATTGTTTTTCCCTTCTGTGTAAAGATATTGCCATTTTCAAGATTTTGTCTTTGATTTTCAAAAGTTTGATTGGAAAACATCTCGGTTGGATTTCTTTGGGTTTATTCTGTAAGGGATTTGCCAGCCTTAAATCTTTATGTTTGTGTCTTTGGCCACATTTTGGAAAATGTCAGTTATCATTATCAGCTCCGTCTTCTTCCTTCTCTCCTTCTCGGCTCTCAAGAGCATTACTGTTAAATATTTGAATATTTCTATAGATCTCTGACATTCTGATCAGTTTTTTAATCAATCTCTTTTCTCTGTGTTCTGAAAAATAATTTCATTTTTTTGTTTTCAAGTTCATTTTTCGTTCCTCTTTCCTCTGCAGTCTGTTGTGTGGCCCAGCTTTCGAGTTTTTAATTTTGGCTAATGTATTTGTGGATTCTAAAATTGCCATCTGCTTCTTTTTTTATATCTCCCATTCTTTTCCTGAATCTTTCTATTTCTTCATGAGTTTCATGTGTATCTGTAATTGCTCATTGAAGCATTTTTATGATGGTTACGTTAAACTCCTTGTTAGATAATTCCAACATCGGTGTCATCTCAGTGTTGCATGTAGTTTCTCATTCAAGATGAAATTTACTCCTTGTTTGTCTCCCCCCACCCCCATGCTGGTGATTGAACCCAGAGCCTCAGGTAAGTATTTCACCAAATTTGGCTAAGCTACATCCCTGGCCATTATTTGTTCTTGATATGACAGGTTTTTTGGTTTTTGTTTTTTTAAGTTGAATGTGGACATTTGGGGTACTATCTTATTCAATTTTGAATCTTCTATGGATCTTTTGTATTTGAAGACTTTCTCTGATTTTATGCTGATGGGGGTTTGGGGGAAGGAAGGTTTCATCTCCTTACTGCCAGGTGGGGGTTGAAGTCCACATAGACACCTGAGAAGGGAGGGCAGCGGTACATGCAACAGGGCTGAAACCATCATCTCTCAGATTTGGAAAATTGTTTTCTCCCATCTCTTTATCAAAAAAGGTGTGTATGTGTTTACTTTTGTAATCCATGTGGTGCTAGGTGACAAGTCAGTGGTGTGTTAAGTGGAAGCCAGAAGGACAGCAGAGAAAGTGAACCTGAGAAGTGTGACTGGTTTCCTTGAATTAGAAAGTGTAAGGAGCTGTGGAAAATTCAGTTTCAGTTTAGTCTGACTTGACCCTCAAGCAATTTGGTTAAAGGACATTGCCAGCAGGTCATGACTACTGTTGTTTTGCAGTGAATACTGGTAATGTGATTCCAGGAATCTGACCCTCATTTTGATGCAGGCCTATGTCAGGGGATCATGTCTAAAACACAGGGATTCAGCCCTCAGGCAGCTGGACCTGGGCTCTCAGATATTAGCATTTTAGCCTGATCTGAGCCCCATCCAGCAGGCACCTGGACACTACATGTAGATGCAAAATTCTTTAGACTGTGGAACTAGGCAGACATAGGAAGCATAGCTTAGCAAGTGCAGGGAGACATACCACAGGCTCAGGAGTTGGTGACACTAAGTCTAATGGATGGAAGAGAGCTGCTACCCCACTGCTAGAATTGGCTTAGGGCTGTGACTCCATAAGACTGTTCACGAGGGGACAAGGAGGACTCATTCTTTTTTTTTTCTTTCTTCATGTTCTAGCAATTCCGTTTGTGTAAGAAGCTAGATGTAAATAAATATTAACAATTTCTTAAGTCCCCTAGTGATACATATGTAGATGTATATATATACACATGTATGCATGTATGTATGTATATATAAACATTTAAATATGTATATATTCTCTCTATATGTATATGTATATATGTATATAAATACATATGTATATGTATATATATGTTTGTATATATATGTAATATATATATATTATATATATTTTATATATATATAAAACACAGAATGGAAATAATTAATTTTTACATGTATTACCTTTTTCAGATTTCATAATAACACTGTGAGGTAGGTAGAACCTGTATTGTTGTTCCATTTATTGAGGATGAAGCTGGAGCTCAGAGAGATTAAATGATACATGTAGTAAAGTTAGAATTGGAACAGGATCTTCAGACTTTGAAATCTATTGCTTCTAAGAGATGTGCTATGTGTCAGAGTCTTTGCAACTTTGCATAAGCACTTGGTGTTTAATTTCTCAGTGTCTGTGTCTGGGCTGGCTGACCATCTTGCCATAAGGGGATGGAATTACACTTTTGCATGTCTTAGAAAATACACTTATGTTCTTGCAAGCTACTATCCATCATTCAGAAGACATGTAACATTCACTATAGTTTATGCCAATAACTGATGTTGGGAATGCATGTCATCTTTGTTCAGATTGGCTTTCCTTTCCAGGTTCTCATGGTCCAGCATGGAGGCCAGGTTCAATCCTTTCATGGTATAGTTGAAGACAAGGGGGAAGATGTGCCATTGGAGGCATTTGCCTTTTGCTAAAGGTTCCTGGACAAGATGAATAATTGTGGGGATGAGGGAGGTGAGTTTCTGGGTGCCCTTTAACTGTGCCCAGGAAGTTCTTTTCTACCAGTGGGTGCTACTGACCCAATCTTAGGAAGGTCTATGGACTGAATTACTTTTCTTACATCCTTCCCTAAGCCTCTTATGAACTTGGGCATGTTTCTGTGTAATTCCAGACTCAGTCTGGAAGCACAGGAATCCGCCTGGTCAGTATAGATGTGGATATGGGTACTTGGAAGTGGGGTCAGGAAAAGGTGAATTAAAAGTACCCTTTTATTCAGGCATCAGTTTAGAGGCTAGGGCTGCAATAATGAGGTTGCAGAATGGACTTCTCTAAACATTGATTCATTAAAAAAAATAATTACTCTAATAAAATATAATCCCTGATGATGCTCTTGCATCTACCCAATTCTTCACCTCATTTGATCCTCTCAATATGGGGTGAGTGTTATCACCTCCATATTGCCATTGGGCAAATGAACTCATAAAAGCCTGGTGGGCCTGCCCGTGGTGGCTGTCAGCAAAGTGATGGAGCTGACTTCGCATCCCAGAGCTCTCCTTTCCATTCATTACTCAGTTCTAAAACAGACTTTTTATAAAATCACCACCTCCATCAAAACTGAAAACCATTAACTAATAGACTGTTAGGAGATTCCTTTGTTTGGCCTCCCCTTTTCTCCCCCATTCTTGGGCCCTTTGTTATTTAGGACTGGCTTGGGTGATATTTATAATAGTGTATGTAACCTGTTGAGTGAGATTTCTAGCTTGTGATAGTAATTTTTCTTTCGTAATAATAGTGATTGTCATTAAATATAATAATGCTGTTTTTCACTAAAGCATGAGCCATATGTAGGGAATAGCAAAGTATTTGCTATCTCTTTTGTAATCCTCCCAACAATCCATGAGAACATGTTATTATCCCTACAGTTACAGATGAAGGATTTGAAGGTTAGAGTCATTGAGTCACAGGTCTAAAATAATACAGCAAACCTGGGAAGAGCTAGGATTTGAAATCAGGTCATTTCATAAGCCCACACTTTTAACCCCCAAACCTCATTTTCTCCCACACAAATGCTGGGTTTGCAGAATCTGGACTCTGTGCATACTCAAAATGCATCATGGACACTGAGAGGTGAAGGACAGGCTGAATCTTCTTGCAGTTTCTTTCTCTCCATTTGCCACTGCAGGATGCTGGTTTGATGTTGCATGCCTGGGACCCATTTTAGGCTGTGCTGCCCAAGACGTGAGTGGTGTATTAAAACTGAAGACTCGTTGTTCACTTCCCAGGCATTAATCAATGGCAAATTAGAACGGAATTGATATATGCATAAGACATGCACATTAATTCTGAATGTGTTTATCGTAATTAGTGCTATTACAATGAATACCAAAGGAATCAGGGAATGATTAGCTACACTTAGTATTTGTTACGGTTTGTTTAAAAAAGTTAAACATAAAATTAGTCGAGGTTTGAGGAACGATGTTCCATTTGCATGGTGAATGTGGCTGCAAGCCTTGGGTCTTTGTGAATTGGGAGGTGTTGAGGGGGTTTCCCACACAAGATTTTACAGAATGCTGAGTTAATGAGACTTTCATCCTCAATTAAAGATGTGACTTTTTTTTCTTAATTATTTGCATCTCACAGCTGTTCTCTCCGATCACACCTACATTGAAAAACCTACCAATACACAAGATAAAATGGAAGTAGAAAAGTAGACTCCAAAATACCTAAAAGGATCAATATATACTTTTGAAGAAACTACTTAATCAGATATAATTTATATGTGGAAAGCTGTACACACTTAATGTGTATTAAGTTTGGAAATAAGTATACCCTCATGAAGTCATTACCATGATCTGTCTATCATCTCTGAAAGTTTCCTCCTGCCCTCTTCATTTACTATTATTAATATTTTGTAACGATGTAAGATGTATCCTTTTACCAAATTTTAAGTATATAATACAGTATTGTTGATCACAGATACATGTCCATGAGTACATTTCTAAGAATTGTTCATCTTGTCTAACTCGCATTTGTGGTACTTTTACAGATACCTCAATGTTGCCCCTCATCCCAGTCCTGGCAACCAGTATTCCACTCTCTGCTCCTATGAGTTTGGCTATTTTTGATTCACCATGTAATGTAAATGAGATCATATGGTTATCTTTCCTTCTTTGTCTGGCTTATTTTACTCTGTACAATGTCATCCAGGTTCATCTGTGTTATCACAAATGGCAGTATTTCCTTTTTGTAAGACTGAACAATATTTTGTTATATATGTACAACACATTTTCTTTATTCATTCATTCATCAACTGACAAAATTTAGGTGGCGTCCATGCCAAAAGTGTGTACTTTTAAAAGACATATGTTGCATTAGCTAAGTTGTGGGATATTTATATTTGTTGGAATGTACTATGTCTGACACCTGCATTCATGTGATCCTCATTTAATCTTCGAAATGACTCTTAAGCAAGTAGTAAAATAAGAAGACCATGGTGCAGAAAAGTTTATATGCTCAAGGTTACACAGCTACTGGATGAAGAGCAGGGATTCCCCCCTAACCCTGTGTGAACTTGAACTTAAGTCCATGCTTGCCCATTAAAAGTAGCCACTTCCTCCTAAGAGGCTGAGGGCCTAAATTAATGAAGCCAATGCCCTGGGCATGATCTCTAGGGCACTTTGCTCCATTGTTCTGTGGCTTAAGTGAAACTCATCTAACTGGCTGCCTCCCAGATGGGTGGAGGGTGGAGGGAAGACAAGGATTGGTTTAGGACAAACCCAAATCTGCCAGTGAACCAGCTGCTCAAAGTGTTTGTCCTTATGACTTTTGTTTTCAAAGAATGGGCTTCTTAAGAGCTAATGGGTCATACTCAAGTGCCCCTCCAGCAAATGCTTGTCAAGCACCAGGCTGTGTTGGGAACCCTTCCCAGCTCTAGTGAGATAGATTAATTCAGCACAGTGACATGCACAAAGAGCTGATACTTTTAAAAGACACATACAGAAACTTCCAGCATGTTGTGAGAGATCTTTGATTGATGCACAGGGTTCCTGGAGAGTCCATGAGGGGTGCTAACCTAATCTGTGCATCGCAGAGTCAAGAAATACTTTCCTTATGTGGTGCTGAGGTTGAATCTTGAAGATTGACTGTCAGCATGGTTCAAGGTACACTGCCACACTCTGTTCATATGTCCTGTAACCCTGGGGGTCTGTGTTTGATAGGAAGGCTCTGTTAGGACAGTTCTTAGT